>JARHVA010004028.1:700000-1027500 GCA_037957365.1 Torreya grandis | reverse complement strand
ACTCTCATCATCAAAGCTAGAAGAAAAATTTGGATCATCAAGAAGTTGATCAAGCAGATCTGAATCATTAGAACCATCATCAAATCCCAGTGCATCTAAGGAAGGGGAAGGTGTCGAGTGTGGAGTCTAAAGGACCCTATAAAAAATGAATAATCCTCTCAATGAAAAACTCATGACTGGTGGGATGGATAATTTTGTATACCTCAACACCCTTAAGTTATCCAATGAATATGCAAGGCAAACTCAGAGGTTTCATTGCCTTATGTTTCTTATTTAGAATACAAGCCATAACAGGAGATCCAAACACTCAAAAGTGCTTCATTGTGGGTTTTTAACTTCTCCATGATTCAAAAAGAGTGTCTCCCTTCAATACTTTATGAGGAACATAATTTTAGATATAACAAGCATAGTTGATGGCCTTGGCCCAATACTGAGGTGCATGCGACTTGGAGTGTAGCATATAGTTGGCCATTTCCTTCAAGGACCCATTCTTGCACTCTATAAAACCATTCTATTGTGGACTATATGGAATTGTATGTTGTATTTTAATCGCCTCTAATGTACATAATTACTCAAAATGGTTATTGACATACTCACCACTATTATCGATGTGCAAAATCTTGATGACTTTATCTGACTATTTTTCCATAAGCACCTTGAAATCCTAAAAATGATCAAAGACCTTAGATTTCTACTTAAGAAAGTGATCTGAAAACTGAAAATGCAAGTGTAGCAAATTCGAATAACACACTTTTGCATTTAAAAGATCTTTCTATTTCTCGACTTTTCCTTTAAATTTTGCATAAAGAAATTAAAACCAGAATTAAAATGAAGATCAAAATTATAAAATAGCAGAGAAAAATTAGAAGAAATCACTAGCAAATTGATAACAGAGTTCAGCTTCAATAGCCTACATCTCCAGGTCTATTTGAAGTGAGGACCGTTTCCATTAATTTTGTGTAATAAATGGCTTCCAAAATCAATACAAGTCTTCAATTCACCTTCTCTGATCTCTGCTTGCCTGTAATAATATCTCTCAAACCTAAAAATAATGGCCCAAGGCCATACAAGGCTTAAATGAGACTCTAACCTTCTTAATTTTCTTTACACAGTCAGCTGCCTAATGCCCTTCAATTAGAAATTCACTCCCTTTATAGCACTTTGACCCCCCTAGCATAAGCAATAAAGGCTAATCCTTTTGGCATGGGAGGTGCTGGGTTAAAACTGTCAGCTTTCTTTTTTGGGTGCTTTTGTCTTATCTTTATCCCACATTGGTTGTGTGGAGACCGGTTGCATGCTTTTAATAGGATTGGCACCACCTTTATGTGTGCCAACGTCCCTTTTGAAGGAGACTTAGGTGCAAGACTTAGCTAATTTTCAAACTTAGGCACTGTTGGAAATTTCCTTGGGTGGGACGTGGCAAGGTGGATGGTGTGGCAGATGTGGTTTGTTGGCTTGCCACATGGTGGTTTGAATAGTCTTATTACAAAATGTAAAACCATTATCTCACATTGGTGGGGTTTGAGCAGGCTTTGTAATTTAAATACAATGACACATGAAGAATAGGAGGCCAAGGCACCCCTCCACAAGAGTGTGTCGATCCTCGCTGAGGGCCCCTAGTGAGCAAATAGTGGGGCCCACGGATCCTCATATGACCCCCTGTCAAAGACTGGAGGCTAAAAACAAACACAAAACCAAATTCTTTTGCACCAATTCATATTGCCATGTGTCAAATGGTTATTGGACCACTTGGCATGTTTAAACAGTGCCACGTCACTTTTCGACACCCATTATTCGCTTGTCACAAGAATGCTTCAGCAAGCTATATCTTGAACATTCGGACTCCGTTTTGCGTTCCAAAAGAAGCGTCAAAAAGCTCTCGACAAATTCTTTGATGTGCAAATGGTTCGACCATAATTTGAAGACTTTCAAAATGGAATGGTACATGGATCCACCTGGATCACTCCTCCCCACTGGGAACTTATGGACCTTCGAAATTTGAAATTAATTGGTAATGAGGTGAGGGTATTTATTCCTCACCCTTCCAGCTTCCATCCATTTGGCCTTATTTGGGTGCATCCCTTTTAGACCAACATAAAGGTATTCAACATCACCTCTTTGTGAAGTCTGTACATTCCTGTCAAGAATAGTATCTTCTTGCAATTTTGTTAGATATTCAGGAGCAAAATCATCAACAAAAGGAATGGATACACTTTCATGATGATCAATTATCATTGGAGGCTCATACAATTTCAGATTTTCCACATTTACAATTGAATAAATCTACATGTAAGATGGTAAATCTAACCGGAAAGCGTTTGTACCAATTTTTTCTGTAATCCAAAAAGGACCATATCGGATTGGTTTCAACTTTTTACCTTCACCTTTCAGTCTTTCCTTACTGATGTGAAGCCATACCATATCACCTAAAACAAATTGGTTATCAATACAATGTTTGTCATGTCTGGTTTTATACTTGGCTTGACTTTTCTCCAATTGAGTATGAATAGTCTGATGTATGAGCTGTATTTGTTCAATGAACTTCTTAGTTCGAATGGCTTCTTTTGGTTCACCAACAGCTATATCCTATCCATAGCAAACATCTAGAGGAGATTTAGGCAAGTATCCATAACAAACTTCAAATGGAGATTTCATAGTAGAAGAATGTAGTGCCCAGTTATATGCATGTTGTATGTAACACAATTATTCATCCCATAACTTTGGATGTTTATTATTATAACCCCTAAGCAAATGTACCACAGTTTGGTTCACAACCTCTGTTTGACCATTGGTTTGCAGATGAAATGCAGTGCTCTTTTTTAATTTAGTGTCCATTAGTCCCCACAAAGTTGACCAAAACTCCCCAATAAATCATGATTCCCGATAAAAAATAATTGAAGTCGGTAAACCAAAATGAATCCATACATGTTTAAAGAACAAGTGTGCAGTGCCTTCCCCAATAATTTGCTTAGTGCAAGGAATCAAAACATACATCTTGCTAAATCTATCCACAACCACATATATATAGTCATGTTTTCTTTGTGTCATAGGCAAACCCCCCACAAAATCCATGGAGATACTTTCCCATGGGCAAGTAGGAATAGGCAGAGGAGTGTAAAGTCCTAGTTTCCTGTTACTAGGTTTACTTGTGGCACAAAGAGTACATCCCTTAATATATTTGGCAACAGTTTCCTACATACGGGGCCAGTAACAATACATTTTCAAATGTGCAACCGTTTTAGCAACTCTAAAATGACCATAAATAAGAGAAATATGTGCTTCTCTAATCATGTGCACCCTCTCATTTTGAGGTATACATAGTTTACCCAAATGATACAAAAGATCATTGTGTACATGATAGTCCAATTCTTCTACTTGTCTACTACTCATCAAGTCTTTATAGACATCTTGAAAATCGAGATCATTAACATACTGTTCTTTATAACTTTCATGAGATAAAGAACCATGTTGTAAAAGAATAGATGCAACAACCATAGGAGGCCTAGATAGCATGTCTGCAACCTTATTCTGAATTCCCTTTTTATACTTAATCACAAGATAAAATTATTGTAAGAAACCCATCCAACAAAAATGTTTAGACTGTTGTAGCTTAGTTTGTGATTAGAGATATTGAAAGGGCTGATGATCTGTATGTATTATTGTTTCTTTGCTCGTTAAGTAATGTTTCCATTTTTTAACACTTTGAACCAATGCTTACAATTCCTTATCATAAGTTGGATATTTTCTTACTGCACTTGTGAAGGTTTCAGAATGATAGCAAACTGGTTTCTTACCTTGCATTAAAATAGCTCCCATAGCATACTCACTTGCATCCATCTCGATCTCAAATGGTTTTTGTATATCAGGAAGTGCCAAGACTGGAGCAGTACTTATCTTTTCTTTCAAAGTGTCGACGGCTTTTTGATGTTTGCCTCCCCACTAAAAGACCTGTTTCACACTTGTCAAAGAATGAAAAGGTGATGCAATATATGAAAATTGAGCAATAAACTCTCTCCAAAATTGTACTGCACCAAGAAAACTTCTAATCTCAGTTGTATTAGTGGGTGTAGGCCAGTTAACAATGACTACCACTTTTGCAGGATCAATTTTTAATTCACCAAGTCCTACAATGTAACCCAAGTATATCAAAGAGGTCTTGCCAAATTCACATTTGACATTTTTAAATAAAGTTTTTCCCTTCGTAATGCATCCATGACTTTCTTAATGTGGATCACATGCTCTTCCCAAGACTTGATGAAAGTCAATATATCATCTAAGTAAACTATAACAAAATCATCAAGGAACTGTCTAAAAACATCATTCCTCAATCTCATGAATGTAGCCAGGGCATTACACAACCCGAAAGGCATAACAAGCCATTCAAATAATCCCTGTTTTGTTTTGAAGGTGGTTTTCCACACATCACCTTCATTAATTCTTACTTGATGATATCCAGTTCTCAAATCTAGCTTAGTGAAATAAATAACATGTTTTAATTGATCCAATAAATCATCAATACGAGGAAGAGGGTAATGATTCTTAATAGTAATTTTGTTTAAAGCACAAAAATCAACACACATTTGCCAAGTGCCATCTTTCTTTGGCACCAAAATAATTGCCAAACCAACAAGAGATGAACTTGGACGAATAATACCTCTATCCAATAGATCCATTACCTATTTTTTGATTTCCTCATTTTCCACCACTGATAACCTGTAAACGCCAATGTTAGGGAGAGGAGAATCCTGCAATAGCTGAATTTCATGTTGAACTCCCCTTTTAGGGGGCAAACCCTTAGGATCCTGAAATACATCATCATAAGTAGAAATGATTTCAACCAATTCATTCTTCTGTTTAGGATCACAATTTGCCAAAGCCTGAGAATATTCTTTTTCCTTAGACTTAATCAACATGAGACAAAAAGTCTTGCTTGAATTAACTAGTCTTTTCATTTGCCCTACTGTAACCAAGGAAAGACTTGTTTTAATGTGATGTGCTCTGACTATATATTCAATGCCATCCTTAACAAGCACGTACTTATTCTCCTCTCTATAAAAGATTGCTTTTCTATCATAAAGATATGGGCTTCCCAAAATAATCCCACATATGTCCAATGGGACAACATCCAACTCAACCTCATCTACGAACTTGGATGTGATGGCAAACGTCAGTCTACAAGTTTGTGAGACTTGTAGCTTCACATTGTCACACACCCAACCTAGTGGATAAGGCTTCAGATAGGGATTGGTTTGTAAGCCTAACTTCTTAACAACCTCTTCATAAATTAAATTTGCTTGTGAACCACTATCAAATAGAGTGTCAATCTTAGTATGTTTTGAAACAACTCTAATGTGGAACAATTCATTTCTTTTCTTATCAACATGCACATAATTTTGCTTAGAAGAAGATGCATCATTTGATGACTTAATGCTAGAAACTGAAAGAGAAGAATCATTATGCAATCCCATAGCTGTGATCTTAGTTTCATCACCTGAATCTGAACCTACGTCCTGAACCATAGCATTAGTCTTCTTTTCCTTCTTTTGAAACCTTTTAGGCCTTAACTTAGGGTGTAGTTTCCAACACTTAGACTCATCATGATTTTTTTTGTAATGATTAAAAAATGGTTTTCCTTCTTTTTTAACAGTAAAAGTGGATTTTTGTTTACCCTTTCTTGATGAACTTTCCCCTTTGGATTGCTTAACATTAGATTGCTTACTTTTAACTTTAGGAAAATATTATGTTGACTATTTTCCTCTAGCCTCTAAATGAGTGGCTTGTATACATACTGCATCTAAATTAGAGGGATTGAACATAAGAATCATATGTCTTAAGTAACTATGTAGCCCACCTATATATTTTAGCAGTGTTTCTTGTGTGTAAAGAGGATCATTCAAAATCAAAGTTTTTTCCTAAATTCTTGTGTATAATCTTGAACATTTTGGCCTTTTTCTTGTCTGAAACTTTGCCAATCCATCATGGCTTGTTGCATATAGCCTAAAGGATAAAATTGCTTTATGAGTTCTTCAACAAATTCATTCTAAGTAGAAATCGAGTTACCTTTTTGAAGCTCGGCTTCCTTCAACTTACTCTCCCACCAGATGAGAGTTGTGCCTCCCATACAAAGAGTATCCAAATGAATTTTTGATCCATCCCCTACAATCTTTTGAACCATGCAATAAACTTCAATCTGCTTGATCCAATTATCCAACTTTTTGGCATTAACTTCGCCATTAAACATTGGTAATTCAAACTTAATATCCAATTTTAGTGAAGGGAGAGATTCCACGATTTTTTTACCATCATCCGATGAATAAGGTTTTTCGATTTCCTTCCCTTTTGATTCTTGTGAATCACCTTTCTCAATCTCAGATTTCTCTTATTTATCACGGTATAGTTCCTCAACCATGCTTCTCATCTCCATGAAGGCTCGACGAAAATTTTGTTCGGATTCCATCTCTTCTTCGGCCATCCTTGAAGCACGCCTTGAGCCAATCTCTAGATTATACTCAATGAGTTTTACTTCACCCTTTTGAGATTTAGACCTTGTTAACATACACTAGCAATCACTGTTAAATAACAACTGCTCTGATACCAAAAATCTGATCTGAAAACTGAAAATGCAAGTGTAGCAAATTTGAATAACACACTTTTGCATTTAAAAGATCTTTCTATTTCTCAACTTTTCCTTTAAATTTTGCATAAAAAAATTAAAACTAGAATTAAATAGAAGATCAAAATTATAAAATAGTAGAGAAAAATAAGAAAAAATCACCAACAAATTGATAACGGAGTTTAGCTTCAATAGCCTATGTCTTTGGGTCCATTCGAAGTGAGGACCATTTCCATTAATTTTGTGCAACAGATGGCTTCCAAAATCAATACAATTCTTCAATTCACCTTCTCTGATCTCTGCTTGCCTGTAATAATATCTCTCAGACCTAAAAATAATGGCCCAAGGTCGTATAAGGCTTAAATGAGACTCTAACCTTCTTAATTTTCTTTACACAGTCGGCTGCCTAATGCCCTTCAATTAGAAATTCGCTCCCTTTATAACACTTCGACCCTCGTAGCATAAGTGGTAAAGGCTAATCCTTTTGGCATGGGAGGTGCTGGGTTCAAACCGTCAACCTTCCTTTTTGGGTGCCTTTGTCTTATCTTTATCCCACATTGGCTGTGTGGAGACCAGTTTCATGCTTTTAATAGGATTGGCGCCACCTTAATGTGTGCCAACGTCCCATTTAGAGGAGACTTAAGTGCAAGGGTTAGCTAGTTTTCAAACTTAGGCACCGTTGGAGATTTCCTTGGGTGGGACATGGCAAGGTGGATGGAGTGGCAGATGTGGTTTGTTGTCTTGCCATGTGGTGGTTTGAATAGTCTTATTACAAAATGTAAACCATTATCCCACATTGGTGGGGTTTGAGCAGGCTTTGTAATTTAAATACAATGTTCAATACAATGACACATGAAGAATAGGAGGCCAAGGCACCCCTCCACAAGAGTGTGTCGATCCTCGCTGAGGGCCCCTAGTGAGTAAATAACGGGGCCCATGGATCCTCATATGATCACTTGTCAAAGATCAAAGGCTAAAAACAAACACCAAACCAAATTTTTTTGCACCAATTCATATTGCCACGTGTTAAATGGTTATTGGAACACTTGGCATGTTTAAACAGTGCCACGTCACTTTTTGACACCCATTATTCGCTTATCGCAAGAATGCTTCAACAAGTAATATCTTGAGCATCTGGACTCTGTTTTGCGTTTTGAAAGAAGCATCAGAAAGATATCGATGAATTCTTTGATGTGCAAATGGTTCGACCAGAATTTAAAGACTTTCAAAATGGAATGGTACATGGATCCACTTGGATTAGAAAGTATACCTAAGTATACCTCGAACAATCATCAATGAAAGTAAGAATGTATTTAGTCCTATTAAATGAAGGTTTTAGAAATGAGCTAGTAATGTCAGTGTGGACAATCTCCAATATTTATTTAGCTCTTTGTGATCTGCCCTTGTCATATTTTTCCTTAGGATTCTTACCAAGTATGCAACCCTGGCAAACTCCATCGAAAAACTTGACTCGTGACAACCCAAAAACTATGTCATAGTGATTGCGTTGCTCGAAGTAGTGATAGTTAAGATGGTTGAATTGCTCATGCCATAATTTAATTGCCCCATTTGAATGAGTGAATAGTGCAGTAACAAGTTGATCAGGTGCAAATTATGAGAAAGTATACAATCATGATTGATTATCTACTTTCTTGAGTGTAATAATGGAGTCATTATTTGCTTCCTTAATAATCACAAAATTGGGTGTGAACTCAACTCTCTGACTCAAACTGATGTGAGTGATCTGATAAATAGATAAGAGATTGGTGGATAAAGAGGGAACACATAGAACATCATGAAATGTCATATCATTCAATTCAACATATCCACTCCCACTAAATTTTGCAGAAGTATTGTCACCTAATAAAATAGAAGGTATAAAACAAAGCTCCAAGGATGAGAATATGTCATGTGATGAAGCCATGTGGTGTGATGCAATGAAATCAATAACCCATGTGGAATGGTGGGATGCAACTGTATCAAGTGTTTTATCCTTATCTTTTCCCTTCTTACTGTCTTTTGCCTTAGAAGACTCCTATGATGATGAAATCTAATTGGAAGAATCAGGGACATTGATATTATGCTTCTCGAGCATCTTAGTCAGTTGGTCAATCTATGTCCTTATGCATTTGGATTCATCATTCCAGATTTATTACAATAGCCACATGTGAGTTTCTCTTTTATAAATTTATCATCTGAAGAGGAGGAATCTTTTGATGCTTTTAGCTTAGCATCAATTTTATGACCCTTGTTTTGCTTTAGGTCATTATTTTGTTTCTTATCCTTGCTACTAGAAGCATTCTATTTGTCATGACTCATAATTAAGGCATGAGATTTAGATGACTTTAGTGTACCCATTTGAATAAGTTTGTCTTGCTCAAGAGTCAAGTCAGTAGCAAAACCATCCAAGGATGGCTTGGTCCATGTAACTCCAATGACATGTTTGATTGCATGGAAGGTAGAAATGAAGACAAAATAATCTGAACCCAATTTGGAAAAGATGGAAAGAATCAATTGATCATCTTTTTTGTTAATGCCGCATAGTTTTAACTGTAACCAAAGTGATTCAAACTTGGTGAAAAAGTCTTGAATCATATCAAAGTTACATGGACTCAAACTAATGAGATCATTCTCTAACTCATAACCCCTCATGACATCTTACTTTCCAAAGAGTTTTTCTAATAAGGTCCACACTTGATTTATAGTTGTTGCAGATTCAATATGAAAGAGCAAGTCATAAGACATAAACAAACATAAAAGACCGTATGCTTCGTCATTTTTGTTGTACCACTTCACCTTCTCTACTTTAGGTATCAATTGTATTTCTATACCCATCATGATTCGGTGTAATAATTTAATATTCAAGAGGATTTTCACTTTGACTCTCCATTTGTGATAGTTTAATGGTGTAAGAATTAGAAAAAAACTTAGATCCATGGTGCAGAAAGGAAGTATGTGTTAAACTGCATGTGTTATAGACTAGGAATATGACACCCCTTTAATATATAGAGGTTAAAATTTACAAGGCACAAAAATATCACCAATGTTTATAAAACGAAAAAAATTGCACTTTTAGAAAAAAAAGGCACCTCAAAAGGAGCAACAGGTTAAAAGTTATGCACATTTGAATGTTTCTTGCCAGCAAAAACTAATGTTCTCCACTTTGCATAAAAAATTGGGTGTGTAATTTGTTTAAAAAAATGGTGGCAACTTTCCCACAAAAAAATTTATGCCCCTTAGAATAAAACTTATACAACTTTGTGTTGGACATGACTAAGGGCTTACCTCCTATATGACCAGGGGCTAAGACCAAATTTGGGTGCTCTCCCCCCACTCTGATTGATGTGATTGATGGGCGAGTGACATCATTAAAAAAAAAGACCACTTTTTGAAAATGAATAATATCACACCTCATGAGGTAAAATTTAACTTTCTCATGGCCGTCATCTTAGTTTGGGAGTCCTTATGCAGTTATCAGGGTTTTAAATTGATCTTGCAGTCAAAAAGTCTGACATCAAGGTTGCAGGGCCCTTTTGCAATGGGGTTTGAGACTACTCATGCACTTTAAAGTCTCAATGCCAAGATCATTGATGCTTCCCATAATAGAGAAAAAAATTAGGGTTACGGTCACTCAGTGCAGGTGTTAGGGTTTTTTACTACTCCCACAGTCTGGAATCTTGATGCAAAGGATGGAGACTGCTCTCGTAGTTAAAAGTCTTGATGTTGGAGATGGCGACTACTCCCATAGTCAAAAGTTTTTATGTCAAGATTTTTCATCAGAGATGCAGCCCACCTATGCAACCATCAGGGTTTGGAGCACCAGAGGTAGGAGGCATCCTTGTAGGTGTTGGAGATGTCGATGGTTCTCGCAGTAATAGGAATGCTGGAGTTTCCCACAATGCACACATGTACGAAAACCTTGATTTTCTCATAAACACTAGATCTGGTCTGCCTTTTGAAAATATGCCAAAGATCCACTAAGGATATTTACAAACCTATAAAAACTTTAAAAAAAAAATTCTTTGCAAATTGTAGTTTGTATGGATTTATGCAAAATCTTTGAAAAAGCCCTAAAACCCTCTAAAAATGAAAAAAAATGATTGTCACAAAACTAGGTCATGTTTATAATCAATCTTAAGGTTTTGACACCTTATGAATTTGATGGTGCAATCCATTTTACATGAAAGCCCACAATTGATATGTGACTAACAAAAGATGCCTTCTCCCTTGTTCTTTTTCTGAATCCAAATCTGTTGAGGATCCTAAAAGAAGAGCAAAATCTAAGAGATAGTGAATCTATAATATGTTAAGTCAACTAATCACAGATTTATGACATGCAAGCTGAAACTCAAGCTTTCACAACATAAACAATGGTATTCATCTACTAGAAAAGATCTGATACCATGTTAGAGTGGGACACATTTAAGGATCTACTAGATAGAGTCGAATACACGAAGCAATTCCTTGTGTGTAGTAATGAAATCAAACATAAGCTAGAAAGAAGTAATTACTGAATAATCAAAAGATTATAATATTAACATTAACATCATTAGCTATAAAAGCTTTAGGAAGGTACATTATATAAGTGAAAGATAAACAAGTCCTCACTTCCTCATGAATGTGGGATTATTTTTCACTGGTCCAAAATACCATATTGAGATTTGAACCTAGGTTGTACTTAAAACAATCAAATCACTTTACCAACTCACCCACATCTCATTAATTTTACTAATAATATATTACTTATTATATTATGTAATGTATATTTAAATTATATTATATATTATTAAATAAAATATTTATTTATAATATAATTATAATAATATATCAATTTTTAAAATTTAGTATAATAATACCATTTATCTAATATTAAAATAATATATTATTAATAAAATATATCTATTATAATATATTTGAAAAAAAAATTTAATTACCCAATATCATTCACTCATCCAAATCCATTGATCAATTTGTATATTAATCCATAACCATTGCATAATATCAAAATGTATCCCATTCCAAATAATATTCCCAAAAATATATATAATTACAAAACAATTACAAATTAAAGTCATAAAACAGTTACAAATTAAAGTTATTATTATACATAATTTTGTTGTAAATTATAAATTAATAGTTGTTTTTAAGATGTAAGAGATCCCAAAATGATGTATATAAAATGATATTCATTTTATATACATCATTTTGGGATCTCTTACATCTTAAAAACAACTATTAATTTATAATTTACAACAAAATTATATATATATATATATATATATATATATATATATATATATATATATATATATATATATCATTTTGGGATCTCTTACATCTTAAAAACAACTATTAATTTATAATTTACAACAAAATTATATATATATATATATATATATATATATATATATATATATCATTTTGGGATCTCTTACATCTTAAAATGTAAGAGATCCCAAAATGATATATATATATATATATATATATATATATATATATATATATATATATATAATTTTGTTGTAAATTATATATATAGTTGTTTTTAAGATGTAAGAGATCCCAAAATGATATATATATATATATATATATATATATATATATATATATATATATAATTTTGTTGTAAATTATAAATTAATAGTTGTTTTTAAGATGTAAGAGATCCCAAAATGATATATATATATATATATATATATATACATAATTTTGTTGTAAATTATAAATTAATAGTTGTTTTTAAGATGTAAGAGATCCCATTTTGTTGTAAATTATAAATTAATAGTTGTTTTTAAGATGTAAGAGATCCCAAAATGATATATATATATATATATATTAAGATGTAAGAGATCCCAAAATGATATTTATAAATTAATAGTTGTTTTTAAGATGTAAGAGATCCCAAAATGATATTTATAAATTAATAGTTGTTTTTAAGATGTAAGAGATCCCTTACATCTTAAAAACAACTATTAATTTATAAATATCATTTTGGGATCTCTTACATCTTAAAATATATATATATATATATATATATATCATTTTGGAATCTCTTACATCTTAAAAACAACTATTAATTTATAAATATCATTTTGGGATCTCTTACATCTTAAAAACAACTATTAATTTATAATTTACAACAAAATTATGTATAATAATAACTTTAATTTGTAACTGTTTTATAACTTGTACGCTTAATTTACAGCTTATACCAAAACACCTAACTATAATTTAAATATATCCTTTTTAAAAAAAGGAATTCTTTACCATTAAAAAAAAAAAAATGTAGCATATCATTACACTAATTGACTCCTCAACTCAATAGAAAAGATTCCTCCTAACTTCAGGGCATGGACAAATAGTGTTTTTCACACAATATTCTCGATTCACTTTATCAACGGGGATTCCAGATTTGGTGCTAAGTACAACTAAAACAATTACAGAAAGGAAAATAATCAGGGGAAAATGGCGTCAAACAGGGAAGGAGAAGAATATGTGATTGCAAAAGCAGTGCATCCCAACCTGTGGATTGAGACTGGGGACGGTAGAACCACGCAATACACATTCGATTCTACTGGTGCTCTCTCAGTAAGCATTACTATTCTAATATTCACACTTCCTTCACTCTTTTCGATATTTTGGTTTTACAAGTTTCCTGGGCATTCATTATTTTTTAATTTTGTTTTACTTTGCTCGGTAAGACTTAGATGAGGTTTTAAGCAGCGCATAATCACTAGACCACGTTGATAGTTTGGGTTTTAAGGTTTCGTTGGATGATTTTTTATTTATTTTTTTAATATAGTTGTTTTCATTGACAATGGTGGAGCAGGCTGTGAGAAATCTTTTGTTGGTCAATCTTTTTTTCATTGTGGGTTTCTGTTCTGGCAAAAATATAGTTGTTTTCAATTTTCATTGACAATGGTGGAGCCGACTGCGAGAAATCTTTAGTTGGTCAGTCTTTTTTTTTACGGTGGGTTTCTGTTCTGTCAAAATTCACGTAAAGCTTGAACTTGCCTTTGCTGCGTGGGGTCCGCATTAACACGGAGAGCAATGATTAGGACAGCATAGCAATTTCTCAACCTTGCTACTAGACCATGGCCTGGTGGACAATTCATAAATTATTTTGATTTTTTTGCTTCGTAAATCTTGGGCAAGGTTGTGGGTCGCCCTTACCATAGTGTGGGGTAAGTTTGGATCATATTCTTAAGCCCTGTAATATAGTCGTGTTCAAATGTACCTCATAACTGTTACATCACAAGCTTGCCACATTTTTGCTTGAGTTATGAGCTGCTATATTTCAATGGGAGGATTTCGACTCAGTTTAAGCTCTTACAATCTCCCCGTTACCATTATACTACAACCCCTCTGGATAATTTAATAGAAATGTTAACATTTTTTCATTTCTTTTAAATTTCAAAAAATGGAAAATTTTAATCAACAAGTTTAAAATAGTCAATTAGGAAAACAACCCATAAAGTTTTATTTTCTAAGAGAAGGGCAGTCATTGGGTTCTAACCTAATTTTAATGTGTTACACCATTCTCAATAGCCTCTTTGGAGGCCAAAGAAACACAGGTTTAGAAATATTAGCTGTAAAGAAATACTAAAAAAATGACATTGTCAATTATTGGTGTTCATTTATGTTATCTGCCTAGGGATATGATATTATTGTGTATATGGGTTGATGGGGATGTTGATATGTGGCACACATCCCACTTAGTTAGTTATATTGGTCTAATATACGAGGTCAAATAGGTAGCTTGTGCAATTAGTATATCGTGTAATGAGTTGGCCTACTTTGGAATTAGGAGTTTATCCATCCATTCTTAATTAGTGATAGAGGTCTATAAAAAGGAGATGAATATCATTGTGAAGGATATCATGTAAGTGGAGAGTCTTTCTATTTGTTAGAAGCTACATTGCTGGGAAATGGAAACGGAAATAGAAACGGGTTTGAAATGTGGAAACACAAATTTTTAAAAACCTTTGGTTCGGAAACGCCTATACAATATACCATAAAAAAAAAATATATATATATAAACAATGCATAATACTAATTTTTATTCCATAAAACATAAAACACCTAGAAATATAGTATTCATGAAATTTAAAAACATTTAACACGCATAAACTTTCACATATTCATGAATCGTGTGTCATATCATGTGTTATAGCCCAAGTTCAAACTTCAAAGACAAAATGTACATTCAAATGATTATTATCTAGAATAAATCATGTATATTTCTCCTTGAAGCTGTTCCTCAAGGTGGTGTACCTCATTTTTCACCCATGCAAACACAAGAAGTTTTTAATTTGCACCTTCATTCTCCATCAATGATCCACAAATTTACATAAACACTCTTGACTAGGAATTTCAGGGATCCACGTAATAACAAATCCCAACAATGTGGAAGGCAAACTCAGCACAACTACCAACATAGACCAAATTTTGTAGTGGAGTTGGTCAAGCCTATTTTGTAAGTCACTTGCTAAAGAGAGGTCAAGAGTTCAAAACCTCCAAAGCATTCTTTTTGGTTGCATTTTTTTTTATCGCATTTGTCATTGAGTACTTTGTATTGCGACAATTTTTTCGACTAGTCGCTATTTTGTACTAAGGTGGTTTTGTGACCAGTCAATCTGTAGGTTTTTGGATGTTTTAGACACATTGGAATGGTCAATTTTATGATTTGAAGCTTTTATATGATTTTTGTGACAAATGTATTGAAAATGATGTATAAGGGTGCATTTTCAGTAGAGACTGACACATAAAAAATGAAAAAACTTTATCATGTCATCTCTTGCTTGTGCTATTGGAGTTATCATTGAAGCTTTGGACAACACATCTACCATCTATTACAGGGCCATCGAGATCCTTTTGCATGACAAAATCTAAGCATCAAAATGGATGTTGGAGGATTTGCTGGACTCTAGGGGACATTTCTCTTCTCTAGTTAGCTATTCGCTCGAAGTTTGCGTAAAATGCTTGAATAACAGTTTTGGTACTAGTAGTGTGATTTTTTTAGTTTGATGTTGCTTTTAGTTTTAGTTTTGGTTTTCTTCAATTCATTAATATTCATGACGAGGAGCAAACAAAGTAGTTTTTATTTGGTTTTTCATTTCAAGGGCTTCTCACCTCTTGCCTGATGGGGGGAAGATACTGCATGGCCTTCGATTAGTCATCATTGATTATATGAGTTGACATAGGAGTCGCTAGCACCATAGTGTTGAGCAAAGGTCTGTCAGCATTTGTTGGGCATCAGAGAGATGTGCCACATACAGTACTGAATAGTCACTTGGACGAGTTTTTGTGTGAGACCTTATGTAGATCGATGTGATATGCCTTGATCGTGTTCTACTGCAATACGATATAGAATGGTCAGAAGAGATGAGTAGATCTGGATCGTGTTCATCATTCATGCCACAACTCATGGAGTAGCGGGCTTCTTAGAAGCGACATCAATTGATCAATACCACAATGTACAATGTGCCTGTTGCAAGTGTGGAAGATACCTTTGATGACTTCATAGTCATAGTTCAAATCATTTTCTCTACCCGTTTTTGGATAAAGAGGGGTTTTTTGGGTCGTATGATATAATTATAGCCTTTGGCTTATTTATGTATTTAGGTTGTTAGTATAATTAGTAAACACGTTAGTAAATAGTTTATTGGTGGTTGAACCCATTGGGGTCTCGTAAAATAACCACCCAGTGAAAGCTTTTAATAGCTTAAACTTGTAAATGTTTCAAATAACGATAGTTTACTATTGTGTGAAATATTTCCAAGCTTATACAATGTAATCTTTTCTTTTACCTATGCATTGCTTGGTCCTAACAGAATGGTGAAATCGAAACAACAAGAAAAAATGCTAAGACTCTAAATCAAACAGGAATATCGGACAGACAACAGATTCGAATGACATGAAATTCTTGGTTCGATGCCCCTTTGCACTATATTGTTCAATGTGCCTTCTCCCTCTTCACAATCAATGTGCAGTATGTTGTTGTAGTGAAATGTAGTTTGTCTTGTTTTTATAAGAAAATGCATTTTTAGGGTTTCATGTTACATGTTTTAGGGTTTTTATTTTTATTTTTGGGAGATGGGCCAGGCACAAGAAGAGATGGGTCAAGATACGTTGATAGTCTCTGAAGGGTGTCTTTGGACATGGGAGGCGTTTTTATACCCGCCTCCATTACTAGAGATGCAAACAACGCGTATCGGGGTTGGAGGAGATGCGTCTCCCTACAAACCTACTTTGTACCATAAAGAATCTCCATGCAAAACATACTTATCTAAAGAAAATGGTCCTACTGAAGTTGTTGAATGAACTTCCTTATTGGAGTGTCATGTTGTCACTCTACTTATGTTGCTTCTACCCATTTAGGTTGTAATAAAGAAATGACACAAATTGTCGCTTCCTCTACTTCCTATCGAGAAAGGGCATCAATTGCAATATTCTACTTGCCTTTTTGTCAATAATTTTAAAGTCATACCTTAACATCTTGGTGACCCATTTGTGTTGCTCCTTCGAAGACAATCGTTGCTTCAAAAATTACTTTAGACTTTAATGATCTATTATGACTTCGAAATGCCGCCATTGTTCAACTGCATGATTGATAACTCACATTTTCTCTCATATGTGGGCCTTACCAAGTCCTTTCCTTTGAGTTGTTGACTCAAATTCCAAGGGATGCCCTTCTTGCATCAATGCTGCCCTAATGCCATGTCCAGAAGCATCACATTCTATCACAAATGTCTTAGAGAAGCTTAGGGTAGCTAGCATAGGGGTGAAAGAAAGAGCTTCTTTTGGTTGCTGGAATGCTTAGGTGGCTGCCTCTGATCATGAAAAATAATCTTTCTTTAATAATGTTGTTAAGGGCATCGCTGTGTGAGCATAGTTGCAAACAAATATTCTGTAGTATCCAGTCATACCCAAGAATCCCTCAAATCTTTGATATTTGTGGGTGTTGGCCACTCTTTGACCACTACAATCTTCTTAGGGTCTGCCTTAACGCCGTGTGACACCACATGTCCTATGTATTCCACTTCTTTCACCCTAAAGGGAAATTTGGATTTTTTGCATACAGTTGATTATCTTCCAATACTTGTAATATCTTCTCTACATGCTGCAAATGTTCTTCCCATGTTTTACAGTAGATTAAGATGTCATCAAAGAACACCAACACAAATTTCCAAAGAGATGGGCAAAAAATTGAATTCGCGAGGCTTTGAAAAGTAGATGAAGCATTAATGGGACCAAATGACAACTAAGACTTCGTAATGAAACTCACGTGCCCTGAATATAGTCTTATGTACATCCTCCTCCCTCTCAGATTTGATGATACCTCAAATGCAGATAGAAACTTAGTTAAAGAAAAATGACACCTTTCAATTCATCCAATAATTCATCAATGACAGGAATAGGAAAGTTATCTTTGAGAGTGAGCTTATTGAGTTCCTTGTAATCTAGGCACATTCTCCATGACTCATCTTTATTTTTAACCATAACCACCGGAGATGAACATGCACTTTCGCTGGGATGAATAATGCTTGAGTCCAACATTTTCTTAACCAATTTTTTGATTTCTTACTTCTTTTCATAGGGACAATGGTAAGGTCTAATGTTAGGAGGAATAATTCTTCGAGTCAGTTCAATGGCATGATCATGATCTTTGACTAGAGGTAGGTCCTTGGGTTCCTGAAAACCCTGTGGATGGTGTTGAAGGATCTCTTGAAGCTTTGGTGGATCTTGACATTCAACATCATTTGCTTCTAAGAAATGTAGTTGTGCCACTATGCCATAAGATATTTTCTTAAGCAATTTATCCCTTTTATGAGCACTGATAATTTGGCTTGGTGGTGATTGCATCCAAAAAAGTTTGTACTTTTGTTCATTTGTACTAAAAATCATGAATAAGTCCTGAAAATTGAAGGACACTATTCCCAACTGTTTAAGCCATTGTACTCCCAAAACTACATTTGCTTCCATAATTGGGATGACAAATATTTCTGAATCTAGCTGATAGTCCCCCATTGAGAGTTTGATATGATGACATTTACCACCACAAGAGAGTTGCTTCCCATTGGTTATCATGCCCTAAAAATTAGTGACTGGATACACAAAGCAGTTGAGCTCATTAGCTAATATTTTGTCAATTAAGTTGTGTGTACTATCTGTATCGACCAAATTTGTCACCTTCCTCCTCTTGATATAGCCAATCGCTTTGAGTATTTGCAGTGTGCTTATTCCATTTTATGCATGGAGGGAGATAGTAGGGCGTTCTTCCTTTTCAAAATGAACATGCTTGTGGTCTACAACTAGTTCCTTTACAGCTACTTCTTCCTCTTCCATTACCTCATTGTCAATAATCATTAGTTTTTTCTCGCCATTGGCACACTTATGACCTCTAGACCATTTGTTGTCACAATGCCAACACAGGTATTTTTCTATTTTCTCTACCTCTTGTTGAGGAGAGAGCTTAGTAATTTGCCTTGGGTTAAAAGAGTTTGCCACATTTCTGTCAACATTATTAGTCACATTTTTATCCCTTCATCTTGAAATTTGACCTTGTGTGAATCTCCTAGTGGCAGAGTTTTGTTGCTCAATATGCAATGCATGTTGCATAGCTTAACTAACTGTACAAGTTTCTAACAAATGAACATCACACTTAATTCGGTCATTAAGTCCATTGATGTAGAATTCTAGCCTTTGATAAGGTGTCACATCCGGAGTCTGGATTGCCAATCTCATATGCTCAACATTATATTCAGCTATAGATCATGTTTGTTTCAGATTTGTCAATTGGGTGAAATAACTTTCCTTCCATGGCTGCTCATAATGGGCTGCTAAATCATTAGTAAATTCTTTCCAACTCAACACTAGCCCTTGCTTGTTATTCATCATCCATTGGTACCACTGATAAGGTTCAGATTCTAAATGTAGTGAGGCTATGTTAACCATTGCATTCTCTAGTATATTATGAAGCTTAAAATATTCTATGAGACCTATCCACAAATTTACATCTGTACCATCAAACTTATAGATGTCTATTTTGGGTAGGTTCAATTTTGGACCTTGGAAAGGCTGCCCTATCCCTTTGTTTGGTATGTTTGGATTGTGCCCTCCAGGGTGTTTCGGTTGTGTTTGAATGGATGGCATTGGCCCAAATCCCTAAGCTTGGTTATTTTGGGCCTTCTATTCGGACAATAGTTCATGTTTAAACTTGCCCAAACCCTCATTTAATGCTGTTGCTAACGAGGCAAACAGATTATCTGTGATAAAAGTTACCACTTTTTTCACATCCCAGTGGAATGTTTCCCTCGACTTTAGGTGGTGGAAAGTAAAGAGCGTCATTGGCATAAGTGGTTGTAGAAAAGTCATCTGATCCAAAAGGCGAGGAGGGTGATATGGCTTTTGATGTGGTTGTTTTCTGATCTTTAGATTTCTGATCAGGGAGGGGAGGAAAGTACTCAGTGCATATGATAACCATAAAAATTTAAAACATGAGCTATATCTGAATCTAATTTCCTCCTTTGACCAAACTTTGACTAGAGAACTACATAGTGTAGTCAGCCTCAAATCTGAAACGATAAATAATAGACCTTACCTAGTTTTTCATGAGCTTTCAGAAAATGTAAAAAAGTCTGAAAAACTCCTAAAATTGCCTCCTAGGAAGCGGTTTTGTGAAAAACATTGAAATTGCAATAACTCCAGAAAAATGGATTGCGTAAAGCTAAAATTGAATTGAAGCTTCCTTTCCAAATTCCCCAAATTCCTTGACAAAATCATCGAAAAATTTGCAATGGTGTGTGAGGTATGGTGATTTTTCTTTTTTTGCCCAAATCGCTGCTATGATATCACTTGTTAAGATATTTCAATATAAACGGAAAAAATACTTAAATGTAAGTACACTTCGAGGGGGTAACCTCCAAAAATCAGAATAATAATAGAATGAATTTTGTAATGCAACTTATAATGATTTGGGAGAGTTTTGCTCTCCTTATTTATAGAGATAACTAGGTAGGGTCACACCCCCTCGTCCTAAAGAAACATTTATAACAAATGAATGAAAAGATAAGGTTATGCACTCCATTCCATAACCGTAGTACACTTAATAAGATACAATATCAGGGGTGTAACATTTTATTTTTTCTTTTATTGTGACTATGTACAATGATCAATAAAAGTTGTCTATATCTATCCCCTCCTCTAAAGTTAGTTAGCATCCTTGATGATTGTTGGTGGAAGGATGGGAGGTGGGTGATGGAACTGTGTTCTTTGCCCATGTCTTGAAGATTGTCTTCATCTGGGCTTACTGATTTGTTGTGTGGCATGCATCTACACACTTTCCTTATCATTTCCTTTCACCTTGTCCATTATGTAATGCCATTTTGCATGTCGATCAGTTAAAGCCAATTGATCTACTGCTTCTTGGATCATTTTATCATTTGTCTATTCACTAATCACCCTGCCACTTTTCATAAAGGAACAAATGACAGAATGCCAAAAGTCTATTTGAATGATGTAATTTGTGAATTTGTCATCTCTCTTATTCTTGGGAGCCATATATACCTTTTGAATCATATACATCAAAATTTCAGATTGAAATGTCCCAAAAAAGATGGTTCATTGAATACTAGGATTATTTGGAAACCCTACATCAACATGGAAATTTTTTGATTTAATTGCAGCACACCCTAGCTGCCAACAAAAAAATATGCCAAACCCCAATCAATTAGTAATTGCTCCAAACATGAAAGTATTGCCCTTCAAAAAAGATTTATTTTTCAAACCCTAGGCGTCCTTGGCTGCAAATTTAATTTGAAAATTAGAGATGTTTTTCTATGACACAAATCTTATGAAACCCTCAATAAATTGCATAAATATATTTGCAATAAAAAGCAAAATTTTTAATGAATTTTTTGAATATCATTATGGCTAAAAAAGCCCAAAAATCAATCGCCCAAGTTGAAAAATTATGAAAAAATTACAGAATTCAATTCAAGATAAAATGACCTTCACAAGAGGTCCAAACCTCTCTCAATTCAAGTCGTTACCATGCAAAAAAATAGGAATAATTCTAAAATTGCCTTTAGGGCACAAAAACCCCCAAAAGCATGAGATTTCACTCCCAAACCAAGTTGCCACTCTCCCAAGGGCAAGTCGCCAACCTAGAAATGACCAAATGGTGTCTAAAACACCCTTGTAGGACTAGTTGATTCCAATGATAACCCCTAAATGAAGTTACCCCAAAGAAAGAAGAGGGTTTTTGTCCCCTAACTTTTTGCTTGAAGGGTTTCGTCTTCAAAGCAATGGCTTAGCGTTTTCGTGCTAATAGATCAATTTTCATTATCAGAACATAACATAACCTCTCCAAATGATTCCTCTTTTACTTTTGTAGCCCTCCAAGTGTGGCGCCCAAAAGAGGGAGGGTAACTTAAAATGTTTTAAAAGACCCTTCCTTATGATCTTTTCTTAAAATCACTTAAGTCTTCATGACCCTTAAAGGTCCCCTATTTAAGTTAAATGAGAAACAAAGTAACTTTCGAAAAATGTACTTTTACAAATATTCAAACAAAACATTCAATATTCTTTTCCCTTTATGCTTGTCCCTTAGCCCCCGAGAATAAGTTAAGGCTAAAGGGTCTTCCAAGATGTCCCTATCAAAAGAAGGACATGACAATTCTCCTTGTCCAAAATTGTTGTCCTTAAGCAATAAAAGTAGCCAGAGTGCTATCTCCATTGTGGGTTTTGTGCCAAACTCGAACCTAGGCTCTTCGCAATGGAAAGACTCTTCTTGATGATACCTTCTACAACTGTAGATGAAGTTTTCTTGTTGCTTAAGCAAGCTGAAAATGAAAGACCAACAACACCTCATATTGTTACTTCTTACCCTTGAGCCCAAGTGTTCACAAAATGCCCATAAGATGCTGAAAACAAGATCTTCAAAGTTGGCATCACAAGGGTGGTTGGAAAATATTATTCCAGCTAGGTAGTCTTCAAGTATTAGGGCCTTGATTGCCCTTGTATCAATACCTGCACATGAAGCAAACACATTAGTCAAAAAAATCTTCCCCTTCTCTTTTGTATTTTTGGCAATGCTTTCCTTAAGGAGTATGGCTGCAAACTCCTTATTGCTAGGTATGGTGCAGCGCCTAGCATCCTCCTTATACCCATCCAATGATTTTTCTTTTTACTACCTTGCTGCCCCAAGCATATCCCATTTTATGCAACTCATAATAGCTGCATATGCTCTTGATTTTACCCTTTAAACTCTCCAAATTGAATCTCCAAAGCACTGGAAAGTCATGTGTGAAAGTGTTAATTCCACCCTTGACCCATAAATTCATTTGTTTCCTTGTATTGGAGTGAACCAACTCTTTTACCAACCATTTATTTTGACTTTCAATAACCCTGCAATTTTTTATTGAAGCCAACCCATCCATCACCAAAGTGTTGTCCAACAACTCCTTAGTGTCTATGCCACATAAAAGAGACACTATGGACATAAGTAAGCAAAAGAAATCAGAATTGAAAAATTTCAAAGAGCTGCTTTCTGTATGTACCTTGATGGTCTTGAAAGCACATGTTGGGTTCCCCAAGCGTGGAAGTTGCATCCCTTGGAGGAGTGAAGCAACAATTGGAACCTTGTCCCCAAAGGACAACTTACATTTCTTTGCAAAATCATATTTTGTAGGGTGATGTTCATTGCCCTTCTTTACCTTGTCCCATGTGCCAATATTCAGCTGAAGTGGCTCATCTATCCCTTCATTACTATCATCACCAAGTGTCCTCTTGGTTTCAAACCTTGGGATGTTTTTAACTAGCTGAGTTGACACCTTATTTGCCATGTTTCCAAACTGTATGCTAGGCTGAAATGACATAAAAAACTCAGAATTTTCTGAGTGTATTTGCAAATTTCTTCCCATGCCATTTTCAGATTTCTTTATTTTCTTCAAGTATGGAATCTTACTTCCTCACAGTACCAATTTCAAGCACAAATTTTCAGAATTGGCAAAAGAAAAAGGGATTAAGTAATTGTTTCCATACCTTGGGAACAAACTAGCATTGACTTTTCTCAACAAACCCTTGCTCACTTTAGCATGCCTTAGAAACCATATTTTAGCATACCTCAAAACCTAGTTTATACAAAGAAGAATTTGGAAGTTCTTTTTATATCTTAGAGGCTGCCCTATGCACCCATCATTGAGTTTTTCGTGGGGGTAACCTTTTCCCACTTTTTCTTCCCCCCACATGCCATGTACGTGACTTATTCACTTCATGAGAGTTGGCTGTTCCAACTCAGAAAATTCCACTTGTCTAGCTGCCTCTACATGAATTCCTTCATGCATCATGCTCTCCATTCTTTTGGACATTGACCCCTTGGGTGCCCTATCCCACAAACCATGTAGAATCACTTCTTTCCCATTGGCATCAAATTTGAGCTCCATTGTTTGGTAATTTTGGGTGTGCTCTCTAAGAGGGTGCAACCATTGTACCCCCAAAACCACATCAACCTCTCCAATATCAATCATGTGGAAATCTTTTTCAACCTTATGCTTTCCCAAAGTGAGTTTCAAATCAGAAATCTTATGATGACAAGGAATAGAAAATCTATCTCCTAGTGTTACCTTGAAACCCTCAAAAGAAGTAGTATTCAAGCCACACCATGTAGCCAACTTCTTGTCAATGAAATATATGTGTAGCCCCACTATCTATGAGTAGAGTGACTTTTTTGCCTTGCAAAACTCCTCTAACCTTGAAGGATGACGGTTAAGAATTTTGGTTATTGTTGTCAAGGTGCCCACCGTGCTTCCTTCTATGTTTGTAGCTTGCTCCATTGCATTAGGTGCTGTTTTTGCTCTTGCAACACTGCTGTCATTTGTTTGCATCCCTTCCAAGGGTCCTTCCTTTGGCTGGAAACTCTTCTTTTGATGTGAAAAAGACTTTGAATTATTTTGCAGCCTCTTTGGATGCCTTTCTCCATGCTGGAAATACCCTTTTTTCTGCTCATTGGGGTCTGATTTTGCCAAATTCTGAGTTGTCCCCCTAGGCTGCCTTGCCCTTCTTCCTTCCACATGTTCCACAAAATGTAAGGCGTTGTTCTTTTGCCTTTGAAAGCGCAGATTAATCTTGGGCCCTTTTTATGGCCACTTGTAAAGAATGAGGGTTAAAAGTTTTGACCAATTCCTTAAGGGATTTAGTTAACCCTTCAATGAACCAAGTTGTGAGTCTATTTTCTGACACATCCTTCACCAAGGTGGATATCCTCCATATCCAAACAATTATATTTTTTTCTTTATTCCCATGGAATCAGCCACAAAGAGTTTAAAATCAGAATTGAGAACTTTTTAACAATTCAACAAATTTCTGGATCGCATATCTCGTGGTGCCAATAATTGTGGACTTGAATCAAGGAGTCCTCATGTCTTATATCCTCAAGATTTTCAATATTTTCTTCGATCACATGACTCTTTGTAGGGCTGTTTTGAAAATCAGCCAATGGATATTTGAAGGTTGGTGCAAGTTCTTCAAACTTGAACCCTTGGTATACAACAAGTGATGCCCTTTTTGCTTCAATTTCATCCTTTTTCGGCTCAAGCTCATTGCTTTCATCCTTGGTGACTTCATTGTCATGCATACAATCATTAGAAGATAAATAGACATCTTCTTCAAATAAAAAATCTTTACCTTGTTCTTTTGATGGCTCATGAAGTTGTTGAACAACTTTTTGTTTCACCTTGGGAAGTTCTGATTTTTCTGTTACTCCCCCTTTAGGGACTACCCTTTGCAACCCCATTGGTAGCTCCATAGCTTGTTGGAGACCTTCATTAGGCTGCCCTTGAATTTCTAGCTTAGAAAATTCAATCATTCGCTGCCCCAAATTTTCTGATTTTCGAAGCTCATCATTCACATGTAGTTCAATCTCCTCTTATTCAAAAAGAGACCTTTGAGGTCTAGGGCTTAAACCCATAGACTTTGCCACCTCCTTGGGATTTAGTGCCTTTAATTCCCTCTAATAATTCTCTATGGCTTGCAATAATTCATCCGTGGCCTCATTTATTGTCTTTTTCTTCATCCCTACTTTTTGAATGGGATATTTGTATTTCTCTTTTGACAAAAACCTAGGTTGCCAATCCATTGAAATCACTCACACCCCACACCTGACCAAGAAATTGGCTCTGATACCACTGAAATGTCCCAAAAAGGATGGTTCACTGAATATTAGGATTATTTGGAAATTCTACATCAATATGAATTTTTTTTGATTTAATTGCAGCGAACCCTACCCGCAACAACCCCTCAAATATACCTCAAAAATAGCTTAAAAATATGCCAAAATCCAATCAATTAGTAACTGTTCCAAACATGAAAGTATAGCCCTTAAAAAAAAAAATTATTCTTCAAACCCTAGGCGTCCTTGGCTGCAAATTTAATCTAAAAATTAGAGATGTTTTTCTATGCCACAAATCTTATGAAACTCTCAATAAATTGCATAAATATATTTGCAATAAAAGGCATAATTTTTAATGAATTTTTTGAATATCTTTATAACTAAAAAAACCCAAAATCAATCGTCCAAGCTGGAAAATTATGAAAAAATTACAGAATTCAATTCAAGATAAAATGACCTTCGCAAGAGGTCCAAACCTCTCTCAATTCAAGTCGCCACTATGCAGAAAAATATGAATAATTTTAGAATTGCCTTTAGGGCACAAAAACCCTTAAAAACATGAGATTTCACTCCCAAACCAAGTCGCCACTCTTCCAAGAGCAAGTCACCAACTTGGAAATGACCAAATGGTGTCTAAAACACCTTTGTAGGACTAGTTGATTCCAATGACAACCCCTGAATAAAGTTACCCCGAAGAAGGAAGAGGGTTTTTGTCCCTTAACTTCGTTTGCTTGAAGGGTTTCGTCTTCAAAGCAATGGCTTAGCATTTTCGTGCTAACAAACCAATTTTCATTATCAAAACATAACATACTCTCCAAATGATTCCTCTTTTATTTTGGTAGCCCTCCAAGTTGTTGACCAATTTTTGGTCCTGTAGGCCAAAATTGGGCATCCCCTCCTTTCTTATTGCAAGAGTCTTTCAATCCATGTTCTGGGTAGTTCATCCCTCAGCTGCCTTGTGCAAAAATTTTCTCTGTCAGACCATTTCTCATGAAAAAACCAAGTGTTTTCCTCTTTTGCTTGCCAAGTGCATTTCGAGTTTGACGGGTGACTTTACTTGTAAAAAATTCATAAGTAAAGCCACTTACAAACTTCGATTTGGTCTTGAATGCTTCAGAAGACAAGTGAATTACTTCAGAGGGCTTTTTGTCGGCAAAATGGATCAAGTGGAAAAGCCGAAGGGTCATTTGCAAGATTCTCGAAGGGCATGCACCCTTGCGGAGGGCACTTAAGCGGCAAACGGGACCTTTACATTTCTTCCGAAAGGCAACTTTGGAGGCCAAGGAGTCGTTGCGGGGGGCAAGCGATGAACAAAGTGGATCTTTTTCAAAAGTTCGAAGGGTAACTTTGGTCTCGAAATGCCCTTGCGAAGGGCAGCCGGTTGGAGCAAAGGAGCAAGACATTTTGCCCGAAAGGAACTTGCCCTTCGGAAAAAAGTGACAAACCCAAAAGAGAATTCTTTCGGACTTTTTGTTCGAAGGAATTCCTTCGGACTTTTTGTTCGAAGGAAAATTAAGGAAGAAAAATCAAGGGAGAATTCCTTCAGACAAAATGTTTGAAGGAATTCCTTCGGACATTTTGTCCGAAGAAATTCGATAGTCACAAAAGGTCCAAAAAAAATCGTAAGATCAAAAGTCCGAAGGGTAGGTGTCTTTACGGGGGGCACTTGGTTATGAAAGTGGACCATTTCCATTTTTTCAAAGGGTCACTTTCCTTTCAAAGAGGACCATTGCAGCTTTTTCGAAGGTATTTTTCTAAAGGCAAAGGTCATTTTTTGAATGCCAAAGAGGACCATTTTAATCTTTTCGAAGGGTCACTTTCCTTTCAGAAAAGCTCGTTTGCAAAAATGCCGAAGGAATTGTCCTGGTGGGTGATAGGCCCATGAACGTCAATTTCAGGGTGATAAGCTAGCCGTTGAGATTCAAATGTCCGATGACAGGCCCGTGAACGTCAATTTCAGGGCGATAAGCTAGCCGTTGGGATTCAAATGTCCGATGACGGGTCCGTGAACGTCAATTTCAGGGAGGTAAGTTAGCCGTTGGAAAAAATCAAAGGAGCATTCCTTCGGACATTTTGTCCGAAGGAAGTCAGAAAAGGAAGCCTGAAGGCTCGCCAAAGGAAAGTCAAAAAGTGACAAGCCCAAAGGAGAATTCCTTTGGACATTTTATCTGAAGGAATTCAAACCTCGAGAGCCCGAAGAACGAATGAGCGAACAAGCGAAGAAAGGAGCCCGAGAGAGAATAATAAGCGTCGAGAGCTCGAATTGCCAGGACAAGAGGGAAATAGCAAAGGGAAAACAAGTCGGGTAACCCAGAACGTGCCCACGTGCACATAAAACAAAAGCTCAAAATGCTCCAGGTGGTGTAACAAGTCAAAGCGCAAACCCAAAGATGAACCAGACCAAGGTAGGTGGCACAGGTGTCGTCAACAGGAAGAGTAAATGCACTTAGGGTGAAATAGTCTCTACCGAAAACCAATAAAAGGATTGGTTTTCGAACTATAAAAGAGAGCGGTCCGTGTTTTCTTGTTTTGCCATTAATGAACAACCAGTTGCGCTCAGCATTGAAGAGAGTATGGCCCAGTCAACACAACTTGGGGATGGCCTTGTCAGTTACTAGAAGAAGTATCCCATGCTTTTGCAGGCCCAAGACAACATGGGCAGCGACTTGGACACCTACAACATGGCTCCCCCCATATGCAATTGGAAGGATACGACAACAGCATGGCCTTGTAGTCGCTGCAGAAGAGTTTAATACAACATGGGTTTCCATCCCTTGACAGGTCAATTGTTTGTTTTCCAAGCTTTCTATATATATTTGTAACTTTTCATTTGAGGGGGATCTCTCAGCAATTGTATGGCGAAGCCCTGAAGAAATTTACCTTGAATCAGAAGAAGCATTTTACCTTCATTTGAGCTTGCACTTTTGCATATGTCTATGGTCTTATCTTATGTTCAGTCATTTCCTTTAATGCTTTCATAAGTTCATACTAGCATATCTAGTGTATTGTGAGTTCTTCTTTGTAGGTCAACAAGAAGTGTCCAGCACAGAGTATAGGCACAGGTAAACAGACTGTCCAATAGTGTGTCTTAGAACACCTCTGGTAGTTTTTTCCTCCCTGTATCTCCATAGGATTCTCTGTTGAAACATTGATGCAAGAAAGGTTCTCATTCGAATGAAGTGTATGTTTGCTTCTCTCTGGTGTAAAGTGTAGGTCAAGGTTGAGTAGACCAACCAGTTTGGTGCATCACCGCATTAGTTAAGTTCTGTTTTTCAGTATCTCTCTCTTTTCACACTCTCTCTCCCCCCCATTGTTAATAGTAGGAAATCCAGGGCTTCAGGGTGCATCAAGGGGAGCTAGCCCCTAATTTAGAGATTCATCCCTCAAGTTTGCAACCCACAGCAAGAGGAATGTCTCCATTGTGCCGCGTGGAGGAAGGGAGCTGAGTCTCCTTTTAGAGGGTGCAATCCACATCGTCAACACAAGTGTGGCACCCAAAAGAGGAAGGGAGGGTAACTTAGAATGTTTTAAAAGACCTTATGATATTTTCTTAAAATCACTTAAGTCTGCATGACCCTTAAAAGTCACATCTTTAAGTGAAATAAGAAACATAAAGTAACTTTCCAAAAATGTACTTTTACAAATATTCAAACAAAACTTTCAATACTCTTTTCCCTTTATGCTTGTCCCTTAGCCCCCAGGAATAAGTTAAGGCTAAAGGGTCTTCCAAGATGTCCCTATCAAAAGAGGGACATGACACAAATATACTTAAAATCACTTAAGTCTGCATGACCCTTAAAAGTCTCATCTTTAAGTGAAATAAGAAACATAAAGTAACTTTCCAAAAATGTACTTTTACAAATATTCAAACAAAACTTTCAATACTCTTTTCCCTTTATGCTTGTCCCTTAGCCCCCGGGAATAAGTTAAGGCTAAAGGGTCTTCCAAGATGTCCCTATCAAAAGACGGACATGACACATATATCTTAATTTCTCGTCTCCTCTGCTAGTCTTGTGTGCAATTGGGACAATTGTGAATGCAAATCAGCTCATTCCTTGGGCTTCTTCTTCCCTCACAGAATAAGATGATACAACAAGTGCATCCATTTCTGTGCAAGCATATGTACTTCCTGTTGACATTGCCTCTGTCATCAAAGTCACAAATGGTGGTACTGCATGGCCAGACAGTTGCACTCAGAGCTGGGAGGTACTGGGACAGTATCTGATGGCATAGAAGGGAATCTTCATGTTGTCTTCTGATATACCTTCCTCAAGTTATTCAATTGAAGCACTGTGGATATATATCTGGTCTAACTCTATGATTTTGTTGCCATTTTGCCAAAAAATCCTTTCGTCTCTGCAGATACTCCTCTCTATTTACCACTGCTCTTCCAAAAATCTTTCACAGTTTCCTGTTGGCTGTTGTGCAGGTTCTGCACTGTACTTAATTGTTCCAAAGCAAACTTAGCTTAGCATTTATACTGCTTGCTTTAGTTTCTTTGCTGCGGGGTTGGTTTCTTTTGCCCTTTGTGCCTCAACATTCTCCAAAGAGATCTCTTGCAATTAGTGTTAGGAATTGAACACTAATTGATCCAAAGAAAAATACAAGAATAATGAAAATACATTCAGTGGAATGGAAGGTAATAAATAAATATTGGAAGTACACTCGAATAAAGATGGAAGGTGAAAGGTCACACTTGATGTTTGGTTTCTCCCTTGGATTTGAAAGGGTTGTAAACTAATGTTTTATAGACCTTTGTACATGAATGAAAAATAACAAGCTTGATTGCTGCACAATCTGTGTTCATTTGTATTTATTTTGTTAATCTTTATGGCTTGAAAGCAACATGTTATATCAGAGCTTAGTAGAGAAATTGTGAGCATGGAGAAATTGTCGTGAGGATAGTTGTAGTTTCTGCAAGAAAAATAAGAGCCATAACAAGAACAAAATCTGAGCATGTGACTTTGGAAGGAGAAACCAAAATTATGCTTTTATAACAGTCTGAAACAATGACGTTAAAATTGTGATTTCTTCTTCAGTTTTTAATGAAATTCAGTGATTTAAAATGTTTTGGAAAGCTAAGACACAGAAGAATAAAACCCGTAAATTTTTAAAGAGATTGTTTGAATTGAAAGAACAGTTTGACACAAAAAGAGAGAAGTATTTGAAGAATTCTTGTAATTGTGTGGAGATATGTGAAGGAAATTTGAAGTTATTTTGTTCATGAATTCAGAGCAAGTTATGAGGTGTGAGTGCATATTTTGAATGATTTTAGCCGTGTTGTTTTTGCATGGTGTTGCTTTTTTGTTGTGACTGCAGGGTAAATAATTAAAGCCCTTTATTATAATTAAAATGTGGCTTATTTCAGAAACAAAGATTTAAATTTTTTCTATTATAAAAGTCAAATCGATACATAGGGGAGTTGGTGACATGCATTTTGTAAGACTTTCCATTCTAGAGCTCACATATTCAAAACCCATTATATATGAAAATCCTTGATAAATTCATATAAGCCCATTTCAAACTCAAGTGTACCACATTCGAGATTTGATAGATGTACTTTAGTGGAATACTCTCATTAGTTGTCCAAAAGGTTTTAATTTCAAGCTCTCTCCACTCAAAAAAGTGTGTTTTTTTTTTTTTTAGCAAAATTGCCAAACTGAAGTTTTGCCAAAATTCAGGAGAAATCAGACCTTGTGTCACATTTCTATCATAACCTTTGCCTATCAATTTTTTTTTCCAAAGTTTTCAAGTGTTTCGGAAAATAGACTCTGCCAACTTTCCAATGAGTGGTTACATGATGGGTTTTAAAATGTTTAATTGGTAGATTTTAAAGTTTGAAAACTTGGATGAAAATTAGAATTTGTATTGGTGAAGGAAAAATGGGCTATAAACCAACTAGAATGATTCAAATTGTCATATCTTTGGTGTCTAGTGTCCAAACGAGCACTATGACCACTTGTTCTTCATGGTATGGAATTTTGAATACTGTTGCGAAGGTGTTTTTGTGTTAGAATATTTTGATAGTATATTTTGGCTATTATCATTGTGCATCCTATTTAAAAATTGATTGAATAATGGAGAGATACGAATGTATTGTATTCTTCTTGAGAAATAAGGGTGTAACACTTATAAATTGATTTATTTGAACGAGGTCCAAGTGCAAAGACCTATCAAACAAAATATTTTGTTCTTCGAGCGTTATCAGTTGAACACAACTCAGATTGCATGGAGTGTTTTGTCCTTGCATTTGCATTCTATGTTTTGCTCTCTATTTTGAAGGCATTCTGTCATTGAATACTCAAATGAAAACTAGTCATGAGGCAAATATGATAGCAAAGTGTTGGATGCAGTTTTAGTTTACATTTATACAGTTTTATAATCAATACAATTTGTTGTGACAGGAGATAAATAATTTACAAGATCAAATCAACTCTCGAGGAACACACCCTATTGTCCATCCTATCAAAGTTGTTAAAAAACCTGTTGTCAATCCAATTGTAAAACAAACTAAACCTATTGTGCCGCCTACTAGTGCTCAAAATCCTATTGTGAACAATGTCAAGGTAAATGTTGTAGACGATGTTGTTTCCAAATCTATTGTTGTCAAACAGAAGCATTTGTTTAAGCCTATTGTCACCAAAGTTACTGAGAAAACTAAAGATAGGTTTGTTTCCAAACCACGGTAAGAGTCTAAACCCAATGTGAATCATACACCTATTCAAACTCCGATTGTGGAACCTTCACCTTCTGTGTGGGTATGGGAGACATTGCTAGTCAATAATTACTATGCTGGTCTAGGATATAGTGGTCCTATTGGTTTTCATGTTCCATACCATTCAGACTTATTACTTTGTTTATGGGGGTAGTCTATATGATAGTCAAGTTGTTGATCCTCTTGTTTCTAATTCAATGTCTACGCCCAGAGGTAATCATTTTTGTTCTCATTGTGGACGTCGAGGTCATACCTCCAATGATTGTTTTGATCTACATCCTTGTATATCATGTGGAAAAGATACTCATTTTGTTGAGCATTGTTATATGCAAGATCCGCCTACTCAGTCCATGAGGCGTGTATATTTTGGCTGGATTGATGATTCTAGATGGTGATCTAAGATTCACATGTTGTCCAAACTTATAGAAGAGTTCAGTCTAGTGTAGACAATGATGATTTGTCTAGTGATGATGATGATGATGTCAGTATTGCTGCCCATGATATTGATGAGCTCAGGGTTGTAGATCTTATTGATCTTGATCATACTAGTCCAGATATTGTTGCTTCTTCTAGTTTTGATGTTGATGTTCTTGATATGTCTCTTGGTATATTTGATGAGCGACCAATTGCTGATTAGATTACAGAGTTTAACCAAATCTACACAAATGATGACAACATTTCAATTTGTAGTTCATATGTCTGATTGTGTATCTACATATTCCCATTTTTTTGAGGCCTTGTTGTGATAGATTGGAGTTGATGGATTTATAGCACGTGCATGAGACCATTGTGCCACAGTGATATGTTTTGGTTTAAGATGCACCTCTCATTTGAGTAGGATGTGTAGTACAATATGATGTCCATCTGGTAGACAAATTTTGTATATTTGAAGCTATGGAGATTGGAGTTTTGCCTCTTCTTGTTAATTTGGTAAGGCAGTTTAGGCTTACATTTATGCACTTGAGTTGTAAGTTGAAAACCCAAAAGGGTGGCATACAAATTCTTCCCATTAAGTTGAAAACCCGAAATGGTGTCTTAATGGAGACTTGTGACCGGAAAGGGTGTTGTTGAGTTGTGCATTTCTCTATACTTGTTGATTTGGACTACTTGCATTTCAGGGGGAATAACAAGAGTCATATTTTGAGTTTCGTATTTCAGGTTGTTGATTGTTGAGTGATTTGATTGACGAGTGATTGCATATTTGATTCACAATTGTTGATGCTTTTTTGAGTCACTAGATTTTTTCACTAGCTTTTGATCTTTCCACTTGTGCACCTGATGGATCTTTTTTGCACATGAATAGCAGTTGCCATAGTACCTATATTTTTAGTATTAGATCACCAATATGTGTATGTTGTTGCTCGATATTTGATGATTTTCATTGTGTTTGGATGTTTGATGTTGGGATTGGATACTTGTGATTGACATTTATGTCAATTTTTGGTTGTGGATTTGGCATGTTGCCTATTGTGTAATTGATTACATATTTGTGAGTAGTTGTCTTAGATGTGTTAACTAGAGGCTACGCATATTGGCCACTAAGGATTGGTCATCTTTGATTGCAACTTATTGTGGATTGCAGCATATTGCAACTTATTAGAAAAATAGGCAGAGATTGGTCCTTATTATTTGTTAGGATTACCTTTTATTGGGTTAATTTATAATCATAATGTTAGTCTAAGTTTGTGTGTATTATTCCTATATGAATTTTTAGTTCATATATTAAAAGAATATGTGAGGTGTCACATCTCTTTTGGCCCTTTTGAAAGGAATCTTGGAGTTACACTGCATATGTAACTCCTATGACATTTGGTGCCTACTTCCCCCTCAGCTCATGGGCATTAGGGGCTTTAGGCACACACTTATGAAGGTTGGCCAAGGCAATGGAGTTAATAATTCCTTTGGCTTTTTTACTTTATTTAAAGAGCAATTTCCTCACTATTCATTGAATTTTATTTGTCTTTTCTATTCTCTTATTTCTTCTGTTCTCTTCATAAAAATTGTAATTGTTAAGATAGTGCTTTGTAAGCCACCCTTCTTTAATACACATGAGGTTTTCTTTCGTTGAAACAGTTACCCCACTTGTTAATTTGCATCTTCACATTTTTATTGTTTGGCTTATTTTGAGGTAATATTGTACATTTATTAATACTTCAACTTTATTAGTAATTTTTTTTTATATTTTACATTTCATGGTATCAAAACAGGTATTGCTACGTTGAAATCTAATTTTGTGTAAGCGTTTGGGTGGAAGAGCAAAATAAATTGTCTCTAGCGCTACACTGTTTTTTGACTTTTTTTTGCAAGGCAGACACATTTGCAAAATTTGTTGTTTTTAAGTGCTTTACTAATATTAATATTATTTATTATTTAAGGTTTTTCTCTTATCTTGTAAACTAATATTTTGCAGAATTTAACATCCCCTTTATGAATTTGGCTTGCTTACCTCTTTTTCTCACTTAGGGTATTTACTATTTTCTTAAAAAGAAGTATTTTCTTAAAATTTGTTAATTTTTTTTAGAAAAACATTTAAAAACTTAAAAATTAGACTTATTTAAAAAAAAAAGTTTCTTTATGCATCTTCACTTTAAAAAAAAAGTTACATCACTTAGAAAACAAAAAATCATCTTTTTGGATATTGCCTTCCATTTTTTTAAAAAGCATGTGTTGTCTTTTTTAAAGAGACATATTAATAAACCTTCATTTTTTTTGTGTTGTCTTATACCATTTTTGTGCTTGCTTTATGCGTCGGAAGATTCTTTCCTTTTTATACACGTTAATTTACTTTTTTAATGATGTTCTTTTTAATTATTTTTAGCAAGATTTAAGTTAAGCTCTTTCCCTCTATTCTTTAGAAAGTTTCAACCTACCCTCTTGCCTTCGCCTTTCTATTTATTAATGGTTTTTTACTCTTTTTTTTTGTGAGAGCTTTTGATTTCTTTGTTGAAAGGTTTTTTGACTCACATTTTTTTCCCCTCCATTGCTTCTTTATAGAAGCTTGGATTATTTGATTTTCTACCTCTTCTTGGAGTTTTGCGCTTGTCTTTTGTCCATAGAGCCTTTGGAGGTGTTTAAAATTTTTAATTTGTTTTCATATAGGTGTTTCACTATTTGCATTGGATCTTCATTTGTAAGGACTTTCTTGGGTGTCTTGTAGTTTTTAGCATTTCTATTAGCCTTTCGATGGTGTTTTTTTTTTGTAGGTATTTCTAACTTAATTTCAGGATGTTCTTAAAACTTGTGTTTACCTGCATGATATTTTGGTAATTATCTTGCAATTGTTTTTTGCATCTAACTTCTTGTCTACCCTCTTTTGCTGCTGCCATACTCTTTGCTTTGTGGAGTTCTGTGCCAGATTCATTTTCAGTTGTGCCTTCTTTTGCTGTTACCATACTCTTTTCTATATAGATTTTTGGTGCACATTCATTTGTGCTTTGCCCTTTTTTGTTGTAGCTATATTATTTTTGTTAGAACAAAAACTGCAGTGTTTTATTGATCAAAATAAAGTTTACAGAATGGAAAATGTTTGGGTTACGTTCTTCATTCTTCCTCAAGCTGAAGTAAGCTTTCACATACGGGAGCCAACATATTCACCAACCAACTATCCGCCTAACTGTACAACTATACAAATGACTATCATACTAACAGAGTATTAATATATTTTAAACACACTAAAAGGGATTTCTCACTAGGACATGCATGCCCTGAACTACCCAGAAGCTTAATAAAACAAACTTTTATTTAGATCACTAGACCAGACCAAACCCCCTTGATACAAAGGGGGGCAAAAGATGATCTGGAGTAATATGATTGTGAAGTTATCCCAACAACACTTGCAAACTACCAATTGGCCACTTGTACATCTGGTACCAATCACCGACATGTCTACAACAACGGCAACTTGACCAACCTGTGCCTTGTGCCTTGTGACACTACTTGATACAAAGATGAGCATCATCCTGGGAACATCCACCCTTTGATCATCCATACCTATACTATTGTATGAGCTCCATCATGTAAATATTCTACCACTTCTATCCTTGCTTCATCGATAATTTCGTACGCCGTATATGGCACATCTTACCGGATGTCCAACAACTCTAACCACTTTGCAAACACTAATGGTGCTTACAATCCTTGTCAGCATGTACAATCACCTGAAAACTAATAAAAAATCAAAACACTATCTTCCCCCCATCAGATGAGAGGTGATAAGTCTATGCATCAAAAAACCATGAGATAACTGGATTACTCCTCATTGCAAAAGCTCAAAAACAATTGATCAAACTACTAACAAGTATATAACTCAAACAAAACTAGCAAAACCAAAAAGATTGCCGCTACATTGCTTTCCCTATCTTTGAGTTAGCAACAAACTCAAGATGGGTGGGTCTTTGGCTTTGTCACTTGGATTGAACCTAATGGACATGTAGCCCAAAAGATATTATGTTGCGAACTCAGATGGTATTGACAACATAAAGGTATGGGATTACATCCCTTTTGATCACATAGAAAATGCATATTTTCAAATTCAATATAAGAACAAGGTGTCAAATACAATCGAAAATGCATACGTTGTACCATAGAATCAAATCTAGGTGATTTCTCGCCATTTCTTGGCATATCTCGCGGTATACTAGCCTGTTGAGATACCGGGCTCTATCTCGCAAGACAAGAAGCCCTGATTTTCGTCGAGAAATCTCAATGATTTCTCGACGAAAATCACCGAGAAAATCCCATTTCTTGGATACCCAAAAAAAAACCAATGCATTAAAAATAAAAGGTAAACTACAAAATGTTTTATCGCGATTCGTCATTCTTCTTTTGCACAGGCCACAGACAGTATTGCTAAGTGAGAAGCAAAAAATGTGCCCTCATATTAGTATTTTACAGTCATCTCATGCATATTACAGTGCCCACTGCCCTCATTCAAGTTGCAAGTTTGCCACCTAACGCCAAACCCTACACAGTGTAGAGCCTCTGCGATTTGAACTTTGGGGCCCATTAAAAGTTTGAAGTTTGAAGTTGAACTTTGTAGTTTGTAATATTATTTTGCAACTTGACACTTCACAGTGAGAATCGATTGGCCTATTATACTGTAGTCTGTTGCACTGTGCATAGTGATAGGGCTGTTGGCTGCAGGTTTATTGCTTGTGTAGCCTTATATAATTTATAGTATAGCTATATACTATATAGTATATATAGTAGACAATATAATAATAAATATTCTCCGCTTTAATGAGGGGCGAGATACAATATAATAATGTATATACCTTGTCTTTGTGCGATACAATTTTCGTCTTCATGTGAGCAAAGTGGAGGGGCGAGATAACTACGATACTATTGAATTGGATGAAATCGATCCATATGGCGATTGGATCATTGATGATGCAGAGTCAGAGCCCTTGTTTACAGTGGGGGAGCTTGCAAATTTAGAGGGAGGCTGAAGAAGCAATAGCATTTGGGGTAGCAGAGGTATCAGGAGGTTTTGGTGAGGATCCAGATGATACATTTGGCTTTGCTGACGATGTTGGCATTGGATAGGAAGAAGTTTTACCTTCCACTTCCATTAAGCAGCCACATCAAACTTATTCTAGGTGCTAGAGATGAAATATAATATGTATCTTTGAGATTTCATGACTCTATGAGCTTTCTAGTTTGTAGCTTTGTAATATTTACTTTGAGTTTGTAGTTTGCAACTTTGTAGTATTGCTACTATTGTACTCATTTTTGATCTCACATTGATAGAAAATATACTTATGGGCCTATGGCATTCTCTACATTCATTTTTCATGTCATTTAACAAATGTTTTCCATTTAATTTAAGTTTATTTTATGAATTTATATATTTTTAAGTAGCGATAAAGTTGTCGAGAAATCCCAGAAATTTCCGAGATCCGGTTCAAATTTTGCCCTCCCGGGAAATTGCCAAGAACAAGATTTTGAACTATGCGTTGTACATTGAAAACACATTATTTCTCCATTTTTAAGACATTTTCCTTAAAAAACACAAGGTGAGACTTCCAAATCAAAAAGTAACTCTTTTGATGGACTCATAATGATCCAAAACCTTTAAAATGAGTGGTCTCACACCTACCTTCATGCAAAAAGGCAAAATGACAAAAATTCCATAGGTGTAGGCTAAGTGCATTGAAAATGACGTGATTTTAAAATATTAGATTTTCACTCAGTGAAAATGGGTCTCATGACCTCTCACATTCTCATTGACTTAGGATTCGACTACTACCACTTCTCCATGCAAACACTTGACACAAAGGCTAAAACTAGTAGATAACTTACATTTGCATGTTCATGCTTTTTACTTCATGCAAAATAATTAAACTGAGAGTTAAATGGGAGTTGAACCTTAGTCCTCTAAGTTTTCAATGACTTCACAAATTTTGTTTGACCAACTCAGTTACAGTTCTTTTTGAGATGTAATTTGCAACAATATGTATTTAACCAAACATTTAAGATATAAAGTATTAATATATTTTAAACACAATAAAATGGGAGTCTCACTAGGAGAAGTGTGCTCCAAACTAACCACAAATCTAATAAAAAAAACTAACATTTGGATCACTAGACCCAACATTTTTAAGAGTATATTTTTTCTATTTGTTCGTGCCATTGTACCTTTTTTTTTGGGTTCTAATTTTTTTCTTAGTTTAGGGATTTCTTTTTTGTTAATACAGAGCATCTAATTTCTTTTACTTTATTGTAAAAAATATTGTTGAGATTCAAGTTTTTATCAATAAGATTTTGTTTTAAAGCAAACGTGCATACACTTTATTTAGTTACATTCATTAAAGCAGGTTTGTGTTTTTTTTTCAAACATTTTTTTTTAATTTAAATTTTTTTGGCTACACAAGATCTTTAGTTTGTATTTTTTTAGCTTATTGATTTAAATTTATTGTTTTCCCTCTATTTGCTCTAAAAGTACTGGGATTATTAAGTGTGTGTTTTCCTTAGTAATTTGAGTTTTTTTCAAGGCATAAGGACTCAACTATTTTTATAATTTAAACTCACTTCTTCTGATTATCATTTATGAAAATCTCACATGCAATACATCTCTACTTTTTATCATATGATTCAAATAGTAGAGGGTAAAGACAAAACAACTTGATGGCTCTGCCTCTGTTGAAACCAAGGAAAAGTGGTAAGCTAGAAATGAGGAGGCTTTAGGTTTAACTGGACTGGCAATGTCACATGAACTTCATGTTCACATTGAAATTTGCCAAATTGCTGCCAGTGCCTGGTCAAATCTAAATTTGTTTATGATGTTATGAGTGAAACCTGAAAAATTCCTTCAAGATTAACTTTCATATTTAAAGTTGGTTGATTTTAAAACTATAGATATTTTTTGACTGAAGTTCATTCTATAAAATCTCAATTGAATGGTGCATGTCTTCAAATGATTGATTTGAATTTAATTCATACTATTATGATTTTTTTTTTACTTGGACCATTTTAGTGATTCATTACAAATATACACTTTCAACGTGCTATTCCTACTTTAGCAACTCAGTTGACATTTGATTTTTTTTGGGTACCGTGTTGCAGCAACAAGAACAAAAAATATTTCAAATTGTTTGTCTTAAAGAAAATGAACATCCATTTGTGTCTAAACACCAACACAAGAATCGTAGTAATAGAGATCATTTTAAGTCCAACAACAAAAATGGAAAATATAAAAACCAGTCAAACTCAAACCCCAAGGGAAGATTAGTTTGTACTTAATGTTATAAGGACAGTCATGATGAATCTCATTGCTTTCAGAAACAAAGAGACAAAAAATGGTATGAAACATGCAAACATTAATGCTAGTGTTAATAGTAAGTCTAAAAAATAGCACAAGTCTAATACTAGGCCTGCTTTTCCTTGTGCTTTGCATTCTTCTTCTCATACTGAATTGATTGTTGATTTAGTGCTACTCAACATATGACTTCTAATGTTAATTTAGTTATTTATTTAGAACCAGATCATTTCAACAATCAGTTACGTCTTACAAACCATGCTTCATACAATGTAGAAGCCATTGGTATTATTAGTGTTCTTAATGGTGAATTACATGATGTTTTGCTTGTGAATGATTAAAAGTTAAACCTGCTTTTTGTTTCTCAATTATGTAAACAAGATTACAAAGTAGATTTAAAAAAAAATACTTGCCATGTTAAATCAACCAAACAAAATTTTGAAAGTTGTTGCTACAACCTTTTTAGATAAAGATGATTTGTTCAAATTTATGTACTTTCTTCTAATCATACTCATGCTTTAGTTGTTTTTGTTGATAGTAGCTTATGGCATAAAATGTTAGGTCATATCAATTACCAAAACATTGCATTTATGAATAAATTAGACACGGTAAATGCCTTGCTTGAAATTTCTGCTACTATTATTGTTTGTACAGGATGTATAGCTGGTAAAATTTGTATAGAATCTTTTCCTAAAGGAAAATCTTTGCGTGCAATTGAAAAATTGCATCTTGTTCACAATAATATTTTAGGTGCAATGCAAATTCTTATTAATGGTGCTAAATATGCTTTAAATTTTATAAATGATTGCATTAGGGAAGTTTGGATTTATATATTGAAATCTAAAGATCAAGTTTTGGACACTTTTATTGAATTTCATGTCCTTGTTGAAAATCAATTTGGTTGTTTTTTGCGTATTTTACGTATTGATAATGGTAATGAATATGTCAATTTTGATTTTTTTGCATGAAAACACTGTTTCTTACACACGAGCAAAATAGTGTTATAGAACGTAAACATAGGACTATTGTTGAAATGGTTAAGTGCATGTTGTATGCTAAAAATATGAATTATAAGTTTTGGGCTGTAGGTATGTATTGTGCTATTTATCTTATTAATAGGACTTCCACTAAAGTTGTCTTAAACATTGCTCCTAAAGAAGTTTGGATTGGTAGAAAATCGAATTGAAAGCATTTGTGGGTCTTTGGTTGTGAAACATTTGTTCACATTCCTTAAGAAAAACATTACTTAGTTCTGAAATCAAACACACATTTTTGTTGGGTATGATGAGCAATCTAAGGCTTATTGAGCTACGTTGTTTAGATACGGGTACGGGTACGATTCGGGTACGCGGGTACGTCATTTTTCAAAAACCTTGATTTGGATACGTCGTGGGTACGTCTCTATATATATATTTAAATATATATATATATATATATATATATATATATATATATATATGCATATTACTCAATTTTTTTGTAAAACACTTGAAAATAGTAAATACATAGTGTTTGTTCATTCATTGCTTCAAATTTCAAAATGTTCAAAGTATACATTGCAAAGACATTCGGGCTTTTCAAAATGCAAATGTAGATTAAATCATAGATTCATAATTCATCTAGATAGTCCTCATATTCATAATTAATAATTATGAATGTTACTCCCACTAGCTCCACTTGGACAACTCCCACTAGCTCCACTCTCCACCCCTAGTGTTGAATTCTCTTCATTGTCATCAACATCATCCACACCAAGTAATGAAACTTGGGCAAATGTAGATGTGGTGGCATCCAAGTCTATATTCTCTGGAAGGATATCCCAAAGTTTGTTAGGCCCTCGCATATAGTCTTCAGACTTGTGTGAAAGGAGGCGCAAATTGGAATGTACAAATACCAAATCCTCAGCTTTCTTGGATGCCAACTTGTTTCTTTTAGCAGAATGGATAAATCCATATGTACTCCAATTCCGCTTTGCTGAAGAATTACTAGCCACCTATCACAAAAAAAAGTTGTTAATTGTTAGAATTTTTGAATTTAAAATTTGTAACAATGTAAAAAAAAAATATGTCAATAACTTAATAATTTTTTTAATTTAATTCAAATTGAATACCTGTGATAGAATCTTGATTGCAATAGGTCGTAGATACTTGGTATCATGGCCATGTCCATACCACCACTTGATTGGAGACAAACTAGATTTGTCAAAAAGAGCCTCAATTTCTTCCATGCTGCCCTCTGAAGCTACAAACATGGCCATTTCGTTGCGGACCACACTAGCTATAGATGGATCAGGAAAAAGCCTTCTGAATGCTTGCCTAGTTCCATTTGCAACCTCTACATCATCATATGGTCGTTGCCTATTGGGTAGCCGAAGTATTTCATTGCTATAATACTTCGGATTGAGAGCATAAGCAAGGAGATGTAATGGGGTGGTCATTTTATTCCACCTCTTCATGACCAACGTCTCGATTTCATTATAAAACATTTCTTCTGGGTCTTGCTCTTTATTTTGTATGATGTCTCTCATACTTTCAAGCATGGAATCAATTCTATCATAAACCTCTCCCATGCACGCTGCATCTGTATCCGTAAATCGGATCATAGATAGAATAGGCTCTGTAAAACTGAGCACATATTCAATCTTGGTCCACCAGTTATCATCAAGGATCAATGCTTTGATCTTATTGGCTTTTTCAATACCAGTGGTGCTTGCTTGCCTCCACACGCCCCAAACATTGCTTATCACCATACTGCTTAGTGCCTCTTTCACCTTCACAAGTCGTCTCAAGACGAGCGTGTGAGAGGCAAATCTAGTTTCAACAATCTACAAAAAAAAATAAGGCCAAGTTTAATTGTCCAAACTATAAACGTTGATAAACAACTAGAATTAAAAAATAAAAAGTTATAACTTCAAAATTAAGAACTTCAAAAGTAAGACTAAGAATTTGTTCTCGAATCGGAATTTCTTACCTTCAACAACTCCAACTTTGAGAATTTCCTGAAGATGGCCTGAGACATGTGATGATTTGTGACAAATGTTTGAATGTCACTGGCCTCTGCATAAAGTTGCTCTATCCATTGAATTTTACCAATCTTTTGCAGCACCAAGTTGAGGGAGTGGACAACACAAGGTGTCCAAAATATGTGCTCATATCTGCCCTCTATAATCAATCCAACTGCTCTGCAATTCTTTGCGTTGTCTGTGATGACTTGGACAACATGTTGGGGGCCCACAGACTCAATAACTTCTATCAAAATGTTTGCAATGAATTGAGCAGCTTTCACTTCGCCCTCACAATCCACTGCCTTCAGGAACATTGCCCCTTTAGGGCATACTGCAATAACATTGATCAAAGGCCTGTTTCGAGCATCTTTCCATCCATTTGAGATAATGGACACCCCTGAATCTTTCCACGAATCTCTAATTGGTTGCAAAGAAGTGTGAATATGTTCTACTTCTTTGGCCAAGAGTGTGGTGCGAACTTTCTCATAGTTAGGGCCTTTGTAACCTTGTGGAGCTTCATTGACCGCTTTCAACATTTGTTGCCAATAAGGCGATCTCAAAACATTGAAGGGCAGTCCACATGCATAAATGCATCTAGAAATCAACTCATCAGCAATGTCCCTCTGTGCGACATTGAAAGCTTTTTCCAATAGTCCTTTTGGTTTTTTTCGTGAAGTGGAATCTGCATCATCATCAGTTTCTGGTATTGCAACTGAATGAGCTCGAGTTTGATTTTCAATGAAAGGATGACTCACCGCTGCAGGTGTTATGGGTGGTCTCCCTGATCTACCTCTTTGGAGAGGTATTGTTTTAGAACGATTTTTTGAAGCAACTGCTGCATCGGCTTCTTCTTGCTCTTTCAAGAACTCAACTATTTTTGGCTTGGGAATTTTATCACACTTTCTGATCCCTGATGGCCCAACCCCAGTCAAATGAGTTTTGACTCGAGTATACGAGGATTTGAATGTGGAATGACAATCATTACATATCCACACACGAGTCCCACCTCCAGCAATGATCTCAAGTATCGTCACATGTTTCCACAGAGGGGAGGCATGGTCATATTTCACTTGAAGTGAAGTTTCAGCTTGGTTTGCTTCATCATGCTCTCTTCCTGACATTGAACTGGATGCCATAGATATCCTAATTATGAATTATCAAATTAGATTCTAGAACCAAGCAAAAATATACAAAATTAAAATGAATAACAACTAACTTTGTTTCTGATTCTCACGATCATTACGCACGAGAGAAGAGCATATTCAAAAGTTAGGGTTAGAACTTAGAAACATAAAAAAATATACATTTGATTTTTTAAATATTTAAACTTGAAAAAATAAAAAATAAATGCAATGCAACTAACTCTGTTTCTGATTTTCAAGATCGCAATTACGCGCGAGAGAAGAGCATACGCAGAAATTAGGGTTAGAACTTAGAAACTTATATTTTTCAAAAATATACATTTGATAATGATTTTTTTAAATAATAATTTATTAAATATTTATGAAAAGTGAAACAAGAACAATAAAAATAAATAAAATTAAATTTTAATACGATTACAAATTAATACGATTACAAATTTTAACATTGTAGAAAATTTAAATTAAATAAATAAATTTAAATTTAAAAAAAATTTAAAATATTAAAAATAAAATTTAAATACTACTTAAGTAAAGTTGTAAACTGTAAATTTAAAATAAATTATAAATTAGAATATTAAAAATTTAAAAATGTAAAAACTAAAAACTAAATAGTATTTAATTTAAATTTTTAATATTATATTTTGTTTTATTTTTAATAGTTATATTGAATATTCTATAGTTAAACTGAAAATTTTAAAATTAATTTATTAAATATTAAATACAAATTTAAAAAAATTAAAAGTTTAAAACTAAATACTAAATAGTAAATAATAAATGAAAAAAAAAATTAACATACCTGGTCTGGTCTTGGAGCGCGGCTTCACTCCACGCTGTCTTCCACTGCAGGCCGCAAACTACCACTCCATGCTGTCTTCACCTGCAGGCCACCTGCAAACTACCTTCGGAGCTTCTCTTCTTCGGGGCACACAGTCTTCTATTCACGACGCTGTCTTCCGCAGCACTGGCACACAGTATTCTCTTCACGACGCTGTCTTCCGCGGCACAAATGATCGCGATTTTTTTTGGTGTGTTTTGCAGAAGGGACGCACGTGTTTTATAAGGTTCTCCACGTTTTCGATTTTTGCGTTTAGGGTTTTTTACGCGTTTAGGGTTTTTTTGGCGCGTTTTCCTCTTTTTTTTTTTTTTTTTTTTTCCGCGGCAGTCGCCGGGAAATGTCGGGGACGCCCCAGAGGCGCCCTGGGTACGCCTCCGGGCGTCCCCGGGACGTCCCCGTGCCGGAGGCGCCTCCGAACAGGAGGCGTCGGCCTGGGGGGCGTACCCCTGCAACACAGTTATTGAGTATATGATGCTCAAATGAACAAAATTAACATTGTTGATTGTTCTATTACTTCAGATTCTATCGATATTGTTTTTACTTCTTTTCCTTTTGATTCAAGTGATGATTAAGTAGATGTTGTGCACAATAGTGTTGATACTCCTATATGTTTCCCACTCCATCTTCTAGTTTTGCTCGTCCCAAGCCTATGCCTAGGTGCGCAAGAACAATGCTAGAAACATTTGGAGTTGATGTAGATGTTACTAGTTCTTGTAGAATTATGAGACAATTTTGTAACTATGCTTTAGCATCTAAACTTATGGATAACAATGACCCTCAAACACAAGAAGCAAAAGATCGCCCTCATTGGGAAAAAGCAATCAAAGATGAATACAATTCTTTAATTTCAAATCAAACTTGGGACTTAGTTCCTCTTCCTAAAGCTTAGAATTTGGTTGGCTGCAAATAATTGTTCAAAATCAAGTTTTATTTCTGATAAACAAGTAGACAAATATAAAGCTAGATTAGTAGCTAGAGGTTTTTTCTCAAGTTGAAGGAATTGATTATAATAAAACCTTTGCTTCCGTAGTTAAGACGCCCACAAGTAAAGTTGTTTTAACTCTACTTGTTCATATTCAATGCGTTGGTTATCAAATGGATGTTAAAACTGCATTTTTAAATAGTGATTTTCATGAAGAAATTTATGTCGCAACCTTATGGTTTCAATAAGAAAGGAATTGTGCATCTTGTCTGCAAATTAAATAAAGCTATTTATGGTTTGTAGCAATCACCTGGAGAATGGTATACCAAAATCCATCATTTTTTTGTAAATCATGGTTTTACTCACAATTGTAATGATCATAATCTTTTTGTCAAGATTATTGATGGTAGCATAATTATTAGTCTTATATGTTGATTTGATGATTACTGATAGTAATACTTAATTGGTTCTTTCTACCAAGAATGATTTAAGTAAAACTTTGAAATGATAGATTTAGGATTTTTGCATTATTTTTTAGGCTTGCAAGTTTGGCAAGAAAACAATAACATTTCAATGTCTCAATCCAAACATGCATATGATTTGTTGAATAAATTCAATATGCTTGATTGCAAATCCCTTGCCACGCTTTGTGAACTTAGTGTCAAATTGCTTAATGATATGGATGTCGAACCTATCGATCCTAATTTATATAGACAATTAGTTGGAAGTTTGAATTATCTAACTCATGCTCGTCTTGACATTGTTTTTATTGTTGGTTTGGTTTCCTATTTTATGTCTAAACTTCAAACTACTCTTTTTAAAATTGCTAAAAGAATACTTTGTTATATTAAATATACTTTAACCCTTGGCATTGAGTATACCTTGAATAACAACTTTACTTCGCAGGTTACACGGATTTTGATTAGGCCGGCATTCTAAATGACTCTAGATCCACATGTGGTCGCTAGTTTTCATTAGAATCTGGCACAATTTCATGGAATAGTAAGAAACAATAAACTGGAGCCTTGTCTTCCATAGACGCTGAATATAGAGGATGTAATCACGATCCAAGGAACTCCTTTGGCTTAGAATATTTCTTGTAGATTTTGGGCATTCTCAAAATTCTACTCAAATACTTTGTGACAGCCAAAGTGCCATCGCCTTAGCAAAGAATCCAATTTTTCATCCAAGGACAAAACACATGGAGATTCAACATCACTTCTAACAGTGACTCTCTTAAAGACCACCAAATTTTTTTTTCCTTATTGTTCGACTCGAGCAAGTGGCTAATATTTTTACTAAGCATTTATGTTGAGATTTTTTTTACCCTTTTGTAATATGGTTGGATTGAAGGAAGTTATCATCAAGGGGGAGTGTTAAGTAATGACACCTCCTTCGTTTAGGTTTGTTTGTAACCCCAAATAAAGATTAAGGAGAAGTGTTAGGATTATCCTTAGGTTAATTTATAATCCTAATGTTGGTCTAAGTGCACGTATTATTCTCACAAATTTTTAATTCATATAATAAAGCAATTTGTGAGGTGTCACATCTTTTGTCCATTTTGAAGTGAATCCTGGAGTTGCACTTTATATGTAATTCCTAGAACACTTGGTACACTCTTGCCCCTCACTTCATGGGGATTAGGGACTCTAAGCACACACTTCTGACATTTTGCTAATGTAATGATGAAGTGACTTAGTAATTTCTTTGGCGTCTTCACTCTATTTAAAGAGCTATTTCTTCTCCTCTATTCATTGAAGTTTATTCTTCTTTTTCTATTCTCTCTTATTCCTTCTACTCTTTTCATAAAGATTGTAATCATGAGAATATGTTTTTAACTTTTAAGCCATCATTCTTTAATACACATGGGTTTTCTTCTGTTGAAACGGTTTCCCCACTTGCTGATTTTTGTCTTCACATTTTCATGGTTTGACTGTTTTAAGGTAATATATTTTTTTTTTCACACATTTATTTATGCTTCAACTTTATTTTTAAAGATTTTGCATTTTATCTTTCATTATTGTGACATTGAGGATGGGACATGTGACATGTCCTAGGATTTTTGGATATCCAAATTTCTAGTGAGTGATGTTTAGATCAACAACTGATACATCAGATTTCAGAGGTTGCAAATTGCAGAGTTTGGCACTGCACATTCTAGGGGGGGGTCTATACAGGTGGTTGTTTCATTCATATGACAAGGGGAACATGGGGATTTAGATTTCGAGTTGAGACATTTCAGATTTTGTGTTGTGGACCTGATTTTGAGTCAATTTGTGGACATGTTTGCATTTGATAGATTGGACTATTGTATGCTGACTACATCGACTTTGTGTACTTGAACACTTCAATTTGTATGTTGATCATTGGATACAGTTTATGGTGATATTCCAAAGATGTGTACCTGGATATATCCTAGATTATCAGTTTGAGAGAAGACTTTCAATGTATTGTTAGTTTGGTGTTCTTAGATGTTTTAATTGTGAGATACCTTGATAGGTTCCAAAGGATTAATATTTGAGATTGTGATGATGTTCTAGATTTGGAGCTATTACATCATGGTTCATGTTGGATTGAATTGCTTGTGAGCATTTGTCATGTTGATTGACTTTTGCATTGAGCACTTGAATGGGTACAATATTGGTGAAGGTCAAAGTTGTGATATGGATATTGCAGATGTTGCATGTAGCTGGAAATATATTTGCATTTCATAGTTTCCTGTAGTGTTTGTGGGTTGCCCTAGTTGGTCTCTGATGATTACTTTTCTTTATGGGACTGAAAATTTCAAAGATGAGTTTATGAGTTGAGATTATTGGAGACAACAATTACACATCGATTGAGAGATGATAGTTGGCACACTATTTTTTGCCACAGGTAGTTTTTTTTGTGTCAACTGATTTACTAGAGATAGGAATCATTGACTAGAGACCATCAGGGGCATGGTTCATCAACTTGACAAGATGAGAAGTCAAGCGTTTGAGAGTGCTCTTGAAACACATTGAGGCAGTTGACCTTGCAAGGATTTGGATACTTATGACAGGTGTTAAAGCTATTAATTTGTCTACTAGTTAGTCATTTACTAATGGTTGGTTATCAACCTTCCTAATTGTTATAACTTCCTTTTTCACAATAAAAGGATGCACACATACTTCATAGTGTGCCTTCAGGTTTTCTCTTCATTCTTTTAGCATTCATATTTGCTAACATTGGTATTAGAGCCACTGTTTGAGGAAGCTCGAGGAGAAGGGTATGAACAACAAGCTGCAATCATTTGAGGAAGCCCTAGTTGGGTATGAATAGAAAAAAGAACCAAATGTTTGGGGATGCCCTAGGAAGATTGTTGTGGTACGAATGACGAGATTTGAAGAGGTTCCAAAGGAAGAGATAATCAGGAATAGACCCAACTGTGATATCTCCAAGTTGCAGACATGTGAGGTCATGCAAACGTCAAAGGCTTGAGGTTTTTGAAGGAATTACAACTACATGAAGACTAGGAGAAGGAAAACGCGAAGGAGACTGCTATGAGTTAGGGCAACAAAGTTTGCATAAAGATGATGTGATTTCTAGTCACATTAGGGCACAAAGTTGAAGGAAAACAACATCAAGGAAAAATGTGATAACGACTAGTGGAGTGGAGTAGATCAATCAACGAACCGGAGCATATTAGAAGGAAAAAAATACCAGATAAAATGACAGTGAAGGGCTAGAATGATGGCAACGTTGATAGGGCATGGGAAATCATTTTGTGCAACGTTTTATGTGATCTGCAGTTCTGTTTGTGTAGTGTTTCAATTAGGGCATGCATCGATTTGCAATTTTGTGTAAGTTTGTTTTTTGAAGTTCAATTTATAAGAAAATTAAAAATATAAACAATGTATATCCCTGTTGCTTTAATTTTTGAGTCAGAATTGTACTTTTTTCTGTTGCATTGATTTTTGGGTCAGAAGTATACTTTTCCAGGTGCATCTATTTTTGGGTCAGAATTGTATTTTTCTAGTTGCATTGATTTCTAGATCAGAACTATACTTTTTTTGTTGAATTGCTTTTCCGAGCCAAAGGTTAAATATTGTGTGTTTAATGGCTAATATTCAAAATTTGGTTATGCTAGAGGCACATAAGTTAATTAGTCATAATTATAATGTTTGGAGTCATAAGAATTTAACAATCGCGGAATATCGTGATTGTGATAAAATCATTGTCAGCACTGGAACAAGACTTGTTACGAACTTTCCGGATTATTTCAAGCGTCATAAGGAGGCCTTGTTATAAAAGTTATTTGTGTCAGATGACATGATTCTCGAGGCTCGAAATGCCACTGTTGCAAGTGCGTTGTGGATCAGTCTGAAAAACGAGTATAAAACTTCAGAGAAAAGCTGAGTCCTGTATCTGAAGAATTTATTATTTTTCACAAAGATGTCTGAGGACGAGTCTCTTTCAGAGCACCTTTGTCATATGAAAGATCTTCGAGACTAGTTAGGAGCCATTAAGAAAAAGGTCAATGATGATGACATAGTGGCTTTTGTTCTGAACAACATGATGCTTCCATATGAATCTTTCATGGAGGCTTTACACTTGATGGTTGAAAGCTAAACCCTGACATGCCAGAACTTGACATTAGATAAGGTTGGTTCTTATTTGATGAAAAAGAAATGCAGATAGACACAAAATGAGTCTAGTGTTGGAGAATTAGAGAGTCCACTTGTTGCTTAGTAAAAAGGAAAGTGGAAACATATCCCTATTGATCCATCTTCAAGTACTAGGTGCAGCGTTTTTACTGTCACAAGGTTGGACATTTCTAAAAGGATTGCCGGAAGTGATAGTATGCACTTTTCCAACAAAGCAGTCAGGTGGAAAATGTGGCAGCAGATGGAGGGCGAGATTTTGAGGAAGAGTATACCCTTATGGCATTATACTCGAACGTTAGTGCTACTAGTTGCTGGTTCATTGATTCTAACATATCCCAACATTTCACATTTTGTAAGAAATGGGATGTCAAATTTACTACAAGTACAAACTTTTCTGATTTAATTTCATTAGTTGATGGTCAGTCATATGCAGTAGAAGGGATAATAAGTTTTTCTGCACTAGAGATATTTTTCTAGTGCATGACTGACCATCAACTAATGAAATTGGATTAGAAAAGTTTGTGCTTGTAGTAAATTTGACATACCAGTCCTTATAACATGTGAAATGTTGGGATGTGCCAAAATCAATGAACCAATAGCTGGTAGCACCAACGTTCGAGTATAATGTCACAAGGGCATACTCGTCCTCAGAATCCCATCCTCATTCATCTACTGCCACATTTTACGAAATGTTAGGTATGTTCTTAAAATGAATAAAAATCTCTTGTTTGTTATTCAATTTAATGAAAAATCTCAACATTGATGTACAAGTCTCTGGGAAATAGTCTATTGTCTCTGATATAAAATAGGACAGAGTAATTGTCCTCGGTATTGGGCAAGGTGGCTTGTATAGGATCGTTGACCCTACTATAGCCAATATATATGCACGTGTGGAGGGAGACTCCACGATATAGGATGTGCTGGAGGATGAAATTCCTCGTAGGCTTGTTGACCCTACTCTAGTCAACTTACATGCACCAGTTGTGGAGGGAATATCCACTATAAAGGATGTGTAGGAGGATGCAATTATTTCATCTCAATCAAATGCATAGGTAGTTGTGCTGGAGGATGATATGCCTCAATCATAGGCACTGGCTTAGAGGATTCTTAATAAGGTTGTTACTTCAGTAGAGCATGGTCATTTTGCTCTCGCTTTTGACCTTTGTATAGTACCCGAACATCGTGTTACACAACCTATTGGCTACAATTGGGTGGACAAAATTGGTACTTTTGACAAGTACACAACTCATCTTGTTGCGAAAGGCTTTTCCCAACAAAAGGGAATAGATGAGGAGATGGTCTTCTATTGTGGACTTGGTTTTTACTCCCATTGCTATTATGGAGTTGGTTTGTATTCCCATTGCTATTGTGGAGTTGGTTTTTACTACTATTGCAAAGATGGTCACATAGGTTGCTTCTCTCTAGAGATATGGATGAGGTCTACATGGTGTTGCTTGAAGGTTTTTGGGTACTTGGTCGTGATCATTTTGTTTGTAGGTTGATTAAGTCCCTGTATGGACTTAAACAGGCTCCACAAACCTGGTGTACTTTATTTGATCAACATCTCCAAGATTCTGTATTTAGAACAATGAAGGTCGTGATGAACTTATTAGTCAACGATGATTCATCATCGGTTAAGGAATCACGCTACAGAGAATTGGTGGACAACTTGATATTTCTTATGTCCACACGATCAAATATTGTTTTGTTGTTGGCTATCCTTTTCGGTTTTTGTCTACACCGGACAACAACAAAATGTCTGAGGATTGCAGATTTCATGTTGATATCTAAAGAGCAGCCTGTAAATGCAATGACTAAACGATTTGGTCGCACTTTGTTTGTAAAATTTCGGGACAAACTTGGAGTAGTCATCAAGGGAGGGTGTCAAAGTTATTAATTAGTTGTTAGTCATTATCTAAAGGTTAGTTAATAGTTGGTTAACAACCTTCCTAACTATTGTATCTTCATTTTGCACAATAAAAGGGGCGCATGCACTTCAAATCGTGCCTTCCAGTTTTCTCTTCATTCTTTCAACGTTCATATTTGCTAACAGTAGAGACAACATGAGATATCACATTGGAGAGATTTGAAGACTCATAGCAAGAGATCACATGATCTTATAAAGGGAAATCTGGCATAAACAATTCACCTTTGCAGCGAACATTTTCGGATTGTTGGATACACGAGTGGACAATGTAGTACCAACACATTGAGAGGATTGTGCCTTACAGAGTTTAAGTTCTGATTCTTGCATCATATCATTTGCTGAGAACAAGTTGAGTAGACTTTGGATCACATTGGAGAGATTTTAAGACTAAAAACAAGAGATACCATGATCTTCTTATATAGGGAAATCTCGCATATATAGTTCACCTTTGCAATGAACTTTTTGGGATCGTTGGATACACGAGTGGACAATGTAGGATCAACATATTGAGAAGATTGTGCCTTGCAAAGTTTAAGTTATGATTCTTACATCATTTCAGTTGCGGAGAACGAGTTAAGCAAACTTCGGATCACAAGGGGTTATGTTAGGAATTGACCTAAAGAAAAATATAAGAATAATGAAATATATTCAAAGGAATGTAAGGGAATAAATAAATAAAGGAAGTACACTCGACTGAAGTTGTAAGGTGAAATGTCACACTTGACCTTTGTTTTCTCCGTTGGAATTGAAAGGGTTGTAAACAAATGTATTGTATACCTTTGTAAGAATGAAAAAATAAAAAGCTTGATTTCTGCATAATCTTTGTTTTCATTTGTGTTTCCTTTGTTAATCTTTATGGCTTGAATTCAATAGTTAAACCATTGAGGTTTCATTTCCTATCGAAATTTTCTTTAGTGGTCATTTTCATTCTTGTGTTTGAATTCTTTCGTGTTGATTGTTTTCGTTCTTGTATCGGAGTTTGAAATGCTGTTATAATTCTATTTTGAGGGCCCAAGAGATAGCTCTGGCTAGATCTTCAAGGTTATTTAGGATTATGGAATCTTAGGTGTAAGGTTTTAGGCCTTGTACATATCTAAGTGTTTTTTTTTTCCCCCTAGAAGATTGGGTAATTTTGCTTCCAAGCTTTGTGTTGTCTTGATGTACTCTTTTACGTTGATTGTTTTCCTAAGGTACTAAACATTGTTTAAAGGCTTGGATGTAATTTTTGGAGCAATTCCATTGCATCCTTATGCTTTTCCCAAGTGTCTATAGTTCGTTTACTAGCCTTAGCTTTGGTTTGAATACTATTTTCTCATTTGAGGGGTAGTCCCTTGAGGTGTAAAAGTACTTTAAGAACTTTACCTATTTCAGTAATTAGACACAATTGGAAGCAATGATCCACTAGCTTGAGCCATACTTGATATGACATGCCGTTTTCCCCATCAAAGTCCTATGAATTTACTTTGTTCAATCTTTTTGGCAGAGGAGGTAAAGAGGGAAGATAATGGTATTCTTGATTGTTGTGATTTCTTTCATTGCATTTTCCATAGTTTGGGAGAAGCTTGGAATTTTTGTTTGCATTGTATCCCATATTGTTCATGGAGAGCGTAACTTGTGACACCACTATCTCAAAGCTTCATTTATTATTATTGTTTGCCATGGTAGGGAAGGGTGAGGATAATTTTAAACAAGTAAACTTACCACTGTTACAGATTGTCCCCTTCTAGATACTTGCACACAACGAAAAATTGCGAAAAGACTTGCAAGGTGCTAGTTAAATCTTAAGACAAGAATTCAGAGATGTAGCGCGGACAAAGGTTATGACCAAACTACATCTATTTATGGGCATCCTTTGATGTTTGTTGCCAAGAAGGCTCACTTAGACAAGACTTAAACTAACTTGTCTCTCTATCTTTGTTCCAAAACATTAATTCAATAGAACACATTAATAAGGCTTGATACAAGCTTAGGCCAGTAATATGGCCGATTTAATTATTTTGGCTTGATACAAAGCCCAGCCTAATAATATAACTAATTTAATTAATATGAACTAGTACAGAGTTTAGTCCAATAATATGCCCAAAAACTCTTCATTTTCTACATCACTCACATCATCCCTTGAGACAAATCTTCCCCTTACATCCTCTTCAACGACAGATAATCTTGTTTGCATAACCCTTGAATCTCTACAATCTTATCTAACCTTCCTGTCGTATTGGCAATCACTGCTCAAGCTCTTTCGACTCTTCTTGGAAGCATCCAGACTGTCTCGCAACCTAGACCTATTGCTGCAATATCTTATTTGCAAACCTACGTAGACCATTCTTTCAACACTTTTCTCTCTACCCACCTTCACAAGATGGAGAACACTCAACTCTCCTTTGTCCCAGAGTTGTTACTTTGCTTTGATACCATTTGATGCAGTCAAGGATAGGGGGTCCAATGAAGGACAATCTTATCCTTGCAGCTTTCCACTACACACACACAAAATATGAGACTCGAACTAAAACACACTTTTATTAATCCTTCTTGAGAAAATACAGAGATTACACATACAAACTCACTCACTTTCACTCTAACTACCAAACGAAGGAAGAATGCTACGTAGTCCCTCACTGGACTGAATACCGATCTCTGCTCTTCTAAACTTCCTCCTTAAAGACCTCCACTAACTTGGAAGATCTCCTCGAACTTCAGTCTACCTTCACCAAACCTTCCTGTGCCTTTTGTGCTCCGTGGGGCGACTCTTTGGGTTATCTTGAATCTTGAAAATGCTTCAAATGGCTATTTGAATGTTTTTGGGCTGTGTTTGGGCTGTTATTAGGCATGTGCAACTGCCATTGGCGAAACCGCTGCTTCTTGCATAGTAGTGGTTACGTAATCGCAAGACTGCCATGCGGTTTCGTAACTGCCGGCTAATGTAGGTTTTTGTTAATTGATGGTTTCCTCATGAAACACAAAACACTTTGTCTCATGACTTGAAACCGCTCCTTCCTTCTAGGAGCCTATTGACTGATGGAGTCTAGGTAGGTTGTCTTCGACTATCAGAAGCCCGCAAACACAAAATATATCTTTTTAGGTGATGCGAGATTGCTTGACTACCCGGATGCTCCTGCATCAAAGACACTTGGAAATGCGTACAGTTTCTAAACCAAAAACATCTTAGGAAACACAAGTCCTCAAACCATTAGGAAACGTGGAAGGAAACAACTACTTAAAAAAATATGAAAAATAGATGTTTTAAAAAATTTATAGAAAAAAATAATAAAATGAATGGAGATTATAAACAATGAGTTAATGAGACGCCAAGCTATTGTAGAATTGTGGAATATGAACTGCTGCAATTATAAATATCAGATTGAATAGGAATTCAAAAGTTTATTTTCCATACTCTTCAGCATAATTGGCAGAATTCGAAGATCAGATTGCAGTTGAAAGATTCAAAAAATTTCCGTTAGGGTAGGTTGACGTTTGGGATGCCCAACCTTAAGGATGACTGATGTCCGAGATGACTGACGTCTGAGATGGCTGATGCACAAGGTGGCCATATTATATATTAAATATGATATCTTGAACCTGCATTTGCATTGCTGCACATGCTTAGGTTGCAATGTTTATCCAATACACTATTGCCTATACTTTATGAGCTGTCCTTGTTTATTTTTCCTTGTACACTTGCCCCACCATTGGATCATTCCTCTTGAACGAGATGATTATTGCTTGATATGTTTCTATGCCATCTCTGATATATTTTAATAGACTTTTTAAATTCTTGTGTTTAATCTCTTCTAGATTAAAAATTCTTTTGAACATTTTCTTGGGTTTATTTTGTTCTTTGCCCATTTCATTGGACAACCTTTTTTTTCATGTATCCTATAATTTCAACTGGCATAGGTTGTAATATGTTATAACGAGTTTTTGGTTGCCTCCAAATGGCCCATGGACATAATTTTTCATTTCTTCATCTCTGGAATGTGATTTTTTGCTAAGTTGCTGGTTCTAGTACTCGTATGGATATGCTGATTGGGTAAGACGGTATGCCAAGTTTTTCTTGCCTTGGGTTTGGTACAGCTGGGTATGGCCTTACAAATAATATATAAAATATAAAAATCTAGCTAAATAAGCTAAATTAACCACATAATATGCATAGAATAGACAAAATTAAGCACAAAACACTACTAATAAGTTAATAACTGATAATTCAGTGCAAAATGTCATGATAAATCAAAATTGACTAATACTCAGTGGTCAAACTACATAGTGCACATGCAAACTCAAAAAAAATCATCATATTGCTCTTCATCGAGGGTAGGTTCATTAGAACCACCCACAAGCTGTACGTTGTAGCAATGCCATTCCCACTAGCTTAGGTATAGATGGCATAACCGGCGAGTAATCGCCGGTTGGTCAGTTACTCGCCAAGAAAACCACTAGGTGAATAACCGCCACTCAAAACCGCCAAATTTGAAAAACCGCAATTTTTTTAACTCGCGAGTACTCGATGGTTACATTTAGATAACCAGACAGTATATAAATAAAATAAACATTTAAGTATAAGAAATGGACGTCCATTTCTTATACTTTAAGTTATATTTTTTTCATATACTTTCAGGATGTTTGAGAGTGGTTTTGGACCTCTAGGAGCTATAATGCAAATTCTAGGTTTTGGGGGATCCTATCATATATCAGACTTAGTCAGATTTCAAGGTTTCAAGGTTTCAGACTTAGCCATATTTCAGTGTTTCAAAATTTCAAGGACACATCGTAGGAGGAAGGAAGGCTGCATGAAGAAATGTAGGTATGATAGAATAATATGAGAACATCTCTCACAAAGTGCCACAAGTTGACCCCACCCCATTCCCTGTGCATAAATTAAAACTGATACAATGATACTTATGCAAGAATCTAAAAGTACAAATTACAAGAATCTATATTTTTCTCTTCCTTGCTCTCTGGAAAACTACGGGACACTGAGAAAGTCTAGTAATCTATGCATAGAGAATGGAGTGGGATCGACTTGTGGCACTTTGCAAAAGGTGTTCTCATACTATTCTATCATTACCTACATCCCTTCATGCAACCTTCATCCCTCCTATGACGTCTCCTTGAAATTTTGAAACCCTAAAACATGGCTAACTCTGAAACCCTGAAATCTAACTGAAATATGATAGGATCCTCCAAAACCTAGATTTTGTATTATAGATCCCAGAGGTCCGAAACCACTCTCAAACATCCCAAAAGTATATAAATAAAATATAACTTAAAGTTTACATTTAGATATGGATGTCTAGTTTCTTATACTTAAATGTTTATTTTATTTATATACTGTTCGCTTCGGACAAATTTCAAGTAATTTTTGCCTTTGTCGGTTATTCCCGGTTATTTGACCACCCCTGTTGAATAACCGCCGATTACCCCAAATTCCCCCTTAGCGAGTACTCGCTGGTTACGGTTATGTGAACTACACTATGCAGGTTTTGTAGAGAATTCTCTTGCCCCTCTATGTTGACTAATGAAAGTTGGGCAATGGAAGCATCCAAGTCAGGATGCGCTGGCTCTACATCCCACCACATCGTTATCCCTTCCTTGTAGCCGGCTTGCTTGTGTGATACAAGGCGGAAGTGGGAATGCACATATACCAAATCCTCCGCCTTTTTGGCTTGATGAGATTTCATAAAAGGTAAGTGTGAAATGAGAGGTAAATATGTTGTTTTCCTAATTGCTTTGATGAAATGAGAGGCAAGTTAGCTTTTTAGAGTTCCTGTTTTAGTTTTTTGTTGATTTTTCTTTTTTTTTAAAGCGATTTCAAATCAGTATTTTGACTGATTTTTCAGTCAAAAACACTTTTTTTCTCATGGGTTTTCCCCAGCGTAGTGTACTTGGGCAGGCTGTTTACCCGGGCTGAATAGGAACTTGACCAGGACCTGTGTCATATTGTACCGGGACTGGGCCAGGGTGCCTGCAGTACTCGGTAACTGATAAGTTGATTTGGACCAATGTTTATCATGAAAAATGGGCTTGGCTGGAAGCCACTTTTTCAATATGCTATACATGCACAAGATTGATCCTTTGGAAGTGCTTTGGACATGAATTTGGCATAACTTGAGAAGTTCTACAACTTGCTTAATATAGAAAGTCATAATTCTATCTTTTCTGTCAAAAGCTTGTAGATTTAAAGTTAGTCTCGGTAAAGGTAAAATTTGTGCAGATGGTGAGTGGGCTTTGTTATATGAAACTGGAAATTAGCCATAAATAAAATAAATATGCTTTCATACGGGTTCTAAAATCTAGTCTCACATGCAGTTAGGTATCAGTGTATTGACTTAGCAATACTGTGAAGTATGTCTAATGTCCACAAAATACTAATAATGGATGAACAATAGTATTAACGAAAGATATTTCCAATATACTGAAGTCACAAAAGGTAGGAACGACCCCAATGAAGATGTAATTGAGAAATGGGAAAGAAAGGAAGATGTATGAAAAGATTCAAGAGCACAATGATGTTCAAATGAGAATCCTAGAGTATTTATACTTGTTTGGGAAATTATGAGTCGATTTCTCAATCAATCAAAACGATCTTAATTGATTATATTTCTAATTAAATCAGGAATTACACACTTAATCCAAACTATGGCTTCACGTGAACCAGGGTTGACCAACCACACACATATTTACTTATCATGTGTAGTGCTACCGTACATTGCCTTCATTTGGTTCATAACATAGGTGGTGATATTCTAGTGTGCAATAAAGCAAGTAGTCTTTACAAAATTGGAGGGAAGAGTGTGATGGTAACATGTCAAGTGCAACATGTCCTGTTTAATTCATTCGATTACTAGTCTTAAGTCGTTGCTGGACATTGCAGGGTCAAAGCAATCATATTGATCTTTAATTTGTTGTGACTATTACTTTAGAATTAATATCTTGTCATCTCTTTGAGTGATTGGTTTCTGGTGCTTCTCCTTTGCAGGTAAAGGTCCTGGAAGATTCAAGGCAAATCGTTCAGAGGGTAGTTGACTCATTTTTGAATAAATTTTTCCCTTTGGGTTATCCTAACAGGTTATTATCTCATGACTTCTTTGGTGTAGGAAACTGTCTTGACTAAATAACTGAGGATTATATGTGATTTTTAATTTTAAATTGTCTTGCAATTGCTATTGATTTTCATGATCTTCAACGAAAATACAGTGTGGGAGAAGGATACCTCACATATTCAAAATTTCGTGCATTGCAACACTTCTCAAGTGCAGCACTCTCAGTCCTATCTACTCAGGTTTATGATGCTGATTGTAGTGCAGCCTCAAATTGTTCATAGTTTTGGCTTTCAAGCTGTTTCAACCTTACATTTTTTGCCATCGAGCTCAGATACTTTAATGCTGTTTGTTTAATGGTGGTGGTCCTTAAATTTGGTTGTGTAGCCAAGTAATACTTTCACCTTTGTGCAGTCCTTACTTTTTGCTGCAGGCTTGCGACCAACTCCAGCACAGGCTACAGTTGTAAGCTGGGTACGAACAACCCTTCTCATAATACTTGGTGAAGATAATTTATTGCGAGCATTCATACCCATGCAGAGGCTTATTAAGCAAGTAATTTCATATAAGTCTGATTCGGAATAATTATTAGGGCATATTTGTGCAGGTTTTGAAGGATGGGATGCAACATGTGGGAAAACTTATCTGTAGTAACATGGGTGCGAGAATGGATTCTGAACCAAAGCGATGGAGGATCTTGGGTTTGTATTCCATAAGAACATCAACTTTATTATAAAGAAAGTAATTGTGTTCTTTGTAGGTTTTAAAAGCTAAAAGCGTTTAGTTTTCTTACTGAAGGAATGAAATTTTTGGACTTCTTCTATAATGTCCTCCACCTGGGTTTCAAGATCCTCCATTAAGTAAGTGATAGATAGAAGTTGAACCTTTTGAAGCTTGAATGGGATGCAAATTGAGGTAAGGGAATGTTTGCTCCAACCCAACTTCCAGAGAATGTCTTACTCTCCCAAACATAACTTCCATTCTAAAAATTTGCAGATATGGTGCTCTTCCTGCCCACCAACACCGATTTGTCAACCCATCTCCTCTGGCCTCTTTCAAATCAACCATTTCCCAATATCATTCAACCTCCTCAAGGGATGATCTGCTCAAATACCTGCACCACCATGCCCAACAAATTGTGGATGAACCCACTATTCCTGCAAAGTAAGAAAATGGTTGTTACCTCACGAAAAAGCTCTGATTTGTCAGTTCACGAGGGCCTATCCTAGAACCAAAACCTTAAGGGCTTGGGTGTTTGAGCAATGGAAATGTTCATGTTCCATTAATATACTCATGACATTGACGGCTAAAGGCTATATCATGACAATCTTTGTAACTAGATCAAAGGGGCTCATCTTACAGGGAGGCCTGTGGTTCATGAATAAATTTGGACTATTCATGAAACCTTGGACCCTTGCTTTCAATCCCATCGAAGATCTCCCAAGCATGGTACTTGTCTCGGTTTGCCTTCCTCCCTTGCCAAGTGAATTCTGGGATAAGTCCTTAAAGCACATTGGGCATGCCATAGGGGAATGCAAGCAGCTTTTGAGTTAACACTCCACCCAGTGATTCTCAATTACACTTGAGTAATCATAAAGATAGATCTGGATCAGCCACTTCAAAACATACTCTACTTAGAATTGGGTGCGTATTAGATGGGAACAATCGGTAGGCTTTGAAAATGTTCCATTTTGTTGCTGCATATGCCACCTACATGGCCATCTAGGAAGGATATTCCCCTCACGCTTAGACAAAAGCCAACTGCTCAAGATGGAATTCAATACATGAAGATGATTGTGAGAGAGGCTCACCCAAGGGCAGGCCGCCATTCCTGCCTGACCAGATCTGATAGTGAATGAAGGCAAATATTCAGATCTCACACTCCAGGCTAAGGACCCAAAGAGGCTCTTCGCAAACAAGCAAATCCTACACTTGTAAGTACAAACTGCCAAACGACCAATAGGTAAACTTCACCACCTCAAATTCCTTTCACTTATTATCTAATATGGACATAGAGAATCAAGCTAGTCAGGAAACCAATCCATGGTCTTCAGCTCCAAGTGACCAGCAATTGGCTTCCAGCAAGAAAAGCAATTAGTCAAGAGAAGAAGAACCCATGCAGAACACTAAGAGGCAGATCCAAAAACAATTTGGCTAGAGCACAAAAGCATTTAAGGCTCCTCAACATATACACTAAATGTGGATAAAGTGAGAGAAGAAATTCATCACCAAAGAAAAGAAAAGGAAGAAAATGGTATCACACTATTTTAACTTATTTTGGATTTAGTGATCAAAATAAGCCAAACCGTTGAATATTCAGATTGTATAAGATTTGTCCTAAATTATGCGGATCTATATGTAAAAAGTAGATTGAGATTGAGCTTACTATGCATAGAAATGATAAGAGGATAGGGTAATTAGTTTATTCACTATTCTGTTATGATCATTGTCTATATACAACACTTGGAACTGTCTGCAGTGGCTTTGTGATCACTTGGATCAAGAAACAGAGTGACAAAACTTGTCAGGGCACTTCCAGTAGGGCCTAGACACTTGCGGTGACTGGGTCTGTCCACTATTTACTGGAACTCTCTTTATGTAAAATGTTGGTATGTTCTGCCACATATGGTTGCCCCTGCTTATTAAGATGTTTTATGTACAATTTCATATGTTTGGTCCTGCGTGCAAATTCAGATTTGTCTTCCTTTCACCTTGAAACCATAGCTCCACTTTTGACGCTTTGCTTGGCCTGTATAAAGGGGTCAGAAAGATGGGTTGAACATCCCCAACCACAACCCACTAAGTGGTTGAGCGTTGTCTGTGTTCTAATACTCCGAAAGAGGGCTCAAACTACATGTTGTTCTCCCACCTATGTGTATGTGTTCAATAGTGATATGCTAGAATGTATGCAACCTGTTTGGTTTTTGACATTTGACAATATGCAACTTTGACCTTGATTTAGGTGTTCACACTTCACACTTGGCGTAGGGATTGTTCCTTTGAGGGGTTTTCAGATTTGGATGCTTTAGGATAGTGCCTCAAGGATGTGCAAATAGATCTCTCAATGTGCAAGTAGTTTTCCAAGTTATCTCCAAGTGAGAGCTAGATAGCAATAGCCTTAGGCTGGATATGTATTTATAGAAGACTCTTTGGGTAATTTCCCTTTGCAACCAACATGCGAACCGTGTGGGCCGACCCAAGGGAGGGTTTGAATTTGAAAAATAACCGTTTCGAGAACTTGGAACATTGTTGGCGAAGGCAGATGCTACTAGTAAGCGACAACATTTGATTGTTGCTGGCACTGTACATGATGGAGAAAACATTGATCTAGAATATGGCGATAGTCTGCTTAGGATAATAGGCAATTAGGCAAAGGAGACCATGTACATGTATGATGGACAATTGGGAAGGGCAAGCTCATAGATAGGTAAATGGTTACTAGAGAGTGTGAGCAAGAATCAATTGTGTACGCACAAGTCATGTATGTTAGGAATTGGTAAAAAGTGACAATGTCAAGTGCCTAATACCAAATTTATGTGTCTACACACATGATGAAGAGACAAGTTTTGCCTCCTCTTATAAGGCAGATTTGATGTAATCACACATAAAGAAAGCTACCCCCTTCAAACATTGCCTTTATAACGAGGGACATGCAATCTTAAAGCTACCTAGGTGTAATGGTAGAGGCCTAGGATCCACGATTAGAAAAAACTTCCCAAGGCATATTATGATGCAAAACAAGGAAGATATGGTATTGCTAGAAAGAAAAATAATGCAGAAAAAATTCAGTGAGATCAAATATCAAGGTAATTATTAGGTTGCATGCACACAAAATTGATTTTCACCTCGAAACTAGCTCACGACATAGGATTTGGTACAAAATCGCATTGTTAACTTTCTATTCAAAAAACTCAAAGGGAAATTTACAATCAGTCTATCTATCATGTTTGCATGAGATCTCATAATATCATTTTATGGAAAAGTTTTTGAGAAAGAAACTTGAGAGTTAGCTTCTCAAAATAGAAGATTCTCTCCTAGTTAAGCTTACACTCTAACTTGAGATACAATCAGATCAGTTTACTAGGGTGACTAAAGTGCAATAAAGATGAAACATGATCAGACCAAAAGAGTCTCTAGTTATGGGGAGTTGAATGGAGTTCTTATCTAGTCCTATTTGAAAATCCAAAATTGATTTTAAAATACAAATATACAACTTTGCATAGTAATTAATTGACATAATCAATTAATTAAAATACTATAACATATCCCGTTAAGATTAATCTAGGCGAGAGGGGAAGGATAGAGGAATTACATGCTATTCACCGTGTTCAACCAACAAAGAATGAAGATGTAAAAACTTGGCATTTGACATGGGTTTAGTGAAGATGTTGGCGATTTGATCTTCTATTCAACATAATCGCAAGTCAATGACTTGATCACAATTAAGCTGCAAAATGTAGTGCATGTGGATCTCAATATGTTTGGTGCACTGGTGCTGGACTGGATTGTGAGCAATGTGAATGGAACTTTGATTGTCGCACCAAAGAATGTCTTGGGAGAATCCAAACTCTAAAAGAGTTTTTCAGACCCAAAGAAATTCCTTGGTAACGTGAACAATGCCACAATACTTTGACTTTGTCGATGAAAGAGCAATAAAAACTTGTTTCATGTTGGACCAAGTAATGGGACATGAATCAAGTTGATAGATGTAGCTTGTAGTGGATCTTTGGTTGTTGACATCGTCATCCCAATTGGAGTTGTATAACCCACTAGTGAAAGTGAACCCCCTAACAAGAACTCAATGTTGAATATCTAAGTGTCCAAAATATATTGAAGAATCCACCTTTCCACTCTTTCCAGTGGGTCTCATTTGAATACTGCATGAAGCGAGAGACTAAGCCAATAACAAAGGTGAGATAAGGCCAAGTGTGAGTGAAGTATCTAAGGATGACAACAAACTTTTGGAACAAGATGGTCTCAAACATAGCTGAAGTGCAATGAGGTGTACATTTGACTCTTGATTGAAAGGGTGAGGGGGCTAGTTTGCAACCCTCCATGTGAAATTTGCAAAGAAGATTGAGTGCATACGTAGACTATGAAAATGAAATCCCAGTTTCTGTTTGAGAACTAGTAAGACCAAGGAAACAATGTAAAGGGTTTAAGTCATTCTTCTCAATTTATCCACGAGACTCTACTTCACATGATCGATCACATCTAGATGGCTCCCTATAATGATGAGATCATCAACATACAAAAAATGAATGAGTACACTCTCTACACTTTGGATGTAGTCATTGGGATCTAAACGACACCTGGAAAAGCTCAAGTTAAGAAGAAACTAATCCATTATCTAATAGTAGGTTCGTAGAACCTACTTGAGTTCATAGATACTTTTTAAGGTAGCATACTAGTAAAGATTCTGAGTGGTGACCAAACCCAAGAGGCTCCTCCATGCAAATCGTCCTGCCAATTACCATGCAATAAGGCACTCTTCATGTCCATCTCATGAGATTCCAAGCATGTGATGTTGCAATTGAATGAACTCCATCTTTGCAATAGGGAAAATGTTTCAAAATAGTCAATGCCTTTGATCTGAGAAAATCCCTTTGCCACTAATCGTGCCTTTTATGTCTCCACACTTCCATCAGCTAAATATTTAGTCCTGTAGACCATTTGTAGCATACAAGTTTGATTTCCTTTGGAAGAGGGACTAAATACCAAGTACATTCTTTATCTGTGGTAGATTCCCACTCTGGATGATTGCTAGCTTATTTTTAAGTTTTAGGATATGGAGCCTCAATCTCTAGCAAGAATAGCTCATGTGGGACCAGGAATCACCATTCACTTATGTTGATATTGAGAATGAGTTCTAAGAGCATCAACCAAATCAGCAACAAAAGTGTCAACTTTGGCTCAAACAATTCTAACCTGTTTTGCCACTGTGGGAGGCACAAGAGCAAGAGAAGGCGATTCATCTAGAGGAGGAACTATATGTTCCCCATAACTCTCATTGTCTGAAAAATGATTGCCATTTGTAGAAGGCAACATGGAAGCAAGGTCAAGGGAAGTTGTGGAATAAGTGGTCGGCAAAGAAGAAGGCGTTGGTATGTAGGCCAAAGAATGTTCCTCAAATTGGACATTCCATTTGAAAATGGCATGATTGGTGCAAGGTAAAATAAGCCAATAGCCTCTAACATCTTTGCAATAGCTGAAAAAAATATAATTTTGACTCTGGGCATCCACAACTTTATGCTTTTCATCAGAAACTTGGGCTCAAGTATCTCACCCAAAGACATGAAAGTGGTTGACATTTGGTTTGCAATTGCCCCAAGCCTCTTTCAGTGTCACATCGTGAAATGCCTTGTGAGGAATGATGTTTTGGATGTAGATTGCACAATTGATGGCATTGGCCCAAACTGTGGGGCCATATGCAATTTTCGATCTCCTTTAGAGTGCGATTCTTATGCTCAGCTGCACAATTTTGCTGTGGTGTAAGGCACTGTATGCTGCAATTGAATGCAATGAAGTGTGCAGAAGTTGGGAAAAAGTAAAATATTGCTCATATATTCATCACTATTATCTGTTCAAAGCCACTGAAGTGGATGTTGTGATTGTTTCCCAACAAAGGCTTTGATTTAAACAAACTAGTCGAACACAACTCTTGTAAAAAAGGGAAAACACCCAAGTATGTCTAGAATAGTCATCAATTAATGTTAGAACATACTTGGTTCTGGAAAAAGATGAAATGGGAAAGGGACCACAAAGATCACTGTGAACAAATTGAAGTGGTTCCTTTGTTTTGCAAAAAATTACTTTTAGGATTGGGTCATGATGGCATTTTCCAATAACACAACTGTGACACCATCCTGACAAGAAGCATGAAGAAGGCCTAGTTTCAAGTGCACCAATGTGCAACAACTTGCCCTGGTCATGTGTGTTGTTCACAAAATAAATCAAAAGCAGGTGTAGTATATGCAGTTCCAAGAGCAACAAGAATGGAGTAAAAAGTAGCTACAAAAAATAGTGAAAGGGCCACACAATCTAGAGAACATGACAAATGTCATTTGTTCATTTGACTTAGTGACCCTGTAGTCACTAAGTTGAAGGTGCAACTACTTGAACTTTGAGATATAGTCCTTAATGCTAGGATAGTCCCCAGGATCAAGTGCAATGATTTAAGTCTCTCACTGGTGTGCATGGATGATATTCCCAAAGAGATTGGTAAACTTGCCGCATGCTGATGTAGGAGTCCCAACTAATTTGTGTGCTTCATTTGCTTGGTCAAACCACTTAAGTTTCTTTTCATCAATCATGTGGTTCTATTTTTATGGCCATGGTGATACAGTAGAGTCCACTCCACAAAAGGTGGTCCATATAGTATTTGCAGGAGTGATAATTGTTGCTTGTCAACAACACATCAATGGGAATATTGGCACTCGAGGCCATGTCTAACGTAATTTTTTTACAATGAAATGAAGTTGATTTGATTATCGAAATGAAAAATTCTCAAAAATATGTGCTTAAAAAAAGTGTGTAATGTCCCCAAATTAGGAATATTTTCTGAATTCTGATTTTTCTGTGAAATCCTAGCAAAAGAAGAAAATTTGATTTTTACAACGACAAATGCTAGGTGCAAATATACTCCAAAATTAACATTCACATATGCTAAACCCTTCAAATCAACTATGAACCCTTTCAACAAAAATTAATCATTCTGAAATCCAAATTAGCTCTTCAAACCCTAGGCGTCTAGGTTTAGAAATTCAACACGATTTATGGCAGCCCTTTTGATAACAATTTCTATAGTATTTCACCTTCAATAAGTCTTCAAAAATAATAGAAAAATACAGCTGCTAACAATTACATTTTTATGATGTTTTCCCTTCACAAACAAGTTGAATTTATCACATCAAATATTTATAAAATATGGGAAAATTCCAGAATATTTTTAGAATCACTTTTTGACCATAAACCCTCAATTAGGTCCTTTTTCCAAATCGTCCAAGGCTGGAAATAATGTATAAAAATCACAGAATATTACCAAGGCAAGAAATGGCCCTCAAACACTATTAAAACCTCTTCAAATCAAGTCGCCAACCTCCACAAGCAAGTCGCCACCCTTGTTTGGGTCTCCAAACCCTACATTCAACCCTCAATCCAAATTGCCACACCTAAAAATGATAAAACGGTGTTCAAAACATTCTTGGAAGAATATTTCAGCTCAATGGCAGCTCTTAGGTGAAGTTGCCTCAAGAAGAATGAGGGTTTTCATCCTCAATTCCAACACCTTGAAGTTTTTCGTCTTCAAAGTGAACAAGCAAAGCTTTTTGTGCTCCAACTTGAAAATTCAATATCATAACATAGTCTAACCTTTCAAATGAACTCTCATTCCTTTTTATAATCTTCCTTCCAAGAGGGGTATTGCACTTTTGGAGGGAAAACGCAAATTTTAAGAAAGATTAATCAAATTATAACCCCCACTTAAGGTCTTGGGTGCCCATGACCCTCAAAAGACCAAACTTAAGTGAAAGTTAGACAATAAAGCAACCTTTTGAATTTTATAGTTAGAACATGTTTCTTCTTCTTTTAACTTCCCTTAGCCCTTAGAAACAAATAACAAATAGGCTAAGGGTCTTTAAAAGCTTCATGTTTAAAAGGGGGACATAACAATCCTCCCCACCCAAAATTGCTTCTTCAAGCAATAGAAACAACCAATGGGTTGTCCTAACCATGGGCTTTAAGCAATCCTTGATCCTTGACTCTTCTCATGGGAAGAAGACCTCTTGATGAAACTCTTTGTTGCTGTATGTGAAGGTTCTTGGATGTTTTTACAATCTCGAAATAAAATAACAGCAGTTTTCCTTCTTCCTTTCCCTTTCCATGGAGGTCCTATACCTCAAATGTGCCAAAAAGATGCAAAAAGGGAACAACTTCTTAGAAATGGTAACATGGTGATGGTTGAAAAAGTGTATCCCAGAAAAGAAATCTTCAAATTATTGGGCCTCGATTACCCTTATATCAACACCTACACAAGACACAAACATATTAGTCAAAACATGAGTTCTCCGCTTCTCTTCAATGCTTGCACACTTGATAGTGCCCTCCATGTGTGAAAGTGTTGAAGACATGTAGGTGGCTGCCCTTGAAAACATAGAAGGGGTGTTCATGCTGCCCACACACCCAAGAGTGACCTTAAGGCTCGGAAATATTCCCTCTAGAGTTGGAAATCCTCTATCTTGCTTGAAATCCACCCTTTGCCAACAGACCACCCACACATGTCCATATACTTCAAAAGAAGGGCAGAACCAGCCACTTCCCCTTTGATAAGTTGGCTGTATATGCACATTTCAGACTTCTTATGACTCCAAAACATGAATTTATTTCTCCACAATTCATCCTTATGAGGTAATATCATGCAATCAACCTTCCCAAAACTTTTGAAAATCTTCAAACTCACCGTTTCATGCCTCAAGCTCACATGTTCCCTTACCTTAGAGGGAATCATTTCAAAAAAAAATCTGTACCTTATGTTTTGAGGGCTATGTTTGTACATTACATCCTTGCAAGCATCCAAAAAAATCAATTTTTTAATTCTTAATTTGCTCCATGATGAACCTACCACATTTACCATCCCAAGAGGGGTCAAAATGAAGCTATGCACCATCTTAGAAGAGCTAGAACTATCACAATAAATATGACAAGAAGATGTATTACAGTTGCCCCTTACATATGCTGCCCTATGCAACTCAAAACATCCGTCATTACCTTTTATTTCATGCCTCAAACTCTCCCAAACATGCCTCCCAAGGGCTGGAAGTCCCCATGTTGAAGCTATGGTCAATTGTTCCCTCATCAAGGAAGAAATCAACTCACCAAAGAGAATGCACTTGCTGCTAGGTGGGTCTTAGTTGGGATGTACAGTCTTGCAATTGCTCCAAAATGTTAACCTATTCATTACCCAGTTGCCTTTAGAAGAGCTCCCCACAAATATATCTCCAATGGACATCATCATGTGCTTACAAGGTGTGTTAGATGGCCTAGAGCTGCCAAAAGGATCGTGACTGAAAATTGAAACCTTGCTGGCTCATATGAAAAACTTTATTTGAACCTTAGTCATTGAGTGCATATTACCTTGGCAAGCATCTATCAACTACTTAGAGCCTCCCATGTGCCAGACAAACCTTTCCCAATTTGCAACAAGAGAGTAACATTGAACTATATTGAAAGCATACCTTGAACAGAGGTATCATGGAGATGCAAACAATCTTGCATTGATATCCTTATGTGTGTCTTATGTTTTTCCCTTTGCTCCACCTTGACAACACTATTAATCATGTAAGGAATACATTTTGAGCCTAACAAAGACCCAAACTTACAATTTAGAGAGAGTTGTATTATACTTGCACCATCCAACCTCTTGTCATGAAAGAAGTGCCTCAAGTCACATGCATTTTCAGAACTTGTCATGGGCTGTAGCTGTAATGTTCCCTTTTTATATAATTTTAATAATTAATAAAATTGACCAAATAGTGATTTTAATCATTTGAAAATATAAGGCAATTTAATTAATTATTAAGATAGAACTATCTTGAATAATTATTCGAATTACTCTGAAAGTGGTTTTAACCACTTAGAAAATTAAGGTAATTCTAATGATTATTCTAAGGGGTTTTATAATTAATAAATTGCTTGAAAAGTGATTTTTATCACTTTGATTATTAGAGGAATTTAATTAATTATTTAAGCAAGGACCTATTATAAATAAATAAATTAAATTGCCAAAAAGTAATTTTAATTACTAATTTATTAAGGCAAGTTATTTAATTAATTCAAAAAGGCTTAAAGTGAAATTAAAAGGAATGCCGGCTTGGGAGCTAAAGCAAAGCAAAGGAAAAGATATCTTAAGAGTTGGTAAGAGAGGGTTATGAGGTATTTTACCTCCCCAAGGTGGCTTGCGCCCCTTTGGAAAGTACAAATACAAGGTGAAGATCACAATTGAAGACATGTTGAATTTGATATTGTTTCTTCATGTTTGAATAAGATATTGGGATGCATGTTCAATAGGTGTTCGCAGATTTGGAGTTGATTATTCTACAAAAAATATCTTTTGACGCCCCCTTTGCTAAAGGAGGTTTTGTTACATGCTCTAAAGTGGGGAGATTTGTTTTAAGGGTTTGTTGAGTTTGGTGGACTATTTGAGGTCCAACTTAGTCATAATAAATCTGATTATTATTTGTATTAATTTTTTCAAGTGTGGTGACTCGTTTGGGATTGAGGGTTTGATGTTTAAAGAGAGAAATTCTGAAAATTATGGTTTTTAGAATTTTGGAGCAAGTTTTGGTGACTTTTCCATGGAAGAAAAATTATGAAATTATTTTTATTTGATAGTCATTATTTTTGTGATCAGTTTGAGCTGTTATTTGCATCATAATTCCAAATATAGGAGTTATGAATTTTTGAAGTTTTCAGCTGTTCGTAGGAAATAATACTTGTAGAGAGCAGATTTGCAAGGGTTTTGTTCTGATTTAATTATTGCAACAATTTTTTGAATATTGACAATTGGATTGGACTAAGCTTGAGCAGAGATTAGAGTGGGAAAGGACTTCAATTCAATTAGTGTGGTGTTAGGGTTTGGAGGATTGAAACATTCATTTCAAGCTCTTTTTTCATTGCCATAGGCGCTGTTGGTGGCCAAATTTACAAGGTATTTATTTGCTATTTATTTCAAGGTGAATTGGAGTTAATTTGTAGTTTGGAGGTGCAATTACATCAGTTAAAGTTTGTTGATTTTTATAAATTCAGAATTCATAAATTGTGGATTTTGGGAGAAACCTTTTTTTTGTTAAATCGTCTCATTTAGGGACATTACAGTGGTATCAGAGCATCGATCTTGTCCACCTGTGAGGTTTGGTTGCAAGCAGATAAAAAGATTTAGTGTTATTAGGGAAGTGGAAGAAGCCATGGAAGAAATGGAGAAAGAAAGGCTCTACAATGCAGGTAGAAGGCTAGGGAACCTATGCCAACCAGTGCAGGATGTAATCGGCACCTTGAAAGAAATAGAAAAGAGGTTATCCAAGGTAAATCAATCACAATATGAGTCCATGAAGTGGGGGGTACAACCTTCAATGACTTGGTTCAACATGAATTATTGAGATATACAAATGAGGAGGTAAGGCTCTTGGTTAATAATTGTATTAATGAGGTCTTAAGACTAACGGTTCTTGAAGTTCCCTACAGTAATAAAATCATGAGGGAGATATTCTCATTGATTGTGGAGAGCTTCCAAGGTTTCAATGAGGACAAAGGACACTCCTTGGATAAAAAGGTCAACATCTTGAAAACTATGGCTTCAACCAGGGCATGTATTTTGATGTTAGATATGGAGTGTGATGAACTTATTGTTAAGATGTTTCAACATTTCTTTGCAATTGCTTGTAAGAATCCTACCAAAAATGTTGTAGCTTCTATGCAGAAAATCTTGACCGTGATACTCAATGAGAGTGATGATCTTTCAAAACCATTATTATCTATCTTGTTGACAGGTTTGAGGTTAGAAAAGGAAAATTTTTCAATTGCACATATGCTGTTTGAAAATGTTGCAATTAATCGTGACGGAAAATTGAGGCCTTATTTGATAGAGGAGCATGTAGAGGAAGAGAGGACCGAACTACATGGAGAGTTGGAGGAAAAGAATGAAGGGACAACCCTTCATGAGGGTTCCTACGAAGGAGCCAAATAAACAAAAAAATCAGATTTGAAAGAGGAAGATGAGCTACAAAAAGATGACACTTTGGGGCAGCCTAGAGTGGGAGGTTGTAAGGACAAAAAATCTGAGTTTTTGGAGCAACAAAGAGGGCTGCAAATGATGGATGAAAATGAGGAAATGCTAGGTGCTTTGGGGCAGCCAAGTACCCCAAACTTTGGTATTCAAAAAATGATTTTGAAGAAGCCAAAGAAACCGAGATATTTATAGAAAGGTATGAGTTGAATGATGATTTTTGTTTGGTATCTAATAATTGTTCAAATTTGTTGCATGACTCTAGATTTGATGAAAGAGCTTGGAAGGAACAATTCCTAATCACAAATAAGAAGAGAGTGCAAGCCTTGACAAGGTTGGATGGTACAAATGGGCTTCTTGATAGATCAATGCACAATGAGATGAGGGAATGCTTGAAGGAAAAGAACACTATGATAGACTTACATACAATCAAAATGGATAGGGGAGAAGATCAAGATTCCAATTTATTGTGGAATGTAAAAGGCAATCCATTGTGTGAAATGGATAGGAAGGAAGGATCAAGACATCAAGAAAGGATCCTAGAACTTGACAAGTGGATCAAAGGAGTGTTATTAAACACCAATGATTTTCCTAAATTGTTTGTTCCATGTGTAGGTTTCTTTGGGAGATCCCTTGTAAAGGTGGCAAGCAAGAAAGTCATTTGGCATGACTTAAATGATAGAGAGGGTCCTACATCTTCATTTAACATTATGTTTGGTAATAGTTGTGTGAGTATGAGAAAAGGGAAAGAGAGATTTGAAGGTAGAGCAAGAACCACCATGAGATATCATGACCAGCTTGTCTTCTTGTCAAAAAAAATTGAGAATGTTTTGCTACATTCATGGCTCAAATTCTACATAGAAGGCAACTCTTTTGGCATAGAACAACTAAGTCAAAGTTTTGAAATTTTGCGGATAAGGTCCGAATTTGCTGCCTCATAAATTTTTGAATATGGGGAACATTGCCAACCACCGATTGAGGACAAAGAGGAGAAAAAAGAGAACATATTACAGCCTCTTCATAGGTATGGAAAGTCTGATTTTTTCTATTGCTTACAACGGTCATCAAATATTGAAAAGCTGGTTGGAATACATGAAAATCTTGCCTCCAAAAATTCTGAGTCAAAAGAAAATTTCCAGCCACTTAATAAGGATGAAAAAAGTGTGGAAAAGTCTTGTATACAGCCCTTTGAAGAGCATTTGTTCACTGATTTTATTGCACCATTCAGGCAGTCCCTATGGCATGAGGAAAAATCAGGTTTGTGTTTATTTTTATAGCCTCTTTTCAAGTACATGTCTGATTTTAAGGTACAGGTACAACAGTTTTCTACATGGTATTTTTGAAATGTTTTTGAGGTCACTTTCCCACCCAACATTCACAAGGAGGGACAGCTTTGGGTTGATCATGATTTTTGCATAAGAGTGACCTATTTTAGTAGGCTTCATGGAAGGGTAAATTGTTTCCAAGGCATGGTTCTTTTTCCTACATTGCCTCTTTGGGAGATTATTTTGAGGATTAGAGTATGGAGCTGGATACTATTTGGAGGACATAGTTGGGGCAACAAGATTGGATACCTTTTCATACCCCACTTAGTTTTGAGTGAGATGGGGGCATACATGTGTAGTGAGTTATTGGATGGCCTTCCTATGATTTGGGACACATTGGGGCATTCCCCAAAATACAGGTATTATAAGATCAAAATTGATTTGGATATTTTTTCCCTTTGGGAAACATATACAAGAGGGGTTTGCATTGTGGTACGTATTGGCAAGGTGGAATGGCATTCATTATCTATTTGGGGAATGCCATGCTATGTTTTTTGGCAAAAGTTATTCCACTTAACAGGTACATGAGCAAGGTTTTTTGAGCATTACAATAGGTTTTATCATTTGGACATGGTAATTGGGCATATGAGCTTGCATTTGCTTGAGGGCAAACAAATTTGGGAAGGAAGGATTGTAATGTCCCCTTTTCATTTAATTTTAATAATTAATAAAATTACCCAAATAGTGATTTTAATTATTCGAAAATATAAGACAATTTAATTAATTATTAAAATAGAATTATCTTGGATAATTATTCGAATTATCGAAAAAGTGGTTTTAACTATTTGAAAAATTATAGCAATTTTAATGATATTTTAAGGGGGGTTTTATAATTAATAAATTGATTGAAAAATGATTTTTATCACTTTGATTATTAGAGCAATTTAATTAATTATTTAAACAATGACATTATATAAAATAATTATTTAATTTGCCAAAAAGTAATTTTAATTACTAATTTATTAAGACAAGTTATTTAATTAATTTAAAAATGCTTAAAATGAAATTAAAAGGAATGTTGGCTTGGGAGCTAAAGCAAAGCAGAGACAAAGATATCCTAAAAGTTGGCAAGAGAGGGTTATGAGGTATTTAACTTTCCCAAGGTGGTTCGCCTCTTTTGGAAGGTACAAATACAAGGTGGAGATCATAATTGAAGACATGTTGAATTTGATATTGTTTCTTCATGCTTGAAGAAGATACTAGAATGCATGCCCAATAGGTGTTCGCAGATTTGGAGTTGATTATTTTACAAAGGTGTCTTTTGATGCCACCTTTGTTAGATGAGGTTTTGTTACTTGCCTTAAAGTGGGGCGATTTGTTTTGAGGGTTTGTTGAGAGGGTTTGGTGGACTATTTGAGGTCCAACTTAGTCATGATAAATCTGATTATTATTCGCATTAATTTTCCCAAGCGCGGCGACTTGTTTGGGATTGAGGGTTTGATATTTAAAGATGTAAATTTTGAAAACTAGGGTTTTTAAAATTTTAGAACAAGTTTCGATGACCTTCCATTGAAAAGAAAATTTTGAAATTATTTTTATTTGATAGTAATTTTTGTGATCAGTTTGAGCTCTTATTTGCATCATAATTCCAAATATTGAGGGATTTATGAATTTTTGAAGTTTTCAGCTATTCGTAGAAAATAATATTTGTTGAGGGCAGATTTGCAAGGGTTTTGTTTTGATTTAATTATTGTAGTAATTTTCTAAATATTAGTGATTGGATTGGACTAAGCTTGAGCAGGGATTAGAGTGGCAAAGGACTTCAATTCAGTTAATGTGGCGCTAGGGTTTGGAGGATTGAAACATTCATTTCAGGCTCTTTATTCATTGCGATAGGAGCCATTGGTGGCCAAATTCACAAGGTATTTATTTCAAGGTGAATTAGAGTTAATTTGCAGTTTGGAGATGCAATTATAGTAGGTAGGGTTTGTTGATTTTTCTAAATTTAGAATTCAAAAATTGTGGATTTTGGGGGAAACCCCTTTTTTGTTAAATCGTCCCATTTAGGGACATTATAGTAGCATGCAAAAAAAATCAAAATTAGTCTCCTTAGCAGGTAGCGGATTTGGCCTTACAAACTCAAATTTTTTTGAGTGTATACTAGGCCGATTATACCTCAAAAAACCACTTTTGCTACTGCTGTTCATGATTTTGGCCTTTGCCCAATTCAAGAGGGGTCTAAGATTCTCATCCTCATTCTCCAATACACCCTTGTAATAAGGGATAGGGTGCTGCGCCTTACATCTATTAGGCTGCCTATGCACATAAATTTTCCTCTCATTTGTCCTCTTACAAATGCAACAACCTTAAGATTTAGAAAATATTACCAAATGTGGAGTAGGGTTGTTCCTTTTTGGAGTTAAGGGTTGCCAACGTCTGGAAATTGCAGCCTTCCTTGTATGCCTTTCATCTTCCTTTCCCAAGCTCATGTGGACAGTCCCTTCATCATTTCCAGCGCTTATGACCTTACCATTTTCTGGATTGACCAACTCCTTCAAGCATGGAATGTGATGATTTTCAGGACACCATAGTGGCTGCCCCCATTCAAGACTTGTGGCTCCTTGTGCACTCCTTGTTGCCATTGCAACCGGCTCCCATTGTGATCCTACACCTATAGGAAACATGTTAGTAAATACAAGGGTGTTTAACAACATATTTTTGATTACCTTATCGAGCATGATGTACACTCCCTTTTGATGCCATGCTTTTTCCTTACAATCCTTTCTCACCCGGATTTCACAAGATGTGCTCATGTCATTCTCATCATGGCTGTAGAATGTTATTTTTCTTCTCAAACTCCTCTTTCTAGTGGCTGGAAATCCACTTACACATGCTTGGACCACCTCCATGTTGTTGAGGTGTGGGAAGCACACCTTCCTATGGCCAATGCTCACCAAGGTGACAATAAACCTTAGGAAACAAACTGAAAATGTGGAAAACAATAGTCCATAAGTTACAAACAACCTTTCCTTTGATCCTTTAATCATGACATCTCTCGCTTGTCTCTCTCCCTATGATTATCCAAGCTCCATTCCTTGTCCCATAACATAACATAACAATACTATTCTTGTAGGGCTCACCTGGATCCCATATCCATGTTGGGCATTTGCCTTGCCCCATCTTTGAATTCACTATGCAAAATTCCCTTCCCCATTTAGTGCCCTTCATCTCATCGTTATTGTTAGCACAATGCTTATGATAAACAAAACAATGTGAGAACAAAGTATGAGGAAAATACAATGAATCCTTACTAAATAAATAGTCAATTTGTTTACCCTCAAATGTGGATCTAGAAACTTCAGCAAATTGGAAACCATCATGAGGAGTTAATGAGGCACTTCCCTCATGGGCATACCCCCCAACAAGGTTTTCTCGAAAGGCCCTTCGATATATCTTCTGCAAATTTGATTTTCCTCTCTCAATATGCAAAACGGATTCTTCCCCTTTCTTACCTTCCTTTTCCTCTTGCTCTTTTTTCTGTTCATGAAGTTGTTGGACAGCTCCCTCTTGCTGCCCCACTATTTCTAAATTGTAAAACTCAAAAATTTCATGACTTGGCTGCCCAAATTTTCTATTTTTTGCAACTTAGAAATTTTTCAGTTTATTGGTCCCATTTTCAATTGAAATTTTGCCACTTGTTGCCCTGAAATTTCAGATTTTAAGGCCTTAGAAAACTCATGTGTTGTCTGCCCCTTAAACAACTGAAACTCCTCTTTGGCTATCCCAAAGATTCAGATTTTTAAAGCTCATCATTCACATTGCTAAGCTGCCCTTTGTGCAGTTGGAGGTTATTTTTTTAGCTACCCTACAATTTCAGACTTTTGAAGCTCCATATTCACTTGTAGTTCAATCTTCTCTTCTTCTAAGAGAGACTTTTGAGGTCTACGACTTAACCCCATAGACTTTGCTAAACCTTGGGACTTATTGTCTTTAGTTCCCTCTGATAATTCTCCATGGCTTGCAACAAGTTATTCATGGTTTCATCCATTGTCCTCTTTTTCATCCCCATCTTTTGAAGGGGATCTTTTTATTTATTTTTGGCAAAATCCTAGGTCGCCAATCCATTGAAGTCACTAACACTCCACAACTGACCAATAAATTGGCTCTAATATCACTGTAAGGTCCCCAAATTAGAAATATTTCTTGAATTATGATTTTTCTGTGAAACTCTAGCAAAATAAGAAAATATGATTTTTAGAACAACAAATCCTAGCTACAAATATACTCCAAAATTAGCATTCACATATGCTAAACCTTTCAAATCAAATATGAACCCTTTCAACAAAGATTAATCCTTTCGAAATCCAAATTAGCCCTTCAAACCCTAGGCATCTAGATTCAGAAATTTAACATGATTTATGGCAGCGCTTTTGATAACAATTTCTATAGTATTTCATTTTCAATAGGTCTTCAAAAATAATAGAAAAATACAGCTACAAACAAATACCTTTTTATGATGTTTTCCTTCACAAACAAGCTGAATTTATCACATCAAATAGTTATAAAATATGGGAAAATTCCAAAATATTTTTACAATCAATTTTTGACCATAAACCCTCAATTAGGTCCTTTTTCGAAGTCGCCCAAGGTTGAAAATATTTTATGAAAATCATCGAAATTACTAGGGAAAGAAATGGCCCTCAAAATAAACCCACAATTAGGTCCTTTTTCCAAATCGGGCAAGGCTGAAAATATTGTATAAAAATCATAAAATATTACTAGGGCAAGAAATGGCCCTCAAACACTATCAAAACCCCTCCAAATCAAGTCGCCAACTGTTGGAATATTGTCATTGATGTCAAATGAACTATTGCCGAAAGTGAACGGAATTGATTGCCGGAAGTGAACAGAATTGATCACCGTAAGTGAACGGAAATGTCGACGGAAGTGAACGGAATTGTTGATGGAAATGTCGACGGAAGTGAACGGAATTGTCAACGGAAATGTTGATGGAATTGTCAACCTTGGTTGACCTATTGAGAGGAGGTGTGACTGTGCGAAAGGACCTCTTCACTTGAAGAGTCACGACCTTAATTTGTGGCTTTCCGTGGGTTATAAATAAGTCCATAACGAATGGCAAAAGAGTAGATTCGAAAGTAGAAGATATATAAAAGAAGAGCATAATTTTTAAAGGCAAATTTTTGTGAGAATATTGAAAAGAAAAAATCAGCAAGTATAAGGAAGAGTGTAGCAGCAAAAAACACTCAAGTGTAAATCGAATCTAAAGGAGATAAAGCAAGTGTTCTATCATCTGTTGTTTTGACAACAAATTTGAGATAGAAGAGTGATTTTTTTTGAGAAGGTTGGTGCCTTCGTTTTGAAGAGATTGGTGTCTGTTGCTGAGTTGGTGCTCAGTGAAAGGGGTCGGTGCTCCTGTAGGTTGGTGCCTCCAAAATTGTTTTTGGGGTTGGTGCTCCAGTAGGTTAGTGCCTACGAATATTTATATTAAGAGAATTTCTCCGTGGTTTTCTCCCGAAAGGGTTTTTACGCAAGTCTGTGTCGATTTGCATTGTGTGGTTTTGCATTGTATTCTTTGATTGCTTTGAATATATTAATTGCAGAGTAATTTGAGGTTTTGAATTTAAGATTAATAGTCGAAAGTCAAAAAATATCTTATACTGATTCACCCCCCCTCTCAGTATAAGCTTGTGCTTAACAATTGGTATTAGAGCCGGTTCCTTTGGTGTTAGCACAACTGCTAGAAGGTAGATATTGGAAAGCACATATGGCAGGATCTCAAGTGCTAGATGGTTTCTCCACCAACAAGGCTCCTTTGTTCGATGGAATGAATTACGCATTTTGGAGCATAAGAATGAAGACTTACTTGATGGCCCTAGGTTTTGATATTTGACAAGCAGTGGTAATAGGATACACAACGCCACAAATTGCACCAACGGATGCCATCGGAAAAAAGGCCAGTGAGAACAATGCGAAAGCTATGAATGCAATCTTATGCGGGCTTTCAGAAAATGAGTTTGTTAAGGTTATGCATTGTGAATCTGCAAAAGAGATTTGGGATAAACTCAACACTATTTATGAAGGTGATAGTAAGGTTAGATAAGCAAAACTCCAAACCCATCGGAGGCAGTGTGAAAGTTTAAAAATGAAGAATGATGAAAACATTGCTGGGTATCTTCTTCGTGTCGATGAGATTGTTAATATCATTCGAGGACTCGGAGAGAAAATTGAAGAATCTGTAATCGTTCAGAAAGTCCTGAGATCCCTACCATTGAGATTTGATTCGAAGGTCTCCGCCATTGAAGAAATGAATGATTTAGACACGATGAAAATGGACGAGTCCATGGAATTCTTACGGCCTACGAAATGAGAACCGAATCTGAGAGACAGTCGAAGAAGGAAGCATCATTCAAGGTCTCGAAGAAAGAGAAGATCAAAGAACCAGAATCAAGTGAAAATTCAAGTAGTGAAGAAGATGAAAATGAAGCTCTATTCATTCGGAAGTTAAAGAAAGGATCGGGCAAATATAAAGGAAAGTTACCATTTAAATGCTTTAATTGTGGTAAAATTGGTCATTTTGTAGCCAAATGTCCAAATAAAGGAAATAGCGATGATGAGAGAAACAAATCAAAGTAAAAAAAGGGATTCAAGCCGAGCAAAGACAAGCAAAGATTTGAGAAACAAAAGAAAAGCCTATACTCGAAGAGGTATAGCAACTCATCCGAAGAAAACAAAGAAAGTGATGTTGAGAGTGATAATGAAGAGATTCTGTTCATGGCTATAGAAGAAAATGCCACCACCAGCAAAGATAATTTGGAGGAAGACGAAGACATGGAAGAAGAAGGTGAAGTGAACCTTGAAGAACTTATTTGCGCGTTGGAAGAAATAAAAGCATTTAAGAAGAAGAATCAGAAACTAAAGTTACAACTCCGAAAATATGAAGAAGAGAATCGAGACTTCAAAACAAAGACATCACAAGTCTTTGAGGAATCAAACAAGGTAATTGCTGATCTAAAAGTCCAAATCGAAGAAGCAAAGAAAATTGAAGAAGATCTAACGGATCAGCTAAAGAAGAAAGGAGAAGACTGTGAAAGGTATGAATTTGAAATAGATGTTTTAAAAAGGGATCTAGAAAAGGCGAATTCTAAAATAACAAGTGAATTGAAATCTGAGAAAAGCACTCAAGTTTTGAATAAGATTCTAGAGAGTCAAAGATCACCATCTAACAAGTCAGGTATTGGGTATGAGAAAGAAAAAGAGAAAGCTAAGAGCTACGTTGAAACTCTTAAGGAACCAATGAAAAATGAGACCAAGAAGGAAGAAGCCAAGAATACAAAAACCAACTCTATCAACAAAGAAAGCAAAGGAGAACAAAACTTCAGAAGACCATTTGCTCCAAGATATACAAATAAAACCAGGTTTGGTAATTATTTTGATGGATATTGTTATTATTGCAATCATTTTGGTCATAAGAAATTAGATTGTAGAAAGAGAGCCAAGGATATTGAAGTCAGGAGTAGAAACAAAGGAACCTATGGAGCTTCGAACAGAAACTACAATTCGTTTGCTCCCTTATCAAACTTTGATGAAGCTATAGTTTGTTACAAGTGCAACAACTATGGACATATAGCACGCTATTGTAGAAGTGTTTTTGAATCTGTAAGACAAGATCAAAAGTTCGAAGCTTCAGTGATAAAGAAAAGAGAACCATCAAAGATCTGGAAGAAGAAGCAAGAAGAATCCATGATTGTTCAAACAACATTCCATGCTAGAGATGAAGGACAACAATGGTTCATTGATAGTGGATGTTCGAGACACATGACTGGAGATAAAAGCAAATTCATCTCGTTAAAAAAGGTCAATGAAGGCACGGTGAAGTTCGGAGACAACACTACAGCCAGAATAACAGGAAAAGGTACACTTAGTCTCGATAATGGAAAAACCAAAACAAAAAATGTGTTATATGTGGAAGGGTTAAAGCATAATCTTCTAAGTGTTAGCCAAATGTGTGATCAAGGACACACACTCAAGTTCTTTTCTGAAGGTTGTGAGATCAGAAAAAGAGACACGGGGGAACTACTAATTGCAGATGCTCATAGAACCACAAACAACCTTTACATGCTTGGAGAAATGAGAGGAGAGAAATGTTGTCTGAGTCAAGTTGAAGAAAGTTGGCTATGGCATAGAAGGTTAGGGCACATAATTTTGATAATCTTGTGAAAATCAGCAACAAATAGGCTGTGCGAGATATGCCAAAGATAACAAAACCTTCAAGCACTCTATGCAAGCAATGCCAACACGGGAAGCAAACCAGAACAAGGTTCAGAACGAAGGAATATTCGACCACCAAACCACTAGAGCTGATTCATACGGATCTTTGTGGTCCTACCAGAACTGAAAGCATGCAAGGTGAGAGCTACTTTATGTTGCTCATTGATGATTATACTAGAATGACATGGGTAGCCTTTATAAAATAAAAATCAAAAGCATTTGAAAAGTTTAAAGCTTTCAAGGCATTAGTAGAAAATGAAAAAGAGCTGAAAATAAAATGTCTAAGGTCAGATCGAGGAGGTGAGTTTATTTCAAATGAATTCATTGAGTTTTGCGAAGATCATGGAATTAAGAGACAATACTCAGCTGCAAGGACTCCACAACAAAATGGAGTGGTGGAAAGAAAAAATCGAACCGTTCAAGAGATGGCTAGAACTATGTTGAATGAATCTAACCTATCAGATAGATTCTGGAGAGAAGCAGTTAATACAACAGTATATATCTTGAATAGAGGGCAAATTAGAGTTAATGACAAAACTCCTTACGAATTGTGGAAAGGAAGACCAGCTTCGGTCAAACATTTCAAAGTGTTTGGAAGTAAATGTTTTATCAACAGGAATGAAGAAAACTTGGGCAAATTTGATTCAAGAGTTGACGAAAGAATTTTTCTTGGTTACTCCATCAAAAGCAAAGCCTATAGATGTTATAACAAAAGGCTACAAACTATCGTAGAAAGTGCTAGTGTTAGAGTAGATGAGATCATGAATCAAAAGGCAAAAGAACCTTCAGAAGAGCCTCTAGAAATACCCAATCTTGTAGAAGAAGAAGGGGAGGAAGAAAATGTAGAAAAATTGAGTGAATTTGAAAGGCAGGACACCAAAGCACCATCTCGTTTTGTTCAGAAGAATCATGCTGAAAGTCAGATCATTGGCAACATTGATGCTGGGGTGCAAACCAGCAGAAGAATTGTAAATATCCCTGAGCATGTAAATTTTTCTTTGTTATTCAAGGTAGAGCCTAAGAATTTTTCTGAAGCTAGTCATGATAAACATTGGGTAAAAGCAATGGAAGAAGAATTAGATCAAATTGAGGAGAATGAGACTTGGGAACTTGTGCCCAGGCCAATGGATCAGAATGTAATTGGCACCAAATGGGTTTTTCGAAACAAATTGAATGAAAATGGCCAAGTCACTTGAAACAAAGCAAGGTTGGTATGTAAGGGGTATGCTCAAGTAGAAGGTGTAGATTTTGAAGAGACTTTTGCTCTTATTGCTAGATTAGAAGCAATTTGAATATTTCTTGCATTTTCAGTATTCAAAAATTTCAAAGTTTATCAAATGGATGTTAAATCAGCATTTCTAAATGGCAATCTAGAAGAGGAAGTTTACATAGAACAGCCAGAAGGATTTCTCTTATCAGAAAACAAGGATTATGTGTGTAAGTTGAAGAAGGCTTTATACGGATTGAAACAAGCTCCTAGAGCATGGTATGCTAGGCTTGATAAATACCTACAAGACCAAGGATTCAAGAGAGAATATGCTGATAGTAATCTTTACATCAAAACTGAAGGAGATCACCAGTTAATGGTTGTGGTGTATGTAGATGATATAATCTTTGGAGGAGACAATAAATAAATGTCTAAGATATTTGTTGAAGATATGCAAAAGGAATTTGAGATGTCCATGTTAGGTGAGTTGTCATTTTTCCTTGGTTTACAAATCTCTCAATCTAACAAAGGAATATTCATATCCCAAAGCAAGTATGTGAAGGAGATGTTGAATAAATTCCATATGGAGGAGTGTGCCCCTGTTAGCACACCTATGGCTACAGGTACGAAGTTGAGCAAAGATGATGAATCTCCGAATACTGATCAAACTCTTTACAGATCAATGATTGGGAGTTTACTATATGTGACGGCATCTAGGCCAGATATCATGCAAGCAGTAGGTATGCTTGCACGATTTCAAGCAGCTCCAAAAGAAACACGTGTGCAAGCCGTGAAACGTATATTTAGATATTTAAAGAGAACCTTGGATTATGGGTTGTGGTACCCAAGAGGTAAAGACTTCACATTGGTAGCGTACACGGATTCAGATTGGGCAGGTTGTGTAGATGATAGAAAAAGTACAAGTGGAGGAGCATTCTTTCTTGGAGATAGCCTAGTATCTTGGTTGAGTAAGAAGCAAAATTCTGTATCTCTATCCACAGCAGAAGCAGAGAACATAGCGGTAGTGCTATGTTGTACACAAGTTCTATGGATGAAACAAACCTTGAAAGATATCAAAGTAGAGTATAATCATCCAATCTCCATATTCTGCGATAATATTAGTGCGATAAGTATTTCAAAGAATCCAATTATGCATTCCAGAACTAAGCATATCCCTATACAGTATCATTACTTGAGAGAATAGGTGGCAGAACAAATAAAATTGGAATATGTTTCCACATCCGAACAGATGGCAGATATCTTCACTAAGCCACTTCCAAAGGAAACATTTGAGTACCTACGACAGAAGTTGGGAGTAATTTCTTTTGCGTCTTGCCACTGAAGGGAAGCATCAGCTAAGGGGGAGCTAAGTACTAGCTCTTGGATAGACCCTTTGCCATTGATGTCAAAGGGGGAGAAGTACAGAAAGAGGATGTCACAGAAAGGGGGAGCTATAGCAAAAAAACAAAGGGATTCAAACAGAAGAGACAGTGCAGCAAGGGGGAGCAGTTTTCAGTATGTGGTTGCCATCAATGACAAAGGGGGAGATTGTTGGAATATTGTCATTGATGTCAAATGAACTATTGCCGAAAGTGAACGGAATTGATTGCCGGAAGTGAACAGAATTGATGGCCGTAAGTGAATGGAAATGTCGACGGAAGTGAACGGAATTGTTGACGGAAGTGAACGGAATTGTCAACGTAAATGTTGACGGAATTGTCAACTTTGGCCGACCTATTGGGAGGAGGTGTGACCGTGCGAAATGACCTTTTTACTTGAAGAGTCACGACTTTAATTTGTGACTTTCCGTGGGTTATAAATAAGTCCATAACGAATGGCAAAAGAGTAGATTCGAAAATAGAAGATATATAAAAGAAGAGCAGGATTTTTAAAGGCAAATTTTTGTGAGAATATTGAAAAGAAAAAATCAGCAAGTATAAGGAAGAGTATAGCAGCGAAAACACTCAAGTGTAGATCGAATCTAAAGGAGATAAAGCAAGTGTTCTATCATCTGTTGTTTTGACAACAAATTTGAGAGAAGAGTGATTTTTTCTGAGAAGGTTGGTGCCTTCGTTTTGAAGAGATTGGTGTCTGTTGCTGAGTTGGTGCTTAGTGAAAGGGGTCGGTGCTCCTGTAGGTTGGTGCCTACAAAATTGTTTTTGGGGTTGGTGCTCCAGTAGGTTGGTGCCTACGAATATTTATATTAAGAGAATTTCTCCGTGGTTTTCTCCCGAAAGGGTTTCCACGCAAATCTGTGTCTATTTGCATTGTGTGGTTTTGCATTGTATTCCTTGATTGCTTTGAATATATTAATTGCGGAGTAATTTGAGGTTTTGAATTTAAGATTAATAGTCGAAAGTCAAAAAATATCCTATACTGATTCACCCCCCCTCTCAGTATAAGCTTGTGCTTAACATCAACCTCCACAAGCAAGTTGCCACCCTTGTTTGGGTCTCCAAACCCTACACTCACCCCTCAATCCAAATCGACACACCTGTAAATGACAAAACGGTGTTCAAAACACCCTTGGAAGAATGTTTCAGCTCAATGACAGCTTCTAGTTGAAGTTGCCTCAAGACGAATGAGGGTTTTTGTCCTCAATTCCAGCACCTTGAAGGTTTTCGTCTTCAAAGTGAACAAGCAAAGCTTTTCATGCTCCAACTTGAAAATTCAATATCATAACATAGTTTAACCTTTCAAATGAACTTTCCATCCCTTTTTATAATCTTCCCTCCAAGAGGGGCATTGCACTGTTGGAGGGAAACCTCAACTTTTAAGAAAGATTAATCAAATTATAACCCTCACTTAAGGTCTTGGGTGCCCATGACCCTAAAAAGACCACAACTCAAGTGAAAGTTGGACAATAAAACAACTTTTTGAATTTTACAATTAGAACATGTTTATTCTTTTTTTAGCTTCCCTTAGCCCTTAGAAACAAAGAACAAATAGGCTAAGGGTTTTCAAAAGCTCCATGTCCAAAAAGGGGACATGACAAAGTGAGAACTGAAACGACATCTGTTTGACAAAGATATAGCACAAAGAAAAAGGGCGATGATACAAATAAGTGATGAATATTAGATAAAAAACAACAATAAAATTTTTACTTGCCACTTTTTGATTTTGAATAGGGATAAAATTTTATTTTTTGATTTAAAAAAAAAAAATCCTAATTTTTTTATATCAAATTTTCACCACATAAGTTCCAAACTGCCAAAACCCATTACTAGATCTCAAGCATATGGAAACCTAATTGAACGAAACATGAAGCTTTTTGGGCTTTCTTGGTTGAAATTTCTCCACGAGATTTTTGAGCCTACTTTGCGATTGCTCTAATATCATATTAGGGTAATTAACATGTTGCGTACAGCCGTACACACAAAAATGATTTTCACTTAGAAACTAGCTGACAACACAGGATCTGGTACAAAATTGCACCGGTAAATTTCAATTAAAAAATATCAAAGGGAAGTTTACATCTCTCATGTTTACATGAGATATCATAATACTCTTTTATGGAAATGTGCACGAGAAAGCAATCTGAGAGTTAGCTTCCCAAAATATAAGACTCTCCTAGTTAAGCTTAAATTGTAGCTGGAGATAAAATGAGTCTACTGGGGTGACTAACTAAAGTACAATTAAGACGAGACTCGGTCAAACCAAAAGATGGAGAGTTGACCGGAGTTATAGTCTAGTCCTATTCTAAAATCCAAAATTGATTTTAAAATACAAATATACAATTGTGCGTAATGATTAATCAAAATACTTGACTAAGTAATATACACTAACATCAATATCTCCAATTGGACGAATAGGAAGCCTTTCCATGCTACGTGAACCAAGCAGATACTCTGCTCTGCCATGGTATGTTATGCAATTAATATTGTATGTATGTTGTGATTGGTAGTCTAATATCCCTATAATCGGTCTCCAACAAAGTCCTAACTTATCCCATAGCTCTTTTGCATTGGCCTTTCTCGAGACATTCAAAAACACCGAATTTGCATGGCACACCCTGTTTGAACTATTCACCTTCGTATCCATCTTCTCCCAATCTTCTGCCGTCATACGCGTAGGTTGTTTTCTTGAGGCAACAACCCATTGATCTCTATCTGCAAGAAGATATTCCATCTTAAGCTTCCATAACTGGAAATTATGGCCATTAAATTTATCCATCTCTATCCTTGAGGTACCCGTCATCTTCCATCACACACAAGATTCCCCCTGTGCCAAGCTCCCTCTCAAGAAAAGTTTTATCACAGGGCCAAGATATCCTTGCTCTTGAAAGAAATGGCTAAAACTTGGATCTGATACCAATTGTAGAGAAAAATAATACCGAAATAGGGTTTGTCCCCGTCATTCACATATGGCCATTTAAGCCTAAGGAGCAAATTCTTTCAACAAGAACTATTCTGTTATCTAGCCGCAGCTCTCCTGTAGCCTTCCGACACTTCATTCTCATCCTTTCTAAGACAGTTTCATAAAGACTTTAGGACATTTCTATGGATAGAGGGTGCATCAAAGGAAGGATGAGGCCCATAAAAAGGCTCTTTACAAAGCCAAATATAAATCAGCCCACCATTATAGATCCCACGAAAAATTCAAAACCACACATTCTGCCAAAGGATATCTCCCTCTGCAGCATTTTATAGACTCTGTGCCACACCAACAACTTCCATTTTCAGTAGACACAATGGAGGCAAACAATTACAGATGCAAGCCATGTCGACCACAAGAAGCCATATGGACGGAGGATGAAGAAGCAAACCACATGAAACACTGACGTTTAACACAGATAAATATGCAACATTTTCTTTGTACCCCTCTTTACTACTGTCGTCATTTGGCAATGTATATTGCTCGTTCTTCATGAACTCCAAATAGCAGGATTAAAACATGTCAATGTTCAGCCCAATGCCAGTAGTCCAACTAGGGTTTTTGGAGTTGACTTTAAGGCCTCCCCTACATCTTCATCACCTTCTGAGAAAGACGCTGCCAAGGAATTTCATGTGTTTTTTCCCAACCCTCCATAGCTGCCCAAGTACCCTCCCTACAAATCATACATCAGCCTGGCTCTAGTCAGAAAAAGGAAATCCATGGCAGCATTACCCATCATGCCCTGCACTGCTCTGAACCCCTGATATGGGGAGGAATTTCAGTACCACCGCTGTCTCAGTCAGTATATCTCTTGGAGGGAGCAGTTGATTCAGTGTTCCAAATGTGTGCGATTCTTGCTTGGGGGAAAACTTTCACACAACTCTTGACCATGCATTGAATATGCTGATTTCTACGTTATCGGATACGCCTCCCCCAGGCCTTGGGAGCGAGGCAAAACGCGGATACGGTACGGTTCGGGTACGATCCACGGGGGATACGGCTAGGGCACGCCTTGCCCCCTGCGGATACAGCCAGATACGTCCACGGGATACGGCCAGGGCACGTCTTGCCCCCCTGCGGATACGGCCGGATACGTCTGTGGACGTATCCGGCCGTATCCACAGGGGGCAAGACGTGCCCTGTCCGTATCCCCCGCGGATCGTACCTTTTAAAAGTTATTTTAAAACTCTTTTTTCACTTCAAAAAATTTTAAAGTCAAAACTCAAAATAATAACCCTAAAACTGTCATTCTTCTCTTCCGTCGCCCCTTTGGAACTTTGCATCCACCGCTGCTGCCTCGACGTATCTGGCCGTATCCACAGGGGGCAAGACGTGCCCTGGGCGTATCCCACTCGGATCGTACCTTTTAAAAGTTATTTTAAAACTCTTTTTTCACTTTAAAAAAATTTAAAGTCAAAATTCAAAATAATAACCCTAAAACTGTCATTCTTCTCTTCCGTCGCCCCTCTGGGACTCTGCATCCGCCGCTGCTGCCTCCGCCGCTCGCCATTGCTTGCGTGGTCCAGGTAGGTCGCGCGGTCCCCGGCCGTAGGTTTAATTTTTTTTCTTTTAATTTTAGCGTTAAAACTTAATAATTATTAATAAATTAATAATATATATTTAATATTAATATTTTTTTCTTTTAAGTTTTTTTAATTTATTAAGTTATTAACTATTTTTTATTAACTTTATCATAAATTAAAAACTTAACTATATTAACTTTATTATTGAGTTTTTTTAATTTATAAATATTAATAAATAATATAGTTAATAACTTAATAATAATATTTATATTTTTAATATTTTAATTTTTTAATAAAATGATTTTTTTAATAATTTTAATAGTAATTGTTTTTTTTAGTTTTAACTTTTTAGTTTTTACTATTAAATTTTAATAGCAATTTTTTATTTTGTACCAGGACTGGAGCTCTAAGCTTATATGGATTTGTCAGAAATTAGAATGTCTCAGGGCGCAAGTGCTAGTTCGGTGGGGCAAGTGATAACCTCCAAATCTGATCCACGAGTGCCCCTTTGAAAGTATGTGACAATATTATTACAAATGCCTGGTGGAGGGTGTTTTTATTGGGTTTGCTCAGAGTGTAACGGTAAATTCAAGAGCTCGTATAGTCGAGTGAAAGCTCATTTGTGTGCGATCTCTGGCACTGGAATCAAAATTTGTGGTGGGCCAAGCATAGGTGGAAGGCTGGGAAAGGGCTTGCCACAGGGAAAGATTGTTGCATACATCAAAGAGTAAGAAGAGGCAAACACTGTTGTGGGGCAAAGATTGAAGCATCATTTGAGAAAGAAAGGATCACCCCCTGTTGATCCAGCTCGTGCTAGTGTGGTGACCCCATCACACCCCTTTTTTGTAACACTCGTTGTAGCCGAAGAGGAAGAGGATTCACCTCTTGGTCGCAAGAGAACAAAAGATGCAGGCCTATTGGAGAGGGCATTCCAAAATGACTCCAGGGAGATAGTGGAGCAGAGCATTGCACGTTGTATCTACGCATGTGGGCTGTCATTTAATACTGTTAGATCACCATACTGACAAGAAATGGTGAGATCTATCAATGTTTCCCCTAATGGGTTTTGTCACCCCAGGTTATGAAAAGGTGCGCACCACCTTATTGACAAAAAAAAGAAAACACATTGAAGATGCATTGAAGCCCATCAGGGATTCATGGATCGAAACAGGGGTGTCCATCATTTCCGATGGATGGAAAGATACGACAAATAGGCCATTGATTAATGTGATTGCAATGAGCCCTAAAGGGGCAATGTTTTTGAAGGCCGTTGATTGTGAGGGGCAAGTGAAGGATGTACAATTCATTGTTAACATCCTGATAGAGTCCATTGAAGCAATGGGGTCTCAAAACGTTGTTCAAGATGTAACGGACAATGTTAAAAATTGCAGAGCTGCGGGCATGATGGTTGAGGCAAGGTATGGGTATATATTTTGGACACCTTGTGCCGTTCATTCCCTCAACCTTATGTTGCAAAAGTTGGGGACAAAAATTGAATGGATCAAACAAGTCTATGAGGAGGCGAATGAGATCCAAATGTTCATAACCAACCATCACATGTCCCAAGCCATATTTATGACCTTCTCAAAATTACAGTTGTTGAAGGTAACTCTTAATTTAATTATTTATTATTATAACTTATACGTTTGTAATTTGTAGTGTTTTTATTTTTGAACAATTTTTTAAGTTTATTAATTATTTCAATTTGTTTTAATTTTGTATTAGGTTGCTGAGACTCGATTTGCCTCGCACACCACGTCTTGAGACGACTAAGGTGCGTGAGACATTGAGTAGCATGGTCATCATCAACCTTTGGGGCGTATGGAGGCAGACAAACAGTGAGAGGGCCACAAAGGTGAAATGGTGGATTCTTGATGATGCATGGTGGGAATGTGTGGAGTATTTGCTGAGTTTTACTGATCCCATCGTCAGCATGTTGAGATATGTGGACATGGATCATCCATGTTTGGGTGAGATTTATGATGGAATTGACTCAATGATTGAGAACATTAAATTCATCATAAATGCTAAATAGCAAGATCTCGCGGAGAAGTTCTTCAAGGAAGTGCAGTCGCATCTCATTGAAAGGTGGAACAAAATGACCACTCCATTACATCTTCTTGCTTTTGCCTTGACACCCAAATACTACAGTGCAGAGATTCTTTCTTTGCCTAGGAGGGTTGCACCGTATAGGGATGTTGAGGTTGCCAAGGGATATAAGGCAACATTCTCTAAAATCTTTCTCAATCTAGAGGTAGAAGACCAAGTTAGAGAAGAGTTTGTGCATTTCATATCTTCGGTGGGTCACTCCTTTGGTGCTATCCGTGACAAGTACAAGATGGATGCTCACTTTTGGTGGTACCTCTATGGGCAAGCATCCACCCACCTTCAACCACTTGCAATAAAAATTCTTTCACAAGTAAGATTTTAATTTTTTTTACTCTACCCTTCTTTTGACCTTTTCGATGTTTTGTTTTAAGTTTTAACCTTTAGTCTTTTAATTTTTTATTTTTTATAAATTCTAATTCTCTTTGTGGCTTCAATAGGTTGCAAGTTCCTCTTCAGCTGAGCGGAGTTGGGGCAGCTATGGCTTTATCCACTCAGTTAAACACAACAAGTTGGCCGCAAAAATGGCGGAGGATTTGGTTTATGTGCATTCCAACTTACGTCTTCTCTCACATAAACAACTTCAATACAAGGAAGGGCCAACAAAGTTGTGGGATGTGAACCCAGCGACTGCTGATTTAGATGCCTCCCTTACATACCTTTCTTAGAGAAGACACGGAGCTAGACAATGCTTCACACGACTTGCACAGTGGAGCTAGTGGGAGTGGCACTGCTACTGCTTGTGGTTCTAATGAACCACATGATGATGAAGACATTGCAGGGGAAGAAGCATATACTATATAGTGAACAATGAGAACGCTGATTTGTTTCTATTTTTGTCAATACATTGTAATATTTCCAGTTTTCCACCATGTACCTGTTATAATTTATAAAACTAATATAAGTTCGACTATTGAGTATTATGATATTTGGCATTGAGTATATATTTTGTGGTTCATAACTTATTTGAAGTTATTTTGTTTCCTCTATGCATATTATGTGGTTAATTTTGCTTATATGGCTATATTTTTATATTTTTAATTTTTTATATATATTTTTGTACGGCCGTATCCAGCTGTATCCAAACCACCAAAAAAAAAATCGACGTATCCCCGTATCCGATACTCGTACCCATATCCGTACCCGTATCCGTATCGGCAACTAAGGCTGATTTAAATGGTCTACCTAAATTTATTTCTAAGGACACACTGGCAACCAGTCCAGCTACAGCCATCAATTTTCTGCAGTACTAGCCATCAATTCTCTGTAGCATGGCTCTCTTTTGCGATTCAAACTCCTTTTGGTTCACGCCCCTGCCCCTGATACTTCTGCCAGTACTGCTCAGATTCAATCCCTGACAACCAATCCCACTGGTGATTCCAGCAAACAAAAAGAAGTTGCTATCCTTAAGATCACTGCAGCAAATAAGAAAGATATAAATTCCACTGAGGCTCTGCTGTGGAACCCAAACGAGTCAATCTGAGCAGAAAAGATTTTATTTTGTTTGATATGTTGGCAAGTCCTAGTTGAAAAGTAATAGGTTTCCATGGAAATCAATACAATAAGACTAGTTGTTCTCAAACGTGCACTATTTCTTTTCTGCTGTAATAGTTTAGTGATGATAGTACTTTGTCTTAGTTTCAATTTTCTTTCCATTTGCTTAAGCTTAGCAGACAGCTTGCATGTTAGCTGCCCCTTTTAATGCTTTTTTCCATATTAATATATCAAGTTTTTTTTCACAAAAAAAGGGAATGTTCTTTTGTACTGATTTAACTCTCCATGTATTTATTTAGCTGATCTATTGTACGATATGGGCACTGGCCTTGAAGTATTGTCTCCTGTTTGTCCACAATTTTTTCTTGAGATGGCCAGCTTGGGCAATTTTGCCAAGGTATTTATGATTTATTTGGCCAGTATAGCTTCCTATATAAGATTATCCAGATTTACCCTTTTTTTAGTTTTATTAAGATGCTGATTGATTGATCCTTTGCTTGTAGGATGGCTTGCACCCCATAATTTGCTCTATGCAAATTTATATTGGCCATTTCATAGTTGCAATTGAAGAATTTATTAATTAGGGTTTCAGTGATCAATTTAGAGGTTTTTGGTGATTAAAGTGTTACTTTTGTTTCTGATATACATATTTTTCTCATTTATTGGAAAACTTGACAGGGGATGGCAGTGGTTGCAGCCAGAGCAACAAGACTGCCAATATATTCTTCTTTTGCAAAAGAAGGCAATCTGAGTGATCTTTATGCAAAAGGGGAGGCTATCTCTACCCTCTTCAATGTTGTGGGACTGGGAGTAGGAATCCAGTTGGCATCGACCGTATGCTCATCAATGCAAGGGAAGGTAATATGGAATTTGTGTAGCAGGGTAATTATGCTTGCATTGTCACCTTCATGCAAATAGATTGTATATTTTGAATGTGAGTTGTTGCATAGATTTGTAGACTTTTTTTGCAAACTGCTTTTGTAGTAAGATAATTTTTTAAAATAAGGGTAAAATATTTTATGATATTCACAAAAAAGATAATTACAAGCTGGCCTTGTAGCCAAAGATTCTGCAGCTTCCAATATCAACAAAATATGGCAACTTGTGTTTCAATCATGATCAGTGGGGTGGTATAAAAGTTAAAACTGTTTTGACCACCATTTCTATACTACCTTCTCTATTAGCCCCTACGGTAGACTACCTACAGACCAAAATACTGGAAATATAAATAACCTTTCTTATATTTTTGGTCCAAGGCCGTACAAAAACAGAGCACTTCAAAGTTTTTAACCACAGGAGAGACATCAGTTGTCCTTGTGGAGTCAGTCATGCATATGCTTAGAATGACTGAGCAGAGGCTGGACGTCCTCCTGAAGAAGCACATCACAATCTTTCTGCTCCTCATCTACTCAACCAAAGGCTTGCACAGTTGCTGTTCTGTAGCCGCCAAACTATCTTCAGTCTGTTCTTATATTTGGTGTTGGAATGCAGACATTGCAAGTGAAATGCCATTTGCAACTCTGACTGCAGTATTACCATCAATATTGCTCACTTCTCCGTTAAATCCTCTGGTGATGTTGTCAACAGCACTTTTGAGTCTTTGACCATGATTTACATGCACCCTTCAAGCTCCTCCTCTATGCTCTTAACCTCATAAGCAATTTTCTCTCAACCTCTCACAGTATACTGAATTCTTTTCCCCACTTCCCTATATCACTCAGGTCCACAATCGTGACTATCTACTATTCTTTCCTCTAATTCCATTGCTTCAACACCCAATTGTCCCACTCCAGAACCCGTTTTATCAAGAGCACGACCCAGAGGGTTATACCACTCTGAGAACGAATTAAGCAGCCATGGCAGCAAACATCAAAAAACACTAAATGCCAACAGTAACAGAGATATAAAATGCAGTTATCCTCACAATCGCATGGAAAATACATGCAGCAGAGAATTGTTGAATGATAGAATAATGAAGTTGACAAAATAAATAAAACTCTGCCCACCCAAAGTCATTAATGTTATTCACTTGAGGGGCTATGTTACCTGAATTCCAACCTGATGGTATGGATTCTTTCCCGTTTGGCAGCATCCATTCCTGAACCAGACAGTTGACATGAAGCTTCACATGGAATTGAAGTAATCTCTTCTGTATATGAGCTGTCATCAATAATGGTTAAGCATTTTTTATTAAAGGATAAATCATGGTTTTGATACTGATGTGATGGGTGTTTGAATTTAAATCCTCCCCAAATAGTTCCCTTTCTTTCCATCCACCTGTCTTTTTTCTGTTCCAGGTAGGCCCCTTTGATGAGTTCAACACTTGTCCTCACCTTAGGCCACATGCCCCATTTTGTAGGGCTCCATGTGGTAGCCAAGGTTTCAAAAGTATACACCTCAAATTGAAAAGAGTCAGGAGCCCATTTTTGATACACGCCACCATCAACTGCCTCTATATTTCCATGGGGAATGGCCAACCCAGCTCTCAGAAAACATAACGGTTGTTTAATTTGTTGACATCACACTCCCTTTTATGTGTAAATTTCTTCTGTTTTCCTCCTCACCTGCTGAATAATTCATCAAGACATTGACGAGCAATGCATTCCAGCAGTCCCTATTGTAAGACCTTGCTCAGGAAAAACCAGGGCTATTTTATTAATACCCTTGCTTAGAATAAACTCAGAGAGTCTTTGCCAAGCTGAATCAAGATATAAGGTGAGGAGCATGATGAAATTATCTATACAGTAACTGGGCTGAGATTGACAAATCTGATAACAAAATTTTGAAAAGTTAAATATTAGACTTTGAGGGGTGCCAGTTTGATGTGAACAAGAGATAAAGAACCAAGCTAAATGTCTTCGGTGTGCCTAAGGTTTCCGTTCTCCTGTTTATTTCCTGCCTAATAATAGTGTCTTGGGGTTAGAAGATCCCGTGGTGTGAGATATTTCCACCGATACTGTTATGTTTGTCTGATCTTGTGTGCATAGGATAGCATTTACTTTCAGAGGTTTCCATGGTCTTTATTTTGATACTGATTTTCTGTTGTGCCTGCCCATCCTCCCAAGCTTTTGAAGTATTCTTCTTTGAGAGCAGTACTACTTTTTACTTTTTATAAAATAAGTCAATGCTCTAAAGCATTATGTTCGTCCAGTACTGACCTTACATATACCATTTTGAAGTAGAAATACCTCCAAAGAAACGAGTGCATAAGTAAGCATTTCAGCAAGAACTGAACTAACCATCCATTTCTTTACTTGTAGAAGATATTATTTATTTATTTTACACTTCAGAATTCAGGGCTTTTTCTCTGTTGGGGATTTTATCCATTCACTAACATTTAAAGTTATTTACTGAATTCTTCTGGTTCAAATTCTTCTTCTACTTCCTGGAGAGGGACTACAGGAGACAGTGCCAAAATAAACAAATGATCCAACCAAAGACCATAAGAACTAGTTCAAACAATGCAACTCATACAGGCCACATAAATCCTTGCTGACTAGAATCTTAATTTGTTTTCATTTTATTATTTTGATATGTAACTATCCTTTATCAATCTGGAATGTATAACTCAACTTAGCAAGAATGTTTATAAGGTTAAGATGAAATTAGCACTTGTAAATATTTTTGTGATTAGCATTCAACTTTTATCTTTTTGCATTTGCTTGGCCTTATCCAACCAGTACAATGCACTGTAATTGGTCAATCTTTGATTGAAATCAATTCACCACATGGATGCTAAAATGATCGTGTTGCTCGTTCAATTTACAATTTACTGATACTCAGCATGCATAATCTGGAAATATATTTACAGGTGCTCAATTGATCAATACTTTCAAGTGCAACAATTAATGGGAAGGAACATGCAAGAGCAATTACATAATACAACATCCACACAATTTGACACAATGATCTAAGTGGAGAAAACCTTCTAGGGAGATAAAAAGTCTGCCACAAGAAAAGGCTATGATTTATTCTTTTGCCAAAAAGGATTCTACAGTTTGCAAAAGCAGGGATTGCTGTCTGATGCTTCTACAATGTGTATATAATGGTATTGCTGTGTGATTCTTCTACAATATGTACATAATGGTATTCCTCTCTGATGCTTCTACAATACGTACATGGTAGTATTGCTCTCTGATGGAGTTTGGAACCTCTTTAGTTATACTCTTCTCAGAAGACTTTGCTCTTTCCGTACTCTCTCTGCCTGAAAGTGACCAAAAATGCCCCCAAACCTTTGGAGCAAATGTATTTTTCAACCTTGGAATGTAGATTGACATCTTGTCTCTTTGAATCTCACATGTCAGTTACTCCTCAAGACTTCTGGGTTCTAATCGCCAGATTTGACCCTTTGATCTCCTCATTCTGTGTTCCAAGAAACAATCTTTGGTCAAATCATGCAATCTGCAGACTGGTCCGTGTAGTTTGGGACACCTGCAGACTGTTCCTCTGTTGGTCTGCAGAAATATGTCAGTTCTGCAGACTGGTACGCTTCCAGCTACAGTTCAGTGGACGGTTCCAATTGACAGTTCTTGATGGTATTGTACTTCTAGGTGATCCATTTCAGAACATACACACCCCCATCATTGAACATCGATTTAGTTCATGCTAATGAAAAGTGTAAAGTATTTTTTTTGGTGGTTCTCTCTCTTTTCTTTCTATACCTTTTTTTGTGTTTTCTTTCTATGCTTTCTGCTGTAAATACAATGAGGGATAAAATAGTTGGCATCAAAGCCTAGTTACAGTTCCATCCTCCATTTTCTCCTGTTTTAGGGCAACCATTCTCTGATTCAGGTTGTTTTGGCAGCAGTTTTTGCCCTATAAATTTAGGTTCTGACAAGGAGTTTCATCTCCATTTTGCATCCATTTTGGCAATGGGACCCTTCCATACTGCTCAAAATTTTATCCTCTGCTGGTGATTAATTCCTGCCATAGCCAAACTGATTCATGAGTTGCTTCTGATTTGATCACTGAAGATCTGGCATTCTGATGTCGAGATCATGCTGCTCTTTTTGTCAGATCCTGAGACCTTATGATAAATACTACTCCCCTGGTATGCTTTTGATGGCCCTTCTCTTCCATTGCATGGGTAATGACCAGACTCCATTTGAAACAGCTTGCAACTCTATTCATGCCTGGGTGTGCCCTGTCCTCTGTTCGTGACCTTCCCCATCTACTTGTGGAAGCTCTTAGCCCAAATGTTGAATCTTACCTGGATACCTATTCAGTCATTAGAACAGATAAGCAGAGAATGACAATGTCAACTGGCTAAAGGCCAAAGTCTTCTTCTGGCTTTGTGGTCTAGCATCTCCTTTTTGCTATGGAATATTTGGAAAGAACACAATCACAGGATCTTCCGGCAGAAAAGTAGAAATGTCAATTTGGTTTGGAAAATAATCAAAATCAACATTGGTGAATCTATAAAGCATAAGATTAGTTTGCCACAACCCCTAACACCAGAATGGGAATACTTATGTAGCCAATTCCCAATGCAACCTTTTATCTCTTCAAGGAGTGCTTTTAATTAGAAAAAGAAAGCTCAGCAGGAAACTCATTGGACAGCACCCCCTTATGGGTATGGGAAGCTAAACACAGATGGTGCTTCACGAGGAAATCCGGGATAGGCTAGTATTGGAGGTATTGGTAGAATATCGGTTGTATCTGTTGCCTTTTTTTTTGCAGAAAAGCTAGGATATACTACCAATAATATGGTGGAGATCAAAGCTATTTATAGAGGGATGCAAGACGCTTTAAAAATTGGTTGGCAAATATAGCAAATTGAATCAGACTCTAAGGTAATTGTGGGATTGTTATCGGAGCTTAAGGGAGATCCTAGTAAAAATTGGCAAATAACTAGAGAAATGGAGAAAATTCGTACTTTGCAAGATAAGTTTTAGGAGACTTATTTTTGTCATGTTCCTAGAACTAGTAATAAAGTAGCTGACAGTTTGGCAAATTAGACGCTAGGTAATCACAACATTCTTTGCTATGGTGTGCCTCCAATCTGGTGGTCAAGTAAATTGCAAGAAGATTTGAGAAAGATTCTGGATTTGGATTTGCATCAATGAGTGATTATTGGTTATCCTTTATGTTCAATGCTCGAGCTTGGACTATTAGTTTTCAAGCTTGGCATATTCGAATATGTACTCTTTGAATTTGTTTTAATATAATTTTCTTTAAAAAAAAAAAAAAGATCTGCGAAGGAACAGTTCTTTTTATGTGGGGTATGGGAGTATATTAATTTGTCAAGTCACTCGCCTTACAGGGTTCCGTACTTTCTAAAGGCGGTGGAATATTTTATTCAAAAGTTTTGCTTAGTGAAGATCTGTAATTTATTTTTCTTTTAATAATCACTAAGGGGTCACCTTTTTTGCTTCATTATCTCCTAGGGATTATGCTATCATAAGGGTTCCTCAATATTGTATCCATGCCCTTCATTGTCACTTAGGGGCCTTCATTTTTCGTCAAGGATTTTTTTTTTTTTTTTTAAGGGGCATGGTCCTCTCTATATCCCCTCATTTAACATTTATATACGACGAAGAAAAAAAGAAAAAAAAATGCCTTTTTCATGGTATCTTCTCTTGATTGTCTCTTTTCTTTCACTTTAATAATATTGTAGAGAAAAATTGTATGGATATTTTTCACAATCCTTAAAATCCTTCAAGTGTGACTTAGAACCATGATGTGGTCCTATTGTTTACACGAGCTACATGATCAATGAAAACAACAAAACGAGTTTCAACTCAAACTTATACAACAAATGAGAAGCATATTCCATTATCCCATGGGATAATAACATACCACTAGCTCTTTTTGCTTCTTCCATTCTGATTATGCAACCAACTTTCAAACTAGACACTGAAATATCCATTCCCCATTTTGATAGCACAATTGATGGGGACAAAATGGATGCTTGGATTCACATATTGGAGGTGCATTTGAAGACACAAACAACCTTGTGGAACCACAACATGTTATGGTTGTTGAGGTTCATATGTAATAAATCCCCAACCAATAGTGACTGAAATTTATCAAATTTTTCTGAGTTTGATGCTTGGGAATTTTGTCAAACACTTGCTGGTCTGTATTTTCAGTTTGCTGGTCTAATTGATTTTCAATGTGTTTTGCAGAGATTTTTACTAGTCTTGAACAATAGATTGATAAACAAACAAAGTAGATAATATAGCAATAATAAACAATGCAAATTGTAGCCAACTCAATGCCTTTTTAATTCAATTTTCTGAGTACAAATCAGTCTGATATAAATGTGCTTCAAATTACAATAAAGGGCAAAATGATCACATACAAGCAATAAGATAAGAGGAACCTGATTACAAATGGTGTAGATGAGTCCCCTTCAACACGGAATGATGAATGCCTCCAAATGATGTAAATTTCTGAGTTGTCTTCAGACTTTTACAGTCTGATTCAGACTTGATTAGTGAGCTTAAATGATGCCCCAAGTTTCAATAAAGTGCCCAGAAATGTTTCCCAAGGTGAGGCGCCCCCTTTGGTGTGTTTTATATGATTTTTGGACCCCTCTAAGAGCAAATTCGACCCCTATCTTTGTTTGCAGACCTGAATGTTTCAGACCATGAAAATACTTGCATTCCTTCAACAAATGACCTTCCAAAAGGATAAAAAATGTTCTCCAATGCTGGCCACCTTTTTTGGGAGTGTTGGCAGAATTTTTATAATGCCATGTGGGTGAAAATCGACCTACTTTAATGGTTTGATCTGAGAATGGTGTCTTCAGAAAAACTTGCAATATCATTCAATATGAAACCCAATACTCATGAGAAACACTTCTAATTTTATTGCCAATCCTAGGCAATCGCAGTGGTGATACTCACAATGCCAAGTAATGTCTATCCAAGAAGATTCGAACAAAAAGGTAAGTCTGAAGTATTAATGGCAGCCTGTAACATTCACCTTTCCTTAAGCATTCTAGCCCCTATAGACCTTCAAAATGCATTCAACATCATTGTAATACCAAGGCGTTTTCCAAGAGGGCATCCACGATGCTAAAAAGTGCCACACCAAGGAGAATTGAACCAATGGAGAAGTCTGAAACAAAAATTACAGCCAACCATAAATCATCATACTCTTACCAAAATCGACCCCCATTGCCAAGCAAATCTTCTCCACACTAGGCAGCCTCAAATGGATGTCTTCATTGCTTCAAATTGCACCTAGAACGAGAGGATCGAACCAAATACCATAGCTGTAATAAATCTTCAGATTTTTCAATGAAACCCTTATTCTTCCAACCTGCAAATGATCTCAATGAAGCACAAGTTGAGCCTCAAAAGTGAAGCCCACAACTGGTAACAATTCGGTTGATATCACAACTTCAAAGTCACACAACCAAGAGGGTTTTCGTCCTCAATGGCTATTCTGCAGAAACCTTAGGTCTCCTCAACCACAAATCAATATCAAAACATAAACTTGGATGATAAGAAATGAGCCCAACACCTCCTTATATACTTTTTATGTCTCCACTTTTGGTGGGGGCTAGAAACTTCTAGAAATAAATAACTTTATTTCTTTTATTTATTTTTAATTTCCTTTTTTAATAAAATAACTTTATTATAAAATAAAGTTATAATTCATAAAGTAACATTATAACATAAAGTTATAAAGATACTCTCTCTAGGTGTCGAAACGCCAATATGCCCATGGAAAACAACTGAATGTGGTAGAGAAAACCCCTTGAAAGGCCAGGTAACTGCCGAAGTGACCCTCTAATCATCTTGTCTTGGCCTACGAAGGTCAATGATATGCCAATCTCATTGAAAATGTGATGACTAGGAAAAAGGGGACATTACATCATAAAGCTCTCACATGGTTGCAATTCTCATGTCCAACTTTTGGCCACAACAAAGCAATCCATAATTTGCAATTGGGAAGTCTTCAAAGAGACTTCAAGAAGGACCTCAACAATATGTTGTACCTTTAATTTGATGGAGAGGAAATTGATTGGTCTATGGAGTGCTAGACCAAGCGTCCCAATGCCATGCAAAAGAGGTTCATAAAGCTCTCACTTGGTTGCAAGTCTCATGTCCAACTTTTGGCCACAACAAAGCAATCCATCATTTGCAATTGGGAAGTCTTCAAAGAGACTATCAAGAAGGACCTCATCAATATGTTGTACCTTTAATTTGATGGAGAGGAAATTGATTGGTCTATGGAATGCTAGACCAAGCGTCCCAATGCCATGCAAAAATGTGCGTATGTGCCAGATAGATGACACTAATTTATTAAGTCACTTGTCTTACAAGGTTCTTTTCGAAAGCAAAGGAAGATAATTTAAAAGTTTATAAACTTCTCCCCAGTGAAGACTAGTAAATTTTTTTCTTGTAAAAATCACCAAGGGGACACCTTTTCTCTTCATTATCTCTTAGGGATTGGGCTATCTTAAGGGGATCCTCATTATCGTATTCACTCCTTCGTTGTCACCTAGGGACTTCATTTTTCTCAAGGAAGTGTTTTGAATTTTAAGGGGTCCTCTTATACTCCCTCATTGTTGAACAAAGTGCCTTTTGCTTGGTGTTTTCTCCTGATTGCATCTTTTCATGCACTTTTATAATATCTTATAAAAAAATTGTGTGGATATTTTTGGTCCAATTGCTTGTGTGAAAACTACATGACCAACGACTAGAACAAAATATGTTTCAATTCAGCCTTATACAATTGGCAATGATTGTGTTCCAACATTTCACAGGACAAGAGGAATCACTAGCTCTATTCCTTTTGAGATCTTGATTACCAATTGAATTTCAAGTTACACCAAGAGATCCATTCCCCATTTTGTTGGCATAAAAATGGATGCTTGGATTGCTCGCATGGACGTGTATTTCAAGACGTGCACAAACCTCACATATCCACAACACATTATGGTTGTTGAGGTTCGTACGAATGATCGAGCTCATTTGGTGGCAAATCTCATGTTCAACTTCTAGTCACAACAAAGTGTCTCACCATTGACAGTTGGAACGTCTTCATAGAGATTACCAGGAAGCACTTTTACCCCCTTCGGTACTAAGAGGAGCCATTGACATGTTGACTCCAACTTTGCAAGAATATGGACACTCGGTTCAACAATACATTGACCCGTTCAATTCTCTCGATCAAATTAGAGGAATAGGATGTTGATGAGGACCTTGGAATCAAATTTGTCTCAGGGTTGTTTTCTCATCTTTGAAAGGGCTTAGAGATTTGAACCACCAGTTTACTGGAACATGCTTCATACCTTTGATTTTAAGGTGGAAGGCAAGAAGTAGAAGGAATCTCCAAAGCCAAGATATTTTAATGGGCTATATTCTACCAATTGGCTAATTTTTCACAATTTAAAAAAAAATTAGATTCACCAATTGGTAAGTTTTCAAACAGACATTTGCCACTATTTTGTACAAAAAATACATAATGTTGCAAGAATTGCCAAAAAAATACATGTATAGTAAGTTTTATGAATATTACCTTATAATATTTATTTTTTGAAGAAGCATTCATAAACCATTCTATAAAGATTCGCCTATCATTCTATGCTTACAAAATATGTTCTATCTCTTAATTTTTTCCCTGAGACCAACTGCTTTTTTTGGTCCCAGAAGACCTGCTAAACCTTCTAAACCTGCTAGTTCATCAATGAAGAGTGTAAATTCTTCACAGGCTGGATCCACTAAGGGTTTGGCTCCATCTGGCAATGGAAAGACGTATTGCACTTATCAAAAGAACATCACAAATTCCACAAAAGAATGTCGCATCCTTTAATCAAAGAATGCAAAAGGCCCTTCTAGTTGAGCAAAAGTCACAACCTGGAATTTGGAGATTTATGTATCCAATGCCAATGCTTCTGATCCTTAACTCATCCTCATAGTCAATGACTATCTGCCAACAATTGTTTTGGCTTTGTTCTCTCATATATTTCAAATCAAGAACAAATTGGTGAAGATTACCTTTGACAATAGCAGCCAAAAGAAATTGATTTCGCAGAAATTGCTGGATGAATGTCAGTTTCCAAGAACAATGCATCCACACCTATTCTAGTTGGGATGGGTCACTATCCACACTTGTGTCTCGTGAGTGGCTTGTCGCATTTGTTATTTGAGCCATTCCAGGATACAGTTGATTGTGATGTTAATTAATATGGTCTGATATTTGGAGCAACTTATCAATACGGTCATACGGTTGTTCTTGATGGTTTCTACAAGACCCATTGACTGCACAAGGACATTAAAGTGTATAAAATCACTTCTTTTGTTAGTCCTTTGCTCTCCAGTAGGATAGTAGTTTTGCACGTCAATGTGCATAAATGTCTTATTCTTTGTATTATTTAGGAAGCTAAGAAAAATAATGCTGCTCAACTCCTACTATTAGCAATCAAATCATTCATTGATGTTTATTTTGAAGTTTTTGAGGAGACTAAAGGAGTTCATCCTTTGAGGCCTATTCAACATTCTATTGAACTTTTGCTAAGTTCTTAGTTTCCCAATCCATTACTTTATTGCACTACATGTATAAGAAGTGCTGAGAAAGAGCACTAAATAAAGCAGTTGCTTGAAGAGGTTAAGATAAAACCAAACACTTCTTGTGGATATCTTGCTCTTGTAGTGTCAAAGAAAGAACATGATGAGTTCCACTTAGCCACAAGTTATCGTGGTGGTTCCATAGACCATTTGGTTTCGTGGATGTAATTAAAACCATTTCATTTCATTTCAACAAAATCACTATGAAGAAACACCAACAACTTCCAAGGATCAACGTTCATCTGGATCAGCTTGAGGGTGCAAAGTACATCACTAGGCTCAGCTTGACTTCTAGATATCACCAGGTTTGCATGGAGCTCCATGATGTTTGGAAGACAACTTTCAAGCTTACGTTTGGGCTCTATGAATGGTTTGCCATGAATTTTGGCCTCACCAATGCACCTGCCATGTGTATCATCGATGATGTTTTCATGTTCTATCTTGGAAAATTTGTTGTCGTCTATCTAAATGACATCTGTCTACAACAAGACTTGTTACGATCACTTGGTCCATGTATAAACAGTTTTGGATGTTTGCTAACATCAAATCTGAGCTTAGATGAAGAAGACATTCTTTGGGCAAGCCTTAGTCAAGTGCATGGGCTTCCTCATTGGTGAGCAGGGAGTATGTGTATATTTGAACAAAGTTAAGGTCCTTGGTGAGTGGCCCATTGCATCAAAAAATTCAGATTTGAAGGGTTTTTTTGTGGTGTATGAAATTTAGTAGGGAATTTCTTGGTAACTACTCACATGTTGCCTAGTGTCTTCATGAGCTAAAAAATCAAAAGGCCTCTAAGTAAAGTCCATAGGCTGCCCAAGCATTTTGCCATTTGAAAGAGGCTTTTTGCTCTAATCTAATGCTTACTCTACCTGACTTGCAACCACTATTTGTGCTTGAGACTAATGGTGCCCATTATGCATTAAGTGCATTACTTGAGCAGGGAGGACATTCGATTGCTTATCATTTAGAGGGCTTGTCATACACGAAGAATAATAATAGCACCCAGGCCTTGGTCCTAGTGCTCAAGCAGTGGCATTGTTATCTTTTCGTTAAGAAGGCCACTTTCCACTCTAATCACTACCCGCTTTAGTTCTCGAAATTATAGTTCAAGATTTAGGAATATTGACATTTTAAAGTGGGCATTTTACTTTCCACAATTTCATTTATTGATCAAGTATAAGCAAGGTGTCACCAATACATTGGAAGGCCTTTTTAGCTGTCCTTGTGTACTTAGTATCTTGGATACTTGGCACACAGCCGCCTTTGATGAGTGGAAGAATTTTAGCCCAAGGATGTCTAGTTTTGTCTGACTATTGATGTTTTGCAGTATCCCTTAGTGGTTAACATGAAATTTTCCTTGACTACAATTTGTAGGATAATTACTTAATGAAGCACTAGAGAAATGCAAGAGTATCAATCATTCATTGAACATTGTTACACTGTAGACTAACACTTCTAGGGGCATGATACATGGCAGGTTCAAACCCTCTTGTGGTGTCTCTTTTCCAATAGCCAACACCACATGATTGTAGGATTGGAAGAATATTTAGGCCAAGGATCCCTAGTTAGTTTGATTGTTGATGTTTTTCAACAACCCACAATGGTTAAAAGGAAATTTTGCTTGACTACAAATTGTGGGATTAAAACCTACTCAAGCACTCGGGAAATGTAAGAGTATCAATCATTCATTGACTCTTCTGGGGTCTCTACTCCAATGGTCAATACCACATGATTTCAGTATTGGCATTGGCCTCTTTGGGACAACATTTCCTAATACAGCACTCCACCAAAGTGCAAGAATTGTTTACACCTCGCAACCCTCATTGGCAACATAATTTTGAATATAATTATTTTAGCCCACGGTGGTACTAATCAACTGGCCATCTAGAGATGAAAGCATCAAAGATCCAAGTCTTAATGCCCTCATGTCTAGGTCTAAATCAATTTATAACCAAGGCACTAGGCTCTAGTTTGCACTATTTCATATTTCACATTGTGGAACAATGATATAACCATAAAAATAATGACATATCATCTTGCTCTCCTTGCTTGGGTAGGGAGAGGGAATGTAATGTCCCCAAATGGGACGAATTAGGGTAAAAAGGGTTTTCGCCAAAATCCTTAAATTTGAAATGAAAATCAGCAAGCCCTAAATTGAGAATTAAATTCTCTAAACCCTTATTTAATTTTAGAAACCCTAGGCACCAAAAAGAGGGTTTTATGAATAATTTTTGCTAATAAAATGCCTTGAAATAATCTAAAAATATGCAGAAAAATTTCATAATTAAATCCACATAAATAAATACCTTTTTCTCCTTTTTTTTGAACCTTCAACACCACAAATAGATGAAGGAAAAATCTGATTTAATATCCAATTTTCTGTCGCTGTTCGGAATAAAAAAGATTTTCAAACCCTTGCTAAAAATAGTTGCCAACCTCTGAAAAATATAGGAAAAATACTAACGACTTGTTTTAGCATGAAAATTGCCAAATTGGCCCTCCTAGGTCAATTGCTCCACTCTCTAGAAGCCTGGAAAAATAGCAGAAAAATAGAGGAACTATTTTTGCCTTCTACAAGTAAGAAAATCTTCAAAAACATGTTATAAAAATTAATAATAATTCTGTAAATTATTAATTAATTTTGTCTTCAAAATCTTTCATAAAATGTCCAAATTTTCACAATAATAATCAGAAAAATATTAAATAAATTTAGATAATTATTTTGTGAATATTTTGACCAAATAGGGCCTTCAAACCTTAGCGCCAACTTTCCCGAGTGGTTTGCTCCAGTTGTAAAATTATGATAATAATTTAGCAAAACAAAAATGCAAGTAGAATATCACCAAACCCTCAAGAACAAGCATCCAAACCCTCCAAAATAGTTCGCCCCACTTCTTAGGGGCACAAACAAGCTTTCCTTTCGCAAGGTGGTGTCAAAAGACACTTTTTTGAGATTGATCAATCACCAAAGTAGAGAACCTCTATTGGGTATGCATCCCAATAGTCTTCTTCATGCAGGAAGAACGAGAATATCAATTTCAGCATGTCCTCCATTGTAGTTTCACCATGTATTTATAACTTTCCAAAGGGGGTGAATCGCTTTGAGAAGATAAAACACCTTTCCTTATCTTCACTTTAGCTCCTATGCCCAAATCTCCTTTTTGAATAATATATTAATTATTGGCTTTAATTAAACTAATAATCAAAATTACTTTAAGGCAAATAGATTAATATTTAATTCACTTAAGCACTTTAGTGGTAAAAACCACGTTTAAAATATTTTATTAATTAATTAATAATTGCTTTATGATGAAAATCACTATTTCGACAATTAATAAATAACCAATAAAATAACATTCTCCCAAAAAGGGCTCTTTTAGTCGATGGGGAGATAAAGTAAAGGTCTTCATACCTGTTTACTCATGAGGAAAAAAATAGGGACATTACAGTCCTCATTTCCCGAAATTGCTTGCCCTCAAGCAATCCAAAACAAGGCTTCCTGGATAGAGCATTTGCAACCACATTATTTTTATCTTTTACATATTCAATATCAAAATCATAAGCTTGTACTTTGCTTACCCATTTTTGTTACTTGTGGTTTAGTTCCTTTTGATTGAGAAAGAATCTCAAGTTATTGTGATCCGATTTCACAACGAATTTGCCACAAACCAGATATTGCCTAAATTTACTCAAAGCATGCATAACCGCCAACATCTCTTTGTCATAAATGGAATAAGCTCTTTCTGAATCTTTGAGTTTCCTACTCTCGAAAGCAATAGGATGTTTATTCTGCATTAAGACAGCCCCTATTCCCTCCCTAGAAGCATCACACTCAACCACAAAAGGAGTAGAAAAATTTGGAATAGCAAGAATCGGACAAGAACACATTACCTTTTTGAGATTTTCAAATGCTAATTGGGCTATTTTGGACCATTGGAAAGCCCCTTTTTTAGTCAAATGAGTCAAGGGGGTAGCAAGTTGTGAGAATCCTTTCACAAATCTCCTGTAATAACTGCAAAGTCCATAAAATCCTCTTAACTGTGTAAGTGTAGAGGGAATAGACCAATCTATGATAGCTGCAATTTTTTGTTGGTCCACTTGCACACCTTGTGCATTGATGACATGCCTCAAATAAAGACTTTATGTCAATCCAAACTCACATTTGGATTTCTTTGCAAAGAAAAAATGCTGCTCTAATGTGCTTAAAACCAAATCCAAATGTCTTAAATGTTTCTCCAAGGTTTTACTATACACAAGAATGTCATCAAAGAAAACTAGCACAATTTTTTTCAAATATTTACCAAACATATTGTTCATATGTGATTGAAAAGTAGCTGGAGCATTAGTCACTTTGAAAGGCATAACCAAAAACTCAAAATGCCCAAAATGACATCTAAAAGCAATTTTATGAACATCTTCTTCACTTACCTTGATTTGGTGATAACCAAATCTCAAATCAATTTTGGAGAAATAAGTGGCACCATGTAACTCATCCATTAGTTCATCAATCCTAGGTATTGGGTACCTATTCTTGATGGTCTTTTTATTTAATAACCTGTAATCTATATACATTCTCATAGTGCCATCCTTCTTCTTCACTAAAACAACTAAAGAAGTAAAGGGACTTGAGCTAGGCCTTATGTGTCCCATATTAAACAATTCTTTGATGGTTTTCTCAATTTCTTCTTTGAAAGCTCTTGGGTGGCGATAAGGAGTAACAATAACTGGTTTTGCACCCATTTCCAGCTCAATATTGTGCTCAAAACCTCTATCTGGTCGCAAACCATAAGGTAGATCATCAAAGACATGAATATGCTCGTCTAAAATAGCTTGAAGCTTACCTTGAGGGGGCTGTATTTTCCTTTTTTCTGAGTTTACTATGATAAGGCAGCTTGCTGCCCAAGCAATTTGACCCCTTCTAAAAGCTATCTCCATTCTCTTCATGGACACCTCTTGTGGAGCTCCATTGGCTAGATCTTTGAGGACCACTTCCTTGTCCTCTTTGAAAAATTTCAGCTCCATGGTTTTGTAATTTTGAGTGAAGTCTCCTAAGGAATGCAACCATTGAACCCCCAAAATAATATCAATATATCTAATATCAACAATATAAAAATCATCCATTACCTTGTGTTTCCCAAGGGTAAGTGGGAGTTGAGACAACTTTTTGGAGCAAAGAATGGTGAATCCATCTGCCATTGTTACATTAAAGCTTTTGCAATTTGTAGCCTCTAATGCCATCTTCTTAACCAAGCTCTCATCAATAAAATTACGAGTGGCTTCACTATCAATTAAAGTAGTTACCTTTTGACCTTTCAAAGTACCTTTTATCTTGAATGCATGGTATTTAGGAGCTCCTAAAGAGAAGCAAGAGTGCTGCCCACATCTTGTGTGTCCTCTCTATGTGCATGCTCCTCATCTACATGGTCATCATGCTCATCATTAGTATCAATAACATTTAAATTTGAATCATTATCAATTACCTCAATATAGTAGACATACCCTTTGCCCATGTAACGGTGGCCTTTGGTCCATGGATTTTTGCAAGTGAAACATAGGTCTTGTCTCCTCAATTCATCTCTTTCATCTTTCATATTGCTGCTATAGGGCAGCAACTTATGAGGTGGCACATATGGTGAAAAAGGCTTCTTAGGTGGCTCATTTGGTGGTGCTTTGGACTGACCACATTGTGTTCTTTGCTGCCCACTAAAATCAGTCCTTTGCTGCCCTGTATTTGCTCTTTTTTTCAGCGAATAGGTGGCTGTTTTTGGCTGTCCCTTTGGCCCTTCATAACCCCTGTAAGCTGAACATTCTAGATCTAATGCCTTAGTGATGGCATCTTGCAAAGAGAGGGGGTTAAAGGCCTTAACGAATCCTTTCAAGGGTTCAATCAAGCCCTCAACAAATAATACAATTAATCTTTTTTCACTAATGTCAAGAACTTTTATTGAAACCTTATGAAAATCAGCCACATACCTTTCAACATCATGCTCTTGTTTGAGTTGTGCTAACTCTCGAAAATGTCTATCCGGATTTTTTCTATCAAATCGTTTCATGATTCTTTGGCCAAACTCTTCCATGGTAGTAATAGATCCGTGGCCTTGTGTTATTAGGCCATGAAACCACCACTCATGAACAATTCCCTCCAAATGTAGGGTGACGAATTTTAGAGCCTCCTCTTCAAACATGGGGTTAAGTGACAAATATGTTTCTAGTTTTTGTAACCAAAATCTCACATGAAGCTTATCAGAACCATCAAAAATAGGAAGAGAAATTTTACCCAACCTTTGTTGCAAGTCTCCGTGGGGTTGCATACGAGGAGCCTTTGATTTGGTTCCTTCATTTCACAAAAATCCCAAAAGTCAACAATCCTTGTGTGGCCAAGCTTAGGGTTGCATATTCCTCTTGGCGAGTATCCAAAATATCTTCTTTTTGTGTCTTTTTTTCCAACATTGGTTCCTTTTGCAAAAAAGTGGCATTAAGGAATTTGTGAGGGGATTAATTGAAACCCTCTCATCATCATTCGAATGTCCTCCTCCATTGCAAAAGTGATCTTTCTTTGGAAGATCATCTTTCAACATAGCTACGATTTGCACCCTCAAATTTTGATGAAGTTCTTTTTGGCTTTACTTGATTAAGCCATGCATAAGCTTAAATTGTTCTGGAGAGAACCCTTGCTCTTGGTCTCCATATTCTTTTTCTTTTTCTGATAAACTATGTACTCTTTATTTGTTTGCATCCAACAACCAACACATAGATATACAAGACCGGTGCTCTGATACCACTGTAATGGCCCCAAATGGGACGAATTAGGGTAAAAAGGGTTTTTCCCAAAATATTTAAATCTGAAATGAAAATCAGCAAGCTCTAAATTGAGAATTAAATTCTCTAAACCCTTACTTAATTCCAAAAACTCTAGGTGCCAAAAAGAGAGGGTTTTATGATGAATTTCTGCCAATAAAATGCCTTGAAATAATCTGAAAATATGCAGAAAAATTTCAGAATTAAATCCACAAATAAATACCTTTTTCTCCTTTTTTTTGAACCTTCAATGCCACAAATAGATGAAGGAAAAATCTGATTTAATATCCAATTTTTTACTGCTGTTCGGAATAAAAAAAATCTTCAAACCCTTGTTAAAAATAGCTACTAACCTCTGAAAAATATAGGAAAAATACCAATGACTTGTTTTGGCATGAAAATTGCCAAATTGGCCCTCCTAGGTCAATTGCCCCTCTCTAGAAGCCTAGAAAAATAGTAGAAAAATAAAGGAACTAGTCTTGCCTTCCACAAGTAAGAAAATCTTCAAAAATCTGTTAGAAAAACTAATAATGATTCTGTAAATTATTAATTAATTTTTCATCTTCAAAATCCTTCATAAACCATCCAAAATTTCACAATAATAATTAGAAAAATATTAAATAAATCCAGATAATTATTTTGTAAATATTTTGATCGAATAGGGCCTTCAAACCTTAGCGCCAACTTCCCAAGTGGTTCGCCCCACTTGTAAAATTAAGATAATCATTTAGCAAAGCAAAAATGCAAGTAGAATATCACCAAACCCTTAAGAACAAGCATCCAAACCCTCTAAAATAGTTTGCCCTACTCCTTTGGGCATAAACAAGCTTTCCTTTCGCAAGGTGGTGTCAAAAGACACCTTTTTAAGATTGATCAATCACCAAAGTAGAGAACCTCTATTGGGCATGCATCCTAATAGTCTTTTTCATGCAAGAAGAACAAGAATATCAATTTCAGCATGTTCTCCATTGTAGCCTTCGCCATGTATTTATAACTTTCCAAAGGGGGTGAACTGCTTTGGGAAGATAAAACACCTTTCTTTATCTTCACTTTAGCTCTTATGCCAAAATCTCCTTTTTGAATAATATAGTAATTATTGGCCTTAATTAAAATAGTAATTAAAATTACTTTAAGGCAAATAGATTAATATTTAATTCACTTAAGCACTTTAGTGGTAAAAACCACTTTTAAAATATATTTTTAATTAATTTATAATTGCCTTATGATGAAAATCACTATTTTGATAATTAATAAATAACCAATAAAATAACATTCCCCCAAAAAAAACTCCTTTAGTCGATGGGGAGATAGACTAAAGGTCTTCATATCTGTTTACTCATTAGAGGAAAAATGGGGACATTACAGGGAACTATTGCTCTCTAAAGATTTTTATCACGTCCTATTTGTGGAGTCTCTTCTCCAATTTTCAACACCACGTGATTGTGGGATTGACATTGGCCTCTCTGGGACAATGGTGCCCAATGCATGACTCCATCGAAGTGCAAGAATTGATTACACTTCACAACCCTCATTGTGAATGTGATTTGGAACATAATTATTCTAGCCCATAGTGAGACCATTAACTAATCAATTGGCTAACTAGAGATGCAAGTATCAAACATCCACCAAGGGTTAATGCAATCAGGTCTAGGTCTATTTCCACGTATAACCAAGGTACTAGGCTCCATTCTACATTATTTCATATCTCACTATGTGGAGCAATGGTGTAAACATAGACAAAATTACCTATCTTTTCTCTCTCTTTGCTTGGGTAGGTAGAGGGAACTACTGCTCTCTTAAACTTTTTATTATGTCCTAATATTGTTTATTCTAACATAAAAGTAAATATTTTCTTCTTTGTGGTGCAAGTCCCTAGGTTGATGTGTTGGCACTCTCCTTGGTACTCACATTGTTGATGGTTTTGGTGTATTGTCTTTTGTGGGCTTTTCTTGCTTGTGATTGTTATCCATGTGATGTCTACTAATTTACTAGCAATTTAATATAGTGGCATATCTCTATGACAGGATTTTGTTCGTCCGTCCTACCCTTTCCCTCTCTTTTCCCTTGTCCCCCCTCCACCTCTCTGTATTCAAAAAGGAAAAGACTTCTCACAATCTACAGCAAGCAATGCACACACTTTCTCTAGGTTGTTACACATCTCATTGATTTTATCATCACTATTTAAAAACTCACATCAAACATGTTTATATATTGTTTCAGAGCTCATAGACATAATAGGAAGGAAGGAAGAGAAATTATACAAATGTCCACAAATGACCAAAGTAGGCTAAAGTTCTCCAAAAACTGGAGTCAAAATATCTAAAATGAGGAAGCAATAGATTCTACTAAGGATGGTGTGGGGATGGGTGACGGGGGTAAACCCTAGACAATTTTTTATATACAAGGCCATACAATACAAAATAAGTTTGTGAATGGAAGGTTCCATGCAAAAAAAAAAGAGAATTGCAAGTAGAGCCAAGTTAAGGGCACGGTGGAAAACAAGGCACTAGTTTGCATCAGAGTTAAAGAAAGATTGATGTAAATTGCACTTGCGAATTTGTCTATAACACATGAGTTCTCACACAATGGCATTACATTATAAGTTGAAATCTAGTAAAAAGATACATTCTTCAAGTTTTTTTCACCGTTTATATCAAATTCACAAGAAACCCTACTTAACTCGTGACCCAACCTTTCACTAACTCAAGCATCCGAAATCAAACATAACTTGATAATAATGCTAAAGAGTGAAAGGGGCAATATTTTATAACATATGTTGTGTTTAGGTACACAACATGCCCTACCCCTTAAGGAGCTTTGCCCTCAAAGCTGTTAAAAACTTTGAACTTAAGCACGCTCAACCTAGAGTAGTACTAGGATGTGTGACCTTCCGGGTACTTATCACGTGCAAAATTTTGCACAATGGGTTTTAATACATGTAAAGGATGCATAGGGGATGGAATCCAATACCACTACATTATAAACATAAATTCTAACCGACAAACCCTAAAATAATACTTAATTGATTACATGAATGAAAACGAGGTTTTTTATTTTTTAACTCGTCAAGCTTGCCTTACATTTTAAGGCACGTTTTCCAAAAACATGGGTAGTTTTTGTTCTTTGCCTTGAAAACCCTCTTTTGAAAGGGAAAGAGCCTCCCCATTTTTTTGACATTTTTAAGCAATGTGGCAAGTTTGGGTGCTTTCTTGCAAAACCCTGTCTCCAAGGTTGCATCTTTTGTTGGTAGCCCCTTCCACTTGACCTTGAATATTTGAACAACCCGGTTATGCAACTTTCTAACCTCTTTCTCGACAATGCACTCTAGTTCCAACACCGACTTCCCTTCCTGAATCTGTGATAGGAAGTTCTGTTTGTGGCACAATATGCACTCCTATCTTCTTCAAACATGATATGTGGAAGATATCATGCAGTCTTCCCTATTTTAGTATGTCCAGTGCATATGCAACTTCACCCACCTTTGCTCTCACCTTGTATGGGCCATAATAATTTGATTATAGATTTTGCTTTTTTGAATTCTTCATTGTGGCCTATTTATATGCTTGTAGTCGAACAAATACCATGCCCCAGATTTCAAATGTCCTCTTTGTTCTGTGTTGTTCTGCCTGTTGCTTCAACTTGTTGGCACTTACTACCAGATTGTCCCTCAATTTACAGTGCATCCTACATCTCCTCCAATGCTTCCTCTACCATTGGGACCTTTACATTTTTTAACTACCCATTCCAATGGTAATGGAGGCTCGTACCCATATAGAGCCTTAAAGGGTGTCATTTTGATGGTTGAGTGATATGTGGTGTTGTGCCAATGCTCAACCAAATGTAACCACTCCACCCTCTTGCTTTGCTTATTCCCTACATACATTCTCATATACTCTTCCGGGCACTTGTTCATTGCCTCTGTTTGACCATTAGTTTGTGGAAGGTAGGAAGTGCTCATGTTAAATATAACCCCTGCATTATGAAACAATTCTTGCCAAAGATGAATTTGAATAATCCAATCTCGATCGTAGATGATCTTTGGCATACCATGTAGCTTAAACACATGTTGGAAAGTCAATTTACAAACCTTGGGGCCATTGATTCTTGCCTTCGTGGGGATGAAATGGGCTTACTTAGTCAATTGATCTACCATGACAAAAAAATCATCCTTACCTTCGAAGTTGGGAAGACCTAAGATGAAGTCCATTGGCACAATTTCCACATTTGGTTGCAGAAGTTATGGGGAAGGAATACTCTTGGCCTTATTCCATTGGTAGGTGTCAAACTCAGCTACAAATTGCATAATGTCTGCCCTCATGTTTTGCCAAAAAAAATAGAGATGATGTTTTTGTAGGTTTTTTGGAATACAATGTGGCCTGCAAATGGAGACTATCACCTATGCTCAAGTCCTTCTGAATGAGGGGGGATTCCTCCCATAAGTAAATGTGTCCTCTAAAAAAGTTGGTGCCATTCCGAATAGATCAAGCTTTACCTTTTTTTCCCTCGTCAATGTCTTGTATGAGCTTGGTTGTGGCAACGTGAGTTGAGTAGTCTTGTAGTAGATCTTGTATCCAAGTAGCTTGACTGATGGAGATGGCATGAAAGACATGGGATTCCTCTAGGCGTGACAGTGCATTTGCCACCACATTCTCCTTCCTTTTCTTATAGAGGATCCCAAAGTCATAGGCTTGTAGGCGATCAATCCACTTCTGCTTCTCTGTTAAGGTTCTCTAACTCAACAAGTGCTTAAGGCTTAGATGGTCAGTCTTAATAAAAAAACTTTCCCTCCAAGAAAAACTGATGACATTTTGTCGCTACATGTAGGATGGCTAACATCTCATTGCTATAGGTTGACATTTGTTGTTCCCTATCATTCAACTTCGTGATTTCAAATTTGATGGGGTGGTCATCTTGAGAAAGTACTCTGCTAAGTCCGGATCCAGAAGCATCACATTCAATGACAAACAACTGGAGGAATTAGGAGTCTCTAAAACTGGAGACGAAATAAGAACTTGTTTGAGATCCTCAAATGATCTTTGTGCCTCAGTGAACCACTTTAAGGCATTCTTCTTGGTAGGGTTCGTCAAGGGATGGGCTATCGTAGAGAAGTTCCTTACAAATATTCTATAGAATCCTACCAAGCCTAAAAAACCATGATGTTTCTTAAGAGTCTTGGGCACATGTTAGTGACATATGACCTTGATCTTTGTAGGGTCGGTGCACACCGCCTCAACATATTTTATGTGACCAAGGTACTCCAAAGATGCCTTAGCAAATTCACACTTAGAAGCCTTGGCATACAACTTTAAGGCATTCTTCTTGGTAGGGTTCGTCAAGGGATGGGCTATTGTAGAGAAGTTCCTTACAAATATTCTATAGATACCTACCAAGCCTAAAAAACCATGATGTTTCTTAAGAGTCTTGGGCACATGTCAGTGACATATGACCTTGATCTTTGTAGGGTCGGTGCACACCGCCTCAACATATTTAATGTGACCAAGGTACTCCAAAGATGCCTTAGCAAATTCACACTTAGAAGCCTTGGCATACAACTTCATTGCCAAGAGATCCAACACAATGTCTAGATGCTCAATATGGGACTCCGATCAATTGTTGTAAACAAGGATATCATCAAAAACTACAAGGACAAACTTATGTAGGAATTTATTGAATACCTTGTTCATTAGTGCCTAAAATGTTGCTGGAGCATTGTGAAGACCAAAAGGCATGACCCTAAAGTGGCAGTGCCCTTGATGAGTTCTGAATGCAGTTTTCTCCTAATCTCGAATCCAAACTGGTATCTAATAGCATCCAGACTTGAGATCTATATTTGAGAAATATTTTGCCCCATGCAACTCATCAAACAGATCATCAATTCTCGGCATAGAAAATTTATTTTTAATTGTGATTTTGTTCAAGACCCTATAATCAATACACAATCTATATGACCCATCCTTCATCCTAGCTAGGACAATTCGAGCAACATACAAGCTCTTTCTAGGGATGATGATACTGGCCTCCAAGAGTTGGCTTACCAATTTTTCCATCTTAGATTTCTGAAACTGCCTGTATTTGTACGAGTGTACCACATTTGGGACCCCAGTAGGGTCAAGCTCAATAATGTGTTCCAATTCCTTGTCAGGTGGTAGGCTTTTTGGTAGATCTTGGAAAACTAACTTATATTTGCAAAGCAACATTGAAATCCTTGGGGCTTGTTCATGCGTGATAGAAGAGTCTACATCCATACAATAAAGGTGAGCCATAAGCCTAAAATGCCCTTTCTTTAGAGTTTTGTTCATTTGGCTAGAATGAACCATTTTGGCTTCCCTCAGGGGCAAAGACTTGATAGTATACTCATGGTCACTTTGCTTAAATGTCAAGAATCTCCCCTGATGATTGGTGGATTATGTTCTAAGCGGTATAACTATTGAACCCCCAAACAACATGCACTCCTCCAATATCAACAACATAGAATTTATCCTCGAGGACATAATTTGCCATTGAAAGTTCCACATTATGCACTACTCATAGGCAATCAATGTTTATATGCCCTAGAACCCGAATAGGAAAACTGTTAGAGGTGTCTAAATGGAGGCCTAGCCTATGGACTTGTTTCTTATCTAGGCTATAAAGTTTACTTCTTGGATCAACCATGATCAACACCTAGGCTTTCTTGACATGGGCAAAAAACTTAAAGGTATCTAAATGGCCCAACCCTATCATGGCAAAAATTGACACTAACCATTCCCTATTTCTACTACAAAAGGAGACATGTTTTTTTGGTTCACATTCTGCATCAGGGTGATTAGGGGTACCCCCGTTATCAGGTTTTGATTCTAGTTCAGATGGACACACATCTTCCACCATATAAAACTTTTTTGTGTTACATACATGAACCTTGCTCCATGGTTGAGAGCACCTACAATAAGGGTTTATAATAGTGGATATAGGGGCAGACTGATGACCGGGGTTTTTACAATAAAGACTCAGATTTCCTCTCATCCTTGGGTTTCCTACTAAGTTACTGGTTCATTTTGGGTTTGGGTTCGAAGAACCGGGTTCGCTGGTACGGTGATTTTTTTCTTCCTTGGGTTCGTTTTGGGTTTGTTTGTACAAAATATATTAAAAAAATAAAAAAATATAGAAGTTCTAGCCAATTACATAGGAAATTAGTGACATTGTCATTAACCATATAGTATGCATATTGATATCAAAAATAAAATATGAAAATAATCACAAAATACTGAAAATAGTAAATACTAACCGAATGCCAAATGTCATGATAATTATTAAACATAAATGATAAATATTAAACATCAATAATTATGATATTATCCTGTGGCTGTAATTGATTGCATCAAACTTAAAGTCTTAAAACTTAAATGTTAGTTTTCATAGTCATCTTGCTCTTCATCGAGAGCATCAACATCAACATCAACATCAACATCAACATCAACATCATGTTGTGGTTCATTAGAACCACATGGACTACCACCACTGCTACTCCTGCTAGCTAAGTTGTGTGCCATCGAAGTCGAAGGAGTGTCAATGTCATCTAATGAGAAGCGAGAAATGGAAATATCCAAGTCAATGACCTCTGGATCTATATCCCAATGCTTTGACACCCCCTCGTACTTTGGGTTCTTGTGCGATAGAAGATGCAAACTGGAGTGTATGTAGACCAACTCCTTGACCTTTTTAGCTACGAGCTTGTTGTGCTTTTGTGAGTGGATGAAGTTGTATGTGTTCCAATTCCGCTCACAAGATGAACTTGCAACCTATATTCAAATGTATAAAACCAAATAGTTAAAACTCAAGTCTTAAACATAAATTAATTTTTTTTAAAACAAAAACAAAAATTTTAAAAACACAAACTTACATGTGACAAGATCTTGATTGCAAGAGGCTGTAGGTTCGGTGATCCTTGGTCATGAAGGTACCACCACATAGGACCATCCTTGTATTTGTTCCAAAGAGCACCATGACTATGACCTCAGGAGGTAATGAAAACCCCAAACTCGCTCATAACCAAGTCTTCTACCTTGGGATCAGGGAATATCATAGAGAATGCCAATTTATACCCTTCAACCACTTCGACATCCCTATATGGTGGCACCCTCCTTGGCAAAGAAATGATCTCTGTGCTATAGAACCAAGGAGTCAATGCAAATGCAAGGAGATGTAGTGGGGTGGTCATTTTGTTCCACTGCTCAACAAGGATTGAATGCATTTGTTTGAAAAATGTCTCCTCATGATCTTGCTCTTTTTCTTTAATGATGGCCTTCATCTTCTCAATTATTGAGTCGATGCCATCATATATTTCTTCCACACATGGCTGATCCATGTTAGCAAAGTGGATCATACTCACCATGGGCTCAGTGAAACTCAATAAATAATCTACATGGGCCCACCAATCATCATTTAGGATCAAATTTTTTACTCTTTGGGCCCACTCTTTGCTTGACTCCTCCATACACTCCATAGTTCATTGATGACCATACTATTGAGTGTCTGTTGCACCTTCACAAGTCATCTCAAGACGATTGTGGGAGAGATGAATCTAGTCTCATCAACCTATTACAAAATTAAAATAAAAAAAATTAAAAACTTAAGAAAATATACAAGTACTAGATTAAAAAACTAGAAAAGTTAAAATTTTAAAACAAAAATAAACTACTAAAATAAAAATACCTTCAGCAGCTCCAATATTGAGAAGGATATGAAAATGGCTTGAGAGAGGTGATGGTCGGTGACAAACATTTGAATGTCCTCAGCTTCAACTTACACTTGTTTGATCCACTCAAGTTCCTTCCCCATCTTTTGCAACACGAGGTTGAGTGAGTGGATAACACAAGGTGTCAAAAAAATGTGTCCATACCTCGCCTCCACCAACATCCCCGCATCCTTGCAATTTTTGGCATTATATGTTACAACTTGAATAACATTTTGAGGTCCAACCGTCTCAGTGGATTAAATGAGGATGTTGGCAAGGAACTCGGCATCCTTCACACATCCCTCACAATCAATGGCCTTCAAAAACATTGCCCCTTTAGGGCACACTACAACCACATTGATCAAAGGGCTGTTTCTTGCATCCTTCCATCCATCGGAAATGATGCAGACCACCGTTTCAACCCACGAATCTCTGATTGGCTTCAAAGAATCTTCTACTTATTTTATCTCCTTTATCAATAAATTGGTGTGGAATTTCTCAAACCTTGGGCCATTGTAATTTTTTTGGGCCTCATTGATTGCTCTTACCATTTCTTGCCAATATGTTGATCGAACCACATCGAAGGACAATCCATTTGCATATACACACCGTGCAATTTTTTGATCCGCAATCTCGTTGCTCTGATTTGGAAAAACCTGTCCAATGGTCCTTTTGTTCTTTTGTTTGAATGAGGAGAAACCTCTTCCTGCATGGAGGGTGCTACCAAAATTGGACGTTTTCCAATGGTCCTTTTGTTCTTTTGTTTGAAAGAGGAGAAACCTCTTCTTGCATGGAGGGTGCTACCAAAATTGGACGTTTTCCAATGGGCACAGCTAGAGAACTACCAGTAGGACTTGGGGAAATAAGTGGCTTCCTTGATCCTTTGCCTTTCTTTGAGTTTGCTAGAGGGTGACCAAATCTCATGGCATAAGCAACATTTGCATCTTCTTGCTCCCTGATGTAGTCAAGGACTTTTGATTGTGGCATTAGATAGTTATTCTTCCCCGTGCATGCTTTGATAATGTGACTAGGAATGTGGCATAAGTGGGCTTTCACCCAAAAGTATGAGCTTGTGAACTGAAAGTCACAAGTATTGCATTTCCAAATATAGGCCCCACCACTTGAAACTTAGTCTATCAGTGTCACATATTTCCACAACGGTGAGTGTGTCGTGTCCATTTTGTGTTGGCTATGGTCGACAGAGAAAGAACTACGAGATATTGTAGTATATATAACTACAAGTTTAAAAATAAACACAATTAAAAACAAAATCAAAACAAACCCTAAGGCAACAACTTGTAAAAGTTTAAAAATTGACAAAATAAATAAATAAAACAATACAAATCTTACCTTGACAGCAAATGGGCTCCTCAATCACCGGAGCAAATGATTAGAATGATGTTTGATGAAAATTCAACCCCACAACAACAATGGAAGGCAAATATGCAATGAGAAAATTAGCAAAATAAGAGGCAAGTGGGTTTTCTTTTGTCACTTTGTTTTTATCATTTGTGTTGTTTTTAGCTTTAGCTTTTGTTTACACTTGGCTTTTAGGGTTTAGGAATGTGTTTTTTCTTATTTACTTGCATTGGTTTTGGTGAAAAATGAAAAAAAAAAACATTTTTAACTGTTGCTAACCTCTGTATACTATGGGTTCACCGTCCCAACGCCCAGGGTTTGCCTCTGGGCACTTGGGTATGGCAAGGTTCTTCTGCCAGAAGAATCTTGTTGTACCTGGGTGCCCAGGGACGAACCCTAGGCGTTGGGACGACAAACCAAACCTGTACTCGCACCTGGTTCAAACCCAAACCCCCAATGCCTGCGAAAACTAAAGAACTGGTAACGTAGGTTACCTATCAAAAGTAGAAGACTTCCAAAAAGTAATTCCTACCATTTTATTTTTAGGGCATGAGGATGTTTTTTTGCTCTTCTAGCTACAATAATAACTCTTTCAAAAGATTTTGGTTAAAGCATCCTTACCTCTGTTTGGATGTCAGCATGCAGGTGGGAAATATAGGTCTTCGACACTAGATTTGAAGAGAGGTTGGCCTTGGACTCCAAAACTTAGAATTTTTCTATGTACACCACATTCTTTTTGAAAAAAGTGCATTAATTGTTTATCATATGGCTCATCCCAATTACAATTTGCTCTTCAAGTTTCAATGTAGAAAAAAATGGCAAACTCCCCATCAAGGTTTGAAAAAACCCATCTCTCTCTTCACGTATGGGCAGCACCATCTAAAAGTTGTAGGACCACATTCATTGTGTCATCTTGCTTTTCAATCTTTTGCACCCTAAAGGTCAGTTTGAGCTTGCTTAACCATGTGTGGACCTCTGTCCACCTCCAAAGTCATATTGTGGGATTTTCATTTATAGGTTAAAAGAGGGACAATGCAAGCTTTCTTCCTTTTCCTCTTCATCATCTGGTGGGTCATGCTTAGGATCCCCCCTGGGGTTGATATTCTCTTCATTATCCAGTTGCTCTGGCTGCTTTCCCATCGAATGAATCTCTTTTCGAACTTCCTTGGCAAACTCAACCAATGACCCTTTATCTCATACATGGTCACAAACTTCAAATTGTTTCTTGGATAAACTCCCCTTGGCATTTTTGCAGCGGCAATGAAAATCGCCTGAAGCTGTGATACAACTTGCTGCATTCCAAATAGCAACAGAAAACGGAACTACAAAATATAAAGTAGAATAAATGATAAACTGGAAAAATGAGGGCCCCTACTCACCTGAGAGTGGATTGCACCTGCAAATCTGTCTATAACATAGGAGTTATCACACAATGGCAGCACTTTTTTTGCATTAGCAGTTGAAATGGTAAAAAGATACATTTTTTAGGGTTTTTCCACCTTTTATATCAAAACTACAAAAAACCCTACTTAACTCATGATCTAACCCTTCGCTAACTTGGCATCTGAAATAGAACATAACTTGATAATAATTCTAAGACTAAAAGGGATAACATCCTATAATATATGTTGTGCCTAGGTACACAACAACTCTTTTATGAATACTAAACCATATTGTTCCAGCAATCTTGATGCCAAATGGAAATCGTTGTATCCTAGAACTTTGTCTTTAGAGGAATAACTAATTTGTCGAGGAACCCATCCAGTCCATTATTCTTTGATGCAAGTTAAAAGGCCTGGTATCATGAATTTTAAGAATAGTTGCCTCGCATGCTCTAAGAATTTTAATTAGACAAGATTGACCTTGCTAATACGAGGAATGGGAACATATTTTTATGTTCTGAACATACATAAATTTCTTCACCAATATCAAGCCCTTGGAGAAACAAGTTTTATTCAGAGGCAGCATTTTTTAAGCATTATAAAAAGAGATGCTACAAACTAAACTTGATTTCCTGTCTAAGACAATTTACTAATAGTTACTTCCCTCATTTTAGTTGGATATATTCTTGTATGCATGCCTTTTAATGGATAGTAATTTTCCTGTAATGTTTTCCAATAAAGACCAACTGAGGTAATCCAAGGTGGGTCAGGATTCCAGTGCATTTCTAGAACAGGATAAACTTACACTGCATTTTCACCATTTTGCTTTTTTAGAGCTTTCTTAGATGGTTTCAGAGCTCAATTTAGTTCAAGGAAGCTTTAATCCGTCTAAAGCATTTATCTGCATTTGTTTTCTATGCGCAGCTAGTGGTTGCTCCTTTGCTTTCTGTACTGCATATCTACAGTGTGGCTCAAGAAATGCGGGCAGCACCAGTCAACACACTGAATCCTCAAAGAACAGCAATGGTTGTGGCTGACTTTATCAAGGTTGATGAACAAGCCATTTTTTATACTGCCAAATAGGTTACTTTCATGTATGTTTGGCGTTTTTATTAAGCTAACCCTGTTTTGATTGTTAACCAATGCATATTGTTTTGCTGGCATGGTATATTACAGTCTGGAACAGTGTCCAGACCCGCAGATCTACGCTATAAAGAGAATCTGATTTATCCCTTACAACCAGTTGAAGATGCTGGATGTGTTCAAGTTGGTAGACCGTTGGTAAAGGCCATCAAGAAGCCTTCCAAGCTTAAGCAGCTCAAAGAAAAATTTCAAAGGGAACATTTTTTGTTAAGTTGCAATGACACATCCACAGATTTGGTGCTGGAGAATACTGCATCTGGTGAAGATGCCCTCAGAGGTTGGCTTGTAGCTGCATATGCAGCAGAGATGGCAAAGAGTAATAATTCATGTAATTCATTGGGAAAAGTGGGTTTTGGATTGTTGAAAGAAGAAGTGTTAGATAAAGCTTATGAACAGATGAAGAAAGTGTTTCCCTCATTTGTTTCTGGACTTAAAGAGAGAGGTTGGCATACTGATCTTTTCATGGATGGAACAGGAAGTCGTTTTGCATGGTAAAATATTTTCTTTCAATCTTACTGTCTTGATTTTTTTCACTGCAACATAAGTTATCATTAGTTTGCCTCTCTAACGTACAACACTGCATAGACCATAAGAGCATGGGGTGGATATACTCCATAGCTAATGACCTAACCCTCTATCACCCTTTGAAGCTTGGATCATTATGATTTTTTTTGGAAAAGTTTCAGACATACTTATCATTGTATTGGATTCATCAGAGGTCTTCAAATGTTTATCATAGTGATTAAGTCCACTTCTAAAAACGAGACTTCAAGCCGTCAACAAAAAATACCTCCTGCTCCAAAGCTAGATAAGGCTATATAGGATGATAAGGTTGCATTGAAAATCCCGGTATGCTAACCTAATAAATGCTTATAAATATACAAACATAGGAGGATTGCTTATTCTAAAAAGCATGCAGCTTGACTATTGCCAACTTTAGGCTTGTATAAGCATCAGATATCTTGAAATTATTAAAAAAAAATATAGTTGCAAACTCTGGAGTCAATAAAGAACCATAAGACAATCCATAACCAAGGTAATTAGAAGGTCAATACATTCTGAAGGGATAAACATATGCTTGATGATACCATGGAGAGGATAACAGTCATATTTGAAAATCTATAAGAAAAATTAAATTTATTAATCACGCCAATTGGTGAGAGTTTGCTGGATGTAGATGAAAGTATAAACTGTAAAGGGTTCCACTATTTCCAGTGAGACCCCATTTTGAGTCTCAAGATGTTCGCAGGTTTCAACCTGCAGCTACAAAACAGTTGATACCAGGCCATCTGCCTAAGTGGGACCCTCCTGTGTTGTAGGATGGCCCGCCAGGGGGTTCATTGTGCACTCTGTATAAAAAAATAGCCATTGTTGAGTACAACCAGTAAATGGCATGAATGGGAAAACCAAATGCAGAGTTCATCAGAGTGATTTAAGTTCTCACCAAAATAAATAAAGAGAAATAATTGACACTGGAGAATAGTTAAGCACATGTATGTGAGAATCGCCATGAGATCGTTATAAACCAATGGAAGTAACAAGTCCAATAGATAGTTGACACCCTTTCAAGAAGGGTGCTTTTCTAAAGTAGTATTAGTATTAAGAACAATATGGTGCTTCACAATTGTCTCAAGGAGGTGTAAGTAATTTTAACTACTATATATGAGATATGCAAAATTGAGTTAAATCATAAAAGGTCCTCCCCTCCACCTAAAATTCTTTTCCTGCTCAGCTTGGGTAGATTTGGATGTTGTTCTAATAACTGTTCATTCTCCTAGTGGTATCTTTTGGCGGCAGATTTTTCCATTTGTCAAGACATTGAATGATGTAGAGTGGAGGCAATTGGTGCGGCTCATGATCTCAAGTGGAATCCGTCCTTTACCAAATTCTAACAGCTTGGTTTTTATGGTAATATTTTGTCCAATGATATTTTTTAGACAAGATACATGAAAAAATAAACCTTAAGGTACAAGGTTAACTTGAGTGCATAGATTATTTCGTTTCTTTTTAGCACTATGTAAGGTCTACAATACATTGGTGCTAACTTCACTTCACCTTACCCTAAAGGATGGTTGTAGTTCTTGTTAGCTTCTTCCCTGGGAAACTTGTTGCTTCATCTAATTTTGTGCTATTTGGATGTTTTCTTTGGGAAATCCTAGGATGTCTCAAGTTTCTTGTTTGTGTTCTCTATCTAGTTGTACCATAGAATTCCTCATAAGATGGTTTTGATGTGAGGTGGGTTGTTCCTTTGTAGAGCTTGGAACATAGTCAGCCTAGAGGTATCATATGTGATTGTATCAATCATCTGCGAGGAGATTCCATTTATACAGTTCACCATATCTACATATAAGCAATTGATCTCCTAGATAGTTATTGATGAATTTTGTCTGATCATCCATTTAACATTGATAAGATAAGCTCATGGGTAGTTTTATGTTCCTCTGTAGAGCTTGGAACATAGTCAGCCTAGAGGTATCATATGTGATTGTATTAATCATCTGCGAGGAGATTCCATTTATACAGTTCACCATATCTACATATAAGCAATTGATCTCCTAGATAGTTATTGATGAATTTTGTCTGATCATCCATTTGACATTGATAAGATAAGCTCATGGGTAGTTTTATGTTCAATCTCGTCAAACTCCCTCCACAAGCTACTACTTGTGAATTTAGGTTTGTGGTTGTTGATGACCGCCTTAGGATTAGTGCAACTATATTACCTCCCACATCTATGGTATCACTGTGTTGGAATCTTGATTAGACATTAGAGAAGTGGCCATACTTGGATAATCTATCAACAATCTTCAAGATGCCATTCTATCCCTTTGAATTTTGGAAGGTTGATGGTGAAATATTCAAATATGTTTTTCCATATTTGATTGCACGTAAGAGTATTGGTTATCTTGGAGTCTTTACATTTTCCCTTTGCATGCTTGACATGCTCAATGCTACTAAAACTTTTGAGTGACCAGCTTTTGGAATAGAATGGCGTCTTGAAGGATTTTCTTATGACTTTACAAGTGAGGCTATATCATATATCGGATTTATACCATATCATGTCTTTGTTCCCCACACAATGTCCTAGTTTATCCTATCCGTTTCATATTACTTGTATAGGTTAGTACATTTAAAAAACTTGTCATTAGTCTTTATTCTAAAGTGTCTACAAGGATTTACCAGAGATATGGTGTTCAAGTGCTTCCTACTCCACATGTGCTAGGGAGTTTGCCACAATATTTTTTATGACGTTTGTAGACCACTTAATGAAAAATCTATTGATCTTAACAACCCAATGTTGTTGTTACATGTTGAGATCCTTTGATCCAAGAAGAATGTTAGACTATTAAGATCAGAGTTATACTATAGTGGTTATAATAATTTAATGTTTAATATTTTTGGTGTTTCCATCGAATTAAACAAGCATATTTTTTTAATAAGTTTTCCTGAGGAAGGCAATGCTCACATGCATCTTAAGAATTTGTGTTTATTTAATGGTTTTAGGTGTTGCTCATTATAGATTTTCTTAAATTTTCTTACATTTCACCTTACCCCTTCCTTGGAAATAATATGCCCAAGGTATTCATCCTTACATTTCCCAAAGTTACTCTTAATGGTTTAAGTTGTTGGTCATTATAGATTTGCTTAGATTTTCTTGCATTTCACCTTACCCCTTCCTTGGAAATAATATGCCCAAGGTATTCATCAGGGATTCATCCTTACATTTCCCAAAGTTACACTTATGTTTTGGAATATAACAAATCATTTTTGAGGATATATCTATAATATCCTAACTGCATGTTGAATATAATGACCCCAATCTCTATTGCAGATAAGTATGTAATACAAAAGGGCATGGAAACTTTCAAAGGTGGGGTTGAATGTTGGGGTTTTTCTAGTGCTTTACTAAAGTTTCGTGCCACTACCACATGCCAACCACAGATAACTCTAAAGCCACTACATGGACATATCACTCAGAGATTACTTGAGTGCTCACCCAAGACACAAAGAGAGATTACTAGGGCGCGTCGGGTTGGAAGATAAAGATGACCCAAATGGCAAGGATTAAATGAATTGTAGACCCCTAATTTTGGTACAAGACCTTTTTCATTAGGTCTTTTCCATGTTTTAACACACTTGGTCCACTTGTGTATATTTGGCTATATTTGGACACATTTCTGTTTATACTCTATCGTATCTAGTGTTGATCCATCTAGATATCTTCAACTTCATTTTAGATCCGTTTGTTGTTTGCTTTAAGATCCCAATCATCCACTCTCTTAGCAATCTTATCTCCATCTCGAGCATTTATTTTGCCCGGTACATAATTTGCTAATGATTATGTTCCTTTTTTTGTGGGTCCATTTGTCATGGCCTAGTTTCACGCACCTTTGATTTCACTTGTCACACTAAAGTAATGCCCCCAAATGGGGCAAATCAACAAAATAGAGGGTTTCCAACAAACCCTTACGTAAAACTATTTTTTTTGATTTCAAAACTAGCAAACCATAGCTGTAGAAAAATACTCCAAATGCTATGCAACATTGTAATTAAATACGTTGTAGCCCTAGCAATCAATAGCTCATTTAATCTTCGAAAATGTATCGCTGCAAATGAGGGTTTCAACCTCCCAACCCTAGCTTCACCCTTAGACGTTATACTTGAAAATTCAACGCCTTCCACTTTGCACAAATCTACTCAAATCGTTGTGAATTATTGGCAAAAATTATATAAAATATCATAGCAACAATTCGTTTATAAATTAGGGCACCAAACATATTATTCACCTTCCCAATGAAGTCAGCCTTGCACAAAAAGTTATAGCAAAAATAATATATAAATTTATGCCATCATTAGCCTCAAAAGGGCTACCAAATACCGTGAAAATTATCAGAAAAATATATGAATATTATTTAGAAATATATTTGTCACAAATGACAATTTATCCATTTCAAGATTTATTATTGGCCAAAAATATATGAAACTTCATAAATTCATCTCCCAAAATACTGGGAGTTACAATGGCCATAATAAGCTCAAAATGACCATAAAAATTACAGCGATCAAACAAAACAAGAATCAATTTTTTTTCTACCACGAGAAGTCCACCAAAAACTATCCCAAAATTCTCAAAACCCTAGTTCATTGCAATCTCTCCTAAAAAATCCTAGGCACTACCATAGAAATGATTATTGCCTTGAAGATGATGCTCAATTGCTCCACAAACCAATGAAGAACAATGCAAACCCCTGAGTGGAGGATGCCCTGGTTAGTCCAAGGGTTTTCATCTTTGTTCCAACATCTATTGAAGGAATTTCGTCCTTACAATAGATCAACCAAACGTTACATGCTCAAGCTCCAAATCAATTATCAAAATATAACATGCCCTTCAAATGATTCCCCTCGCTTTTATAATCATTCCCCAAAAAGGGGTGTCCTACTTGGAGGGAAACTTTTTTTTCAATTATTGAAAGGAGCAATCCTTATGACTCCCACTTAAGTGCTTGGGCACCCATGACCCTTAAAAGGACACGACTTAAGTGAACATTAGAACATAAAGTATTTTTTTGCTAATTGCTCTTAAAAAGGTCCTCAACGTTCCCTTAGTCCACGGGAACAATTTTAAGGCTAAGGGTCTTCATGTGTGGTTAGATCAAAAAGGGAAACACGACAGTCCTCCTCGCCCAAAATTGCTTGTCCTCAAGCAATTGCAATATCCAAAGGGGTATCCCCAACATATTTTATTATGCAATGTCTACCTGTAAATGTTTCTCAAGGAAGAAAAACCTCAATCCAAAACCTCCTCTTACTACACCTATGATTTGAAGGTTGTCCCCAAGTGTCGCAAACACCATAACAATCTTCTATAGGCCTCTCATGCCCCCATATGCAATTGTCATGCATGTCGTTGTTGTTAAGAAGCCACAAGCCCTTAGCACCTTCCCAAATAGCCTTCCAACTGCATCTTCTTTCAAACAACTTGTTGCCCCATACATATGTTGCCTAGCACAACTCGAAATAAGTGTTAATATGCCTCATCTCATGCCCCAAACATTTCAACATGGTCCTCTCACGAGCTAGAATTTCCCATGGTGAAGCCACGGACACTTGTTCCTTCATCCAAGAAGAAATTACCTCATCAACAAGAATGAATATGTGAATATGTGCGCTGTGATTGTGATGCATAGCCAAGGGATTGCTCCAAAATGTCAACTTATTCATTACCAAGTTGACCTCCAATGAGCCCTTCATCTCCATACTCTTCAAGGAAGCCATTGTGAACTCAAACATCATGCAAAAAGGGCTAGGGTTTTAGAAATGAATCAAACTAAAATGTATGACAAGGCTGCCCCTTATGAAATTCCCCTTTGAAAGTGTTCTAGGGTGGGTGTGCTCTCATGGTATGCATTCCAAAACTTGTTAGTGTCTTTTATATGCCATGCCAAACTTTCTCCAACCAAAATTTTAGCCTCCCCACTTGCAAAGAGAAAAGAAACTCGAACCAATTCGAGAGCATACCTTTTAAGGGAATGTCATGGGTGTGTAAGCAATCTTGCATGGATCTCTTTATGTGTGTCATTTATTCTTCCACTTGATTCCCTTTGTCAACATCTTCAAGCATGTATGCATCACAAAATAAGTCTAACAAACATTCAAATTCATCCATGAAAAAGTGTTGTGCCTTACGCATGCTTTCGCAACCTTTGCTATGCAAGAAGTGCCGCAAATCATTAGCATTTCCAGAACTTGTTAAGGGCTATAACCAGTCAAAAAAATCAGAATTTGTGTCGTCATGATAATGCTGCGTTTGCATCATCAACTTGGAATTTTCTGAGTGAAGAAAATCAGACCTTGTGAGAGCATTTTCAATACCTTTCTTGGGTTGTAATATGCTCACAAAATCCAAGTTTTGTCCTGAATAGGTGGCTTTATTTTATTTACTAATTCAGAAAATTTGAGCACAAAAAATCAGATTTGGCACATGTATTTCTAAAATTTGTGTAGGGCTGTAATATGCCAAGATTCTCATAATTTTCTGAATGTTCAATTAGCTGACATTGCCTACCTCTTTGTACTCTTTCACCTTCATCATTTCCGAAATTCACCAAGCTTTCCAACCACGAAATTTAGTGGTTTCTACCATGCCTAATTGGTTGCTCATGTATGAAAATCATAACATTTCTTGCACTCTTTATGGCCATTGCAATTGGTTCCCCTATTGAACCTACACATGGAACAAACACATCAGTAAAAACAAGGGTGTTTAATAACACCTTTTTGATCATCTTATCAAGCTCTATGATCATGAATTGCATCCCTTCTTGATGCCTTGATTCTTCCTTGCAACTCTCTTTCACCCGGATTTCAAAAGATATGTTCATGTCATTCTTGACATCGCTGTAGCAAGTTATTTCCCTATTCAATCTTCCCCTGATAGTGGTTGGAAATCCACTCATACATGTGTGAACCACTTCCATGGTGTTGAGGTGTAAGAGGCACACCTTCTGAGGGCCAATACTCACCATGGCAATAAGAAACTTGATGGAAAGCAAACTAAAAATGGGGAAAATAACAGTGAATGTGCTACTTACAATCCTTCCTTTGATCCTTGGATCATGATACTTCTTGCTTATACCCCTTTCCATGATGGTCCAAGCTTTATCCTTTGTTTCACAACATAACACAATGATAAAAGTATGTTTGTAAGGCTCACCCGGATCCCACATCCATGTTGGGGGCTTGTCATGCTTATCCGTAGGATTCACTTGGAAGAATTTTCTTCCCCATCGAATGCCCTTTAACTCCATCTTATTGTTAGCACAAGTTTTACAATCAAAACATTGAAAGACCCAAACATTAGGTGAAAAAAATGAGCACTTATCAAGAAGATAGCCCAATTGTTCACCCATACAAAAATTTGTTTTTTCTTCCCCAATATGCAAATTGGATTCTTCTTCTTGCTTACCTTCCTCTTTCTCTTGTTCTTTTGATTGCTCATGAAGTTGTTGAACAACTTCTTGCTTCACCTTGGGAAGTTTTGATTTTTCTGCTACTCCCCCCCTTAGTGTCTACCCTTTGCAACCCCATTGGTTGCTCTATGGCTTGTGGAAAATCTTCATTAGGCTGCCCTTGAATTTTTTATTCTTGTGGCTCAGAAAATTCAATCATTGGTTGTCTTTTACTTAGCTAAAACAACTCTTCTTGTTGCTCCAAAATATCCGACTTTTCTTCTACATGCTCCACTATCAAATACCCTCAAGTTTTCCTCATAAATTTTTACAACATTTTCAAACATATGTGCAATTGGAAAATTATTCTCTTCTTGCTTCAAACTTGTCAACAAGATAAATAATAATGGCTCGAAAAGATCATCACTTTCATTGAGAGTCACAATCATGATTCTCTACAAAGGAGTTACAACATTTTCGGTAGGATTCTTACAAGCAACTATAAGGAAACGTTGAAACATTTCAACAATAGGTGCAACATCAAATTACATGACTTGATTAAGGCCATAGTCTCTAGGATGCTGACCCTCCTAGCCAAGGAGGGTCCCTTGCTACCCTCTAGGCCTTGGAAACTCTCCACAATCAACTGAAATATCTCTCTCATGATTTTATTGTTGTAAGGAGCCTTGGGAGCAGTTAGTCTTGTAATTTCACTAATACAACTAGTGATCAAAAGTCTTACCTCCTTATTGGTGTGCCTCAAAAGTTGATGTTGGATCAAACAAATCTTTGAGAGCTGTACCACCCCTTCCATTGCCTCATATTGTGACTAATCTATGTTGGATAAGCCACCTTTTATTTCTTCCAATATGCTGATTAGATCACCCCCTGTTGATATGGATGCTCTAATTTCTTCCCTGCTTTGTAGAGCCTCTTTCTCCATTTCTTCCATGGCCTCTTCCCTTGTTCTTATTTTCACCCCATAGTTGGCCAATACATTGGCTCTGATACAACTGTAATGTTCCGAAATGGGGCAAATCAACAAAATATGGGTTTTCCAACACACCTTTATGTAAAACTGAAATTTCTGATTTCAAAACTAATAAATCCTAATTGTAGAAAAATACTCCAAATAGTATGCAATGCTGTAATTAAATACCTTGTAGCCCTAGCAATCAATAGCTCTTTCCATCCTTGAAAATGTATGGCTGCAAATGAGGGTTTCAACCTCCTAACCCTAACATCACCCTTAGACGTTATACCTAAAAATTCAATGCCTTTCACCTTGCACATTATTGACAAACATTATATAAAATACCATAACAATTCATTCATAAATTAGGGCACCAAACATATTATTCACCTTCCCAATGAAGTCGCCCTTGTATAAAAAAATACAACAAAAATAATATATAAATTTATGCCATCAATGAACTCAAAAGGGCTGTCAAATACTGTGAAAATTATCAAAAAAATATATGAATATTATTCAAAAATATATTTGCCACAAATGGCACAATTTATCCACTCCAAGATTTATTATTGGCCAAAAACAATTGCAACTTCATAAATTCACATCTCCCAAAATAATGGGAGTTAAAATGCCTATGATAGCTCAAAATGATGATAAAAATGACAGCTATCAAACAAAACACGAAACTAATTTTTTTCACCACAAGAAGTCCATCAAACGCTGTCCGAAATTCTCAAAACCTTAGTTGACTGCATTTTCTGTTAAAAAATCCTAGGCGCTGCCCTAGGAATAATTATTGCCTTGAAGATGATGCTCAATTGCTCCACAAACCAATGAATAACAATGCAAACCCCTAAATGGAGGATGCCGTAGTTAGTCCAAGGTTTTCGTCCTTATGCCAACATCTGTTGAAGGGTTTTCGTCCATAAAATAGATCAACCAAGTGTTACATGCTCAAGCTCCAAATCAATTATCAAAATATAACGTGCCCTTCAAATGATTCCCCTCGCTTTTAAAACCATTTTCCAAAAAAGGGCATCCAACTTGGAGGGAAGTCTTTTTTTAAATATTAAAAGGGACAATCCTTATAACTCCCACTTAAGTGCTTGGGCGCCCATGACCCTTAAAAGGACACAACTTAAGTGAACATTAGAACATAAAGTACCTTTTTAGTAATTGCTCTTAAAAAAGTCCCCAACATTCCCTTTTCTTTCTTTTCCCTTCGCCTATGGGAACAATTTAAATGCTAAGGGTCTTCATGTGTGGTTAGATAAAAAAGGGGGACATGACAACTATGTCTTAGAGAGCCTTATATATAAAAATCAATCCATAGTCATTTACTAAGTGTAGATCGAATGAAGAGCCTTCCCTAAGTTAGAGCCATTCATTGATTTTATGCATTGTTACACTTGTGAAGGACCATGCAAATCGAGTCTACAAAACATCTTCATCACTTCAAGTCTAATGCCATCACCATCTTGTACCAAAAGAGGGTTTAGGTGAATGCTTATGTGGTTACATTGGATTTCCTAGGGAGAGGAGATGAAGCCATTTCTATCAATTACGATTCTTTCACATGCACAAGAGAATTAAATTGACTCTAATTCCAAGTGTGCGGGATATGTAGCTGTAACACTTGTTTTGTTGTTACATTTGAGGGTTAGGCCAAAGAATGAAAGACAGATAATACAACAAATTTTGCCCATTGATTTAGCGTAACGATCGCACAACCCTACTTGACTTCAATGTACACACGTCTATAAATCTGCATAGTTTTAAATTGGTTAGAGGACACATTTGGTGGTAGGGTACATATTCGGTAGTAGCATAGGTACACATTTGTCAACTTATCAAGTCTATACCATACACTTTTGGCGGCTTGTTGATTCTGTCATAGTAAATGCAGTAGTTTAAATTTCACACAGAGCAACACAATCAACTACAAAGCCAAATCTAGTTCCAAAAATCTAGTACAATCATTAGGTGTGTCATTTTATCTTCCTTTGTCATTTCATTGTTTGTTCAATTGTGTTATGTTTTCAGTTTCTATTTTTAACACATTAGGGTTCTGATTCACTACTTAGGTCTGTATTACCTTCGATCCCTTTTGTGTGCCCCATTTTACTATTTTATTATGATATTTTACCCTAGCGTTCAATTTTAGGTAAAACATATTTGGTGACCCTGATCTTTTGATCATCCAACCTAGGGTTTCATGGACCCTCACCCTCCTAGGGTTTGATTTTCTATTTTTAATGATTTATTTCCAATTTTTCATTTGTCCTACCATAGTATTTCCATTCACCTTTCACATATGCTCATCGGATTTACATTCGCTTCTCAAAATTCGGTGAATTCTTTCATTTTTTGACTGATTACATCTTCTAAGGTTTCCCTTCTACAGTTTGATTTTTGATTTTACATTTCAGATCTAATTTTCATTTCTGCATCTTCTTTGCTTATTCCATTGCTCAATCATTAGCCTTAGCTTTCTTCATGTTGTTCATGCTTACATCTTATGCCAACTAGGAAGCCTTAATCTAAACATCCTACTAGGCAAAGTGCTAAATTAAGTGGAGCCACTTTTGATTTGTTTCAAATTCCTTTGTGGTATTCATGCTTCTTTAAAATAAAAATGATTGCTTCTAATGATGTTACTTCTACTCCCTTTATGATTGTTAATACGAATCCTACAAATTATCCAAATGTTAGTGGTCATGTTCAGAATGACAATCTTGATGATGATTATGCATATAATGTTTATGATGATGCAAATGATTTTGATGATGATGCTCCTAATAGAGTTACTAGAATTGTTAAGTTTAGAGATTTAATTCAAAATAACCTTGCATGCTAAGAACCTATGTTGTTTAAGTTTAAAGGGAATACAAAATAAAATTAGGGATTATGAACATAACCTTGAGATTGCTACACATGTTTACTTGAATGTTTCTAATTTGCCTATCGGAGGCTTTACTTCTACATTGGATGGTGAGGCTAGCGCTCTTAATCCTTCTATGCCTACACCTAGTGCTACACCTCCTCAGGGTATTGGTACTATTCCTACACAACCTACTACTTCTTTGGTACCTCATACTACTAACCCAAGGACTAATGTACCATCACAACCCATTTCTCATATTTTATCTCTTGGTCTTGGTCATAGTCAAGCTACCAATCAAATCCTTATTGTTACCAATGTTAATCCTACGATGGATCTCACACATGTTCTAACATCTCAAGATCCATTAATTCAACAACTTCAACCTATGCAATTGAAACTCAAACATCTATCTCAAGGATCTAACAAGTTTAGTCATGTGGTTTCCTCTCATGACATATTACACAACCCATTGGCTCATGAGGTACTTGTTTATCCTTTGCCCCTCACATTTTCAGTGCCTAAATTTGACTTATACAACAAGGGTGACCCTTTGCATCACATTAGATCCTATTTTGCTTCATGCTATGGTTTTTCTCATGATGACTTATTGATGACCAAGCTTTTTCTTAAAAGTCTCAAGGACTATGCTTTAGATTGGTTTTACACCTTACATGTATGCTCTATGTATTGATTTAATGATTTGTTTGACATATTCCTAACTCATTTTTGTATAAACATTAGTCAAAGGGTCACATTTTTTGAAATAACACAACTTAAACAAGGATCTAGTGAGAATATTATTGAGTATGTGTTTAGATTCAAGACTATGCTTACACAAATGTGTCATCAAATCACCGATAGTGAGCTACAAAGTATTATCTCTAATAGTTTGCTACCACTCAAAGAAAAAGTTATGTTCAATACTTATCAATCTTTTGATGAAATTTGCTATATGTTTCACAACTATGATATTAAAATTTTATAGGTCAATATGCTCAAGTATACACCTACCACTTCTACCTCTACCGCTCAAGATCTAATCACTAGTAACACTATTCAAGTTGATGACCATAATTCTACATTGAATGAATCTATCACAACACCTAATCAATGCTTACAAATTTGCAATAATCCTTTGCCAAATCATAATACTAGGAAGCAAGACGATGTTCACTTGACTACATTTATACACCAATCAATAGTTTTTGAAGATCAAATCATTGGTAGTATTATCATTATGGTTACTAGCTCACAAAAGCAATCACCATTTATTACATTCTATCACCAAGAGATTCCACATAATGATTAAAATAATGGTCCTCTCTCTATATACACAGTTTTGTTGATTCACATCTTTCAATTACACATGGTATAATGATCAACAACAATTCAAGTCAAAATCTAATTACAATGTCTTTTCTAGCTAGTTGAGGCTACACTTAGTGAGATTTACTTGGTATAACTATGATACCTAGGAGTTATGATAATATTACACACACACACACCTCTTGGTGGTACTACATTACAAGTGATGGTCCCAAGACCATATTAGTGTGGTTATACATCATGTTGGATAATGATGTTTACAATCTATTACTTGGATGCCCATTGCTAAATCAAATGAGAGCGACACTATCCACACTATATCATTATTTTAAGTTTATGCATAGTGATGAAGTACATACTATTCATGACAATTTTTCCAAGTTACTTATCCTACAAGATGAACTGTCACCTAAAGTTCTACCTAAAAAATAAATTATTCAACCTTGTGACATATGCTACTATTCCACTGCCTTCAATTATGGTTCCCAATACATTTTCATCTAGAAATTTGACATCCATAGTCATAAATCTTTTAGTTAAAACTCCTACATTTACTAGAAAGACATACAATGCTTAACCATCCATGCCCCAAGATTGGTTTATCACCTCTTGCATTAGTTCATACTAAAAAACATACTAAGAGTCAAATATGCCACTACATATCCAAACTAATATAAGTAATTTTGAAGAGGTTAGGGCGGCTCATCAATCTTACTATCACAATATCTCTGTTTGAGATGATCATTTCGGTTACTGCACAACTTGTGACTACTTTTCTGATATTTCTAGTGACACATATGACCCTGCTAGTCTAGGTTATGACATTTTAAATGAGATCATTGATTAACCATGTTAGCCTATCTCTTGTGCTTCATTGATATATCATTGTTGGGTGGGATTTTGGTCACACACACACTAGTCCTACACCACATATGCATTCCTCAACACTATCTAACAACACTAAAATAACACTTAAGTTATGATTACACACTCACCTGAGGTGCAAAGAGAGATATTGGAATGGGTCAGAGTTAGTTGGCAATGGTGACATAGTACATTCGTAAATCATGTGTACTTATGTGCACAAGAATACTTGGCAATATTATATACTATTATATCAACACATGATAACAAATGAACATACAACAAACGATAGTAGAGAAACATCTAAGTAATCATCTTATCAAAGGCAATACATCATCAAATTTAATAAAAAATTCTATTGATAACAATAATAGTCTAAAACATATTAGCAGTATTTCATGGTCATAATCAGAAATAAAAACAATACCAACATTAGTAATAACCATATCAATTACTTATCAATTTATGGTTACAAGGTGCACCATGGCACTAGTAAGTGTTGACGCTATGGATTTCACCCTTAGAGAGAAGGCTCAACTTCTCTCTTCCACGCGGCACAATGGAGACATTCCTCCTGTTGTGGGCTTGGGATATTTGAGGAATGAATCTTTAGATATGGGCTAGCTCCCCATGATGCATCTTTGATGGTTCTTAATTACTACTGTTAATAATGGGGGGGGGTGAAAAGAGAGAAGGATATAACAAAACCAGAACCTATCTAAAATGGTGATGCATCAAATGATTTGATTTACTCAGCTTATATCAATACTTTGGACCAAGAGGGCGAAAAAACACTTCATTTGAACAAAAGATCAGACTATATGGGTGCTTTAACAGGGGGCTTAATGAATATATAAAGAAAAAGAACTTACCATAGGTGCTGCAGAAGCACACTGTCAGATAACTGCTCTTCTGTCTCTATGCTCCAACTTGGGCACTTCTTGTTAACCTGCAAAAATGGTCTTGGATATACTAGATATGTTGGTGTCAACTTATGAAAGCATCAAGATGTAATGATTAAAAACAGAGTTGATACACAGACATATTCAGAAGTATAACACATCAGATGGAGGTAAAACATGCTCTTTTGATTCAAAGGTAAAATTTGGCAGGGTTTCACCTTACACAAGTGAGAGATATCATTTTCAAGCTGAGAGGTTACAATATATAGCATTGAGAGAAAGACTATTGGTCCCTCAAAGAACAGGCGACCCATACTGTATTAAACACCTAGGAAAGAGGAATCTGCTCATGCTGCTGTCATCTTTCCATAAATGGCATGAAAGAACCATGCTGTAGATTGCTATGGGTATTGACTTTGCTGCTAAAATTGTATTAAACGTTCTTGCTGAAGCATGGGTTGCTTTTTTTTTTGAATGACAAGGCCACCTCTCTATGAAACTTATGCAACTGTCTGTTCATTAATACTTAAACAAAGAAAAACGGGCCGCTCTATTGAATGCTTGTGCTCCCCTTGATGACCACTTGGTGGAGACTATTTCATCTGTAGCAATAACTTCTCTTGCCGATGCTTTCTATGCCACCTGGATTGCTCTATTCATCCTGCGTTACTTCTTGTTTTTTCCTGGCAACTCGGCCCTCGGGGCTATTGTTTGTCTCTTCCTGGCTGCTTTTCTAGTGGGTCGCTGAGTCTATATTCGTGTCTCTGAGCCTTTTGAATTTCCTCAAACAAAACATCCAAAGGAAATCCTTTAGACACTTGTCCGAAGGAATTCTGCCTTCCTTCGAGCTTTACCATCCACTTTTGGTGATGCTTAGGTGTTTTGGAATTCTTTTAGACATCTCATACGAAAGAAATCTCCTTTAGCCTTTTCTTCAACTGTTAACCCATTTCATGCGCGGGCCCATCCTTAAACATTTTAAAATCAATGAATATCTTATCATCGTAAAATTGACGTCTGTAGGCCCGTCACCATTTGAAAACTAATGGCTATTTCACTATCTTGAATTTGACATTTGCGGGCACGTCACCAGACGTTTGAACCTCCAACGACTAGTTCACCATGTTGAAGTTGACGTTCTCAGGCCCGTCATCATCTTTGGTAATTCCTTCGGCCTTTTATAAAATAAAACTTCCCAAAGGGAAGGTGACCCTTCAAAAAAATGGAGAAGGTCCCCTTTTCCTTAGTCGAGAGCCCTCCGCAAGGGAACTTGCCCTTCGGGTTTCTTTGTCTTCCCAATTCCTTCGGATAAAATGTCTGAAGGAAATCTTGCCTTCATGCCTCAGCCTTTGGTGAATTTCTTCGGACAAAAGTCCGAAGGAATTCCTTCAGGCATTTTGTTTGAAGGAATTTATCTTTGGTTCTACATGGATTTTCTTTGGACAAAAAGTCCAAAGAAATCCTTGGTTTTGCCTTGTTACTTTTCTGAAGGAAATCTTCCTTTCGACCCTCTGCCTTGATCTCTTTCAAATGCGTTTTCTACCCTCCGCAAGGGCACCCTGGGTCCAAAAATTATCCTTCAAAGCTTGCTTGAATGGTCCCATTTGTCACCTTCCTGCCCTTCGCAAGGGCTCTTGACCTTTGGAGTCTTGTGAAAGACTTGCATCTCTTTGAAACTGGCCCATTCCTTTGCCAAAAAAGCTTATGCAAGGTAATTTGCTCGAAGCGAAAATAAGCTCCAGATCAACCTAAAAACCTACAGGACTCCAATCACTTGGCTCTTTATAAGAACATGCCTATTACAAAGGGAAAAAACCACATTTGTAGTAAGGTGAAGACATCAGAGATCGACTAATTAGGACAACAAGAAAAAATGGAGACCAATTTTTGACCTGCACGACCAAAAATGGTCAACAAATTTGGCGATTCATAGGAGAAGCATGCCTGCTATGCTTAAAAAAACCAGTGGCTTACAAGTTCATGGGGCATGGAGTCAGAATACAACTTGAAAGACTGATAATAACCTTGAGAGACTAAAGAATCAACATGAAGCTTTTACCCCAAATGGTAAACAAAACACACACAAGGCTAAAAACTATGAACATGTGCAAAAGCACTTAGGAAAAATAGGTAAAAAATAGGGAAAATATGTACATAAAAAGAGAAAGCTCAGTGACAATGCTTAAGATATATCCCATTAACTAGGATATGTAGTTCTCCACCATCCACCCTGGAGAGTTGGAATGCGTTATGCTGCTTGCACTGAGTGATAACATATAGACCACTCCATAAGACATGAAACTTCGTGTGTTTTTCAGGTTTAGCTCGGTCCTCATCCCATTTTAAGATAATGTCACCTTCTGAGAAGCCTTTCGATGAGGATTTATTATCAAAATGCTTCTTCATTTGCTACTGACGGTTGGTCATGGAAACCATGGCTTGGTATCTTGCCTCTTGAAGCTCCATTAATTCACAAAGTCTGACCTCCATGCTGTTGCTTTCTTCTAATTGCAGCTGGTGGGCAAGATCCAAGGCTGGCAATTCAAGTGAAATAGGAAGTCTAGCTTCCCTTCCATACACAAGTGTGTATGGTGAATTACCAACTACTCTTTTTGGAGTGACCCTGTCTTTCCACAGGGTTATTTTCAGCTTAGCGTGCCAAGTTCTTTGATTTTTCTCTATTGTCCTAATGATCTTGATCAGATTCTTTTTGGTGGACTCAACCAACCCATTTCCTTGTAGATAGTAATTGGAAGAAGTGCTAAAGTAGATGCCGTATCCTAACGCCCACTCGCTTGTTTTGGTTCCTAAGAAAACCAATGCGTTATCTGAGATGATGGTAGATGGGACTCCAAACCTTATCACTAGGCCTTTATAAAAGTCTAGGATTGCACTTTCATTGGCTTCTTTCAAAACAACAGCTTCTACCCATCTCGTGAAGTAATTTGTAGCAGTCAAACCCACTTATGGCCAGCACTAGAAGGAGGGTTGATCATTCCTATGAAGTCCAGACCCCATTGCATGAACGAATGCTCTACTTGAATAGGTTGTAGAGGCATTGTAGCCAACCATTGCTTTCTATCAAAGAGAGCACATTTTTGGCACTTTCATAGCCAGACATGGGTGTCTCTTTATAAAGTGGGTCAAAAGTAACTAGCCCTCATAATTCTTGCAGCTGTAGGCTTAAGAGCAAAGTGACCACCAACTGACCCATCATGAAATTTAGATAGTACTCTGTTGACCTGATTTGAGTCTATGCATCTCAAGAGTACTCCTAAAAAATCTTTTCTAAACAACATCTCATCAACCAGGACATAAGGAAGCGACTGGAACCTGAAATACCTCTTAGTTTTATCAAGGCCCTATGGGCACTCACTAGTGAGAAGGAAATGAGTCACATCTTGTGCCCAGTCCTCTATGATTGCAGGTTCCTCTGTTACAACTTCATCATGGAGTAACAAAATGCTCTCTTTTTATTGTTTAAGGTTAGTAGTGAGGTGTTCACATAGCCCTCTTCCACTTACTAGCTTGGTGGTTTTGATATCCACATCATATTCCATTACCTTGGTGATCCATCCTGCTCTCTTTTCATTTAGATCACGGCTAATCAATAAATCTTTGACACTGGAATGTGGCACCATGACATGAACCTTGCTGTTTGACAACATATGTCTGAATTTTTTCAGTCTTCATATGACTATAAGCACTTGCTTTTCAACATATGTGTACCTAATTTTAAAACCTTGGCTAAAGAATGCGAGACGCTGTTCAAGGTTTTCATTATTTGCTTGAGTGAGCATGGTGGAGATTACCTCTTCATTTATGAAGGTGTAAAGGTTGAAATCTTTGGAGAAGTCAAGACTGATCAAGGTGGGAGCCTGGGCAATAGCTTGTTTAATCCCTTCAAAACTATCCTTCCTTTGTGTTGTCCATGCAAACTTCTCATCCTTCTTCAGCATGGAAGTTAGTGGCTTGACTATCTCGACAAAATTAGGATAAACCTCTTAATAAAATTTATTTTGCCAAAGAAGCTTTGCAACCCCTTCTTGTGCTCAGGTAAGGACAATGATAGAATGACGCGTACTCTTTTTGGATCAACGAACACACATTTCTTTGGGTTAAGAGAGATACCAAACTCTCTACACCTCTCAAATATTTGCCTCAAGTGTTTTAGATGTTGGCCTACATCTTTAGAGAAAACTGTCACGTCGTCAAGGTAGATCAATACAATATTATTTATCAGACCCTGGAAAGCCATGTTCATGGCTCACTGAAAGGTAGATCTAGCATTTGACAGTCTAAATGGCATCTTCCTATAGGCAAAAGTTACCTACTTGGTAGTGAATGCTATCTTATACTGATCACAGTCTTGCACTAGAATCTGATTGTACCCTAAATACCAATCCAAGAGGGAGAAACGTTCATTGCTTGTCATCATTTGGAGGATCTACTCCATACTTGGGAGGGGATAGTGATCTTTTAACGAGACTCTATTGAGGTCTCTAAAATCCACACATAGTCTGATCTCCCCATTCTTTTTCCTAACAGGGACTAGATTAGCCAACCAAGAAGAGTGTTTGATAGGAAAAATAATTTTGAACTCAATCAACTTGGTGAGTTCCTTCTGCATGAAAGGCTCAATCTTCAGATTGATAGGCTTTTATTTTTGTTTGATGGGTTTGGTGCCTTCCTCCAGTTCAATGGTGTGTTGGGCCAAGCTTTGGTCAAAACCCTTCAAGTCTCTATACTCCCAAGAAAAAACATCAGCAAACTCTTGGCATAGTAAAATGAAAGAATGCCTTTCATCATCTGTGCATACCTTCCCAAGTGAAAGCAACCTGTCCTTGAATATTTTGACTCTTTCATAAGTTTCTTTCTTGGTCATGATGCTTGCTTTATCATGTTTTAGTTGGTCATCCTCATTGAAAATGCTTTCGAGAGTGACCAAACCTTTGGGAAGTTTGTTGTTTTTCAGTTGAACAATCTGGCCATCGTATTGCTGCTGTAGCTTGGATTGATTCGTAGAAGCAAACTCAGCCTCCTCTTGTAAGAAGAATGCTATTTGCTAATCACTGTCAAACACCTACCAATTGGTGACATTATCAGGTATGAAGGGTCTTATTATCACTTTTAAATGGCACAGATTGCTGTCCTGACCTAGTTCTTTGGGAATGTCAAACTGAGCACCAACTACTGCTATTCTGTCTGCTTGCTTATTCTATTCTTTTGGAATAGAAATAATATTGAAATTCATAAAACTTTCCATTAGGTCCCACACCCTGTGCTTGTAAGACTTAAGCAAGAAATTTTTGGTCAAATTTCACCCTCTCCCCTGGTTTACAATTAACTCGTTGCCTCCAAAAACTTGCAATTCTTTTATTCCCCTTTTCCTTGCCCACTCTAAACCATGAATGAGAGACTCATATTCTGCAACATTGCAAGTGCAAAAAAATTGGAACCTAAAAGTTGAGAAGTATCTCTCCTTTGAGGGTGAAATTAACATTACTCCACCTCCATTTCCCAGTTTGCTTCTTGGGCCATCGAAGAAGAGTTACCATAAACCTGAGCTCTCTTGGTTTGCCTTCATCAAATTTGGCATGAAAGTACCTTCTTCATGCATGCAATAAATTTCAAGACCTGCCTCTTTGATGAACTTGTATGGGTCATGTTCAAAATTATCACTTCTCCATTCATCTAAGAGCAGGTTAGCAATTCCTTCAAGGGAAGAGGGTGGAGATTGGTCTATTTAAAATTATTTTTCATCAATGATGGTGTAGCTGACGTTTGCTACTTTGAGTATGGCTCTAGATGATCTCTATGGATGGGCTCTAACTCAATCTTCACTTTAGTTCTTTATTTGGTTCTAAAAACCATGTAAGATTAGTTTGCTGCTAAGTACCTACCTATTTTGGATGTGAAATCTTTGGATAAGTAGAGAGAAAAAGTAGGGAGAAATATCTGCCACTACCATGTCATGGGGAACTGAGAAGGTTGGACAAACGTGCAACATTAGATTCAAGCCTCTTACCGCTCCTAATGTTTTACCTGGTGATCCATCTAACTGTAGGACTCCCATGGTCATTTCCTCATATTTGAGTCCCAGCTTATTTGTTATGCATTTGGGCATTACTGAGGTGCTTGCCCCACTGTCAATAATGCAATTGTGAACCAAGAAATCTTCAATGACTAAGGATAGATAGAAATGAGGAACCTTTTCATCCTTCTTTGCTTGACTTACCATGGAAGGGTGCCCATTCATAATCAACACATTATCAACCTTTGCTGGGACAACTTGGTCATTTAGCCTGTGCAATTCCTTCTGAAGTATATCTTTTTGTCTCGACATTGATAAATAATCTCATAATGAGATATTCATGTGTAGCTTTTTTATCTGATCCACCACATTGATCTGAGGGTTGCTCCCTTTTGAATTTTCTTTGGGGGCATTTACAGCCTGAGGTGTAAGCCGAGGAGTTGAGGGTGCAACCAATGGCTTGTAATTTAGAAACTTCTGGTTCATTTGTGATGAAGAAGATGCTGCAGACATTTGAGTAGCTGCCTGTGCTTCTTCCATAGCTCTCCTTTTGGACCTAGTATTGGCTGCAACATAATTACCCTGGTTATTCATACTCCCCACATAATTGAATAATATAATTCTCCTTCTAGGTGGTTCATAAGAGTGGAATCAGACTGAGCCTATCTGTTATCCATCCCAGATTGTACTGATGCCTCAAAACTTGGAAATTGGGCTATGTGATTGTCTTGCATGTTCACATATTGATTCGAAAACTCATTAGTATACACAACCTGTTCTTGACCATACCCTAGGGGTGGGCAATTAGGCTATTCTTATACCAAGTTATTTTGAGTGGGAACAAGGGCTTTGGATGATGAAGGGACGCCTGGATTATAACCCTAATATGGTCTGGCTTGAGTAATTTGACCCTATCCTTGGTTATAATTTTGGAAAGGAGGTCTATTCATTTGTCCAAACTGTTGGTATCCCTGATTCTACCGATAGTTTTGAGCTTGTTGCCTCTTGAGAGCCATTAATTCATTGGTTACATTTTTTAACAAGCTCTTAACTTCATGGAGGTCATTTGGTGAGGTAGCAGTCGGATTTTCTACACCAGGCAGAAGAGCTAAGGTGGGTGCAGCGATCTGAACTGGGGGTGGTAATTTGGGTAAGAGTGGCATATGAGGTCTAGGGGCTTTCCTACTTGTACCAGATAATTTTTGGTGGCTATAGCTATTTCATAGGCAATTGGTAAGAATTGTCCTCCCATGTACTGTATCATGACAATAATATCACTGTTCAAAGATTTTAAGTAATAAAGGAAAGCATAGCTTGGGGTTGACCTCAGTAAAATGGGGATTTTGTCTCAAGTCTTTTGGAACCTAGTATTAAAATCTTGTATAAATTCATGTGGAGCTCTTTTCATGGTGGTCAATTTCTCAGCAAGAGAGAGATGGTCACTCTTCTCCCCGAATCTATTTGTCAAGAGAGTGCCTAATTCATTCTATGAGCCAACTGAATTCATAGACAAAGTCCCATATCAGTCCAAAACTTTACCTTTAAAAGACAACACCAGTAACCTGATGGATATGTTCTCTTCAGTGACATTATGAATGTTACAGAGGTTGTCTATATTCCTGATATGTTCAATAGTGGTAATAGGCCCCTCTCCATTAAAATGAGGAGCACTCTTAAGGTTTGTCCCTGGGGTTGGGTCATAATGCAAAAGGTTTAAAGGGCTCTGACCATGGAAGGCTATAAAAGATAAAGCCATGGTGATGATAGGGTTCAATCAGGACCTTATCGTGTAAGTATATTTTATTGCAGGTCTAAAAAATTGATTTGCTGTATAGGGATGAGTCCTTGCAAACCTTAGCCATTTTGCTGAGTTTAAGGGCAGCTCAATGAATTCGAAAGGGACACCCTTCGCAGAAGCTCTTGTGGTGACCTTAGGCATGGGATGTCAGGATGATCTCTGACTAGAGACTGAGTTCTTGAAAATAGAGTCGCCAGATGCTGGGTTAGTTGTTCACTCTTGTAGTAACAGGACCAACACCAATCCTGAAACTTTTTTGAGCATCAAAATGGTCCCATCGGGCATGCCAAAAAACTATTGACACTGTGGATTGCACCTTTAGAGAGAAGGCTCAACTTCTCTCTTCCATGCGGCACAATGGAGACTTTCCTCTCGCTGTGGGCTTGGCATATTTGAGGAATGAATCTCTAGATATGGGCTAGCTCCTCATGATGCATCTTTGATGGTCCTTAACTACTACTGTTAATAATGGGGGGGGTGAAAAGAGAGAGGGATATAACAAAAATGGAACCTATCTAAAATGGTGATGGACCAAATGATTCGATCTACTCAGCTTATATCAACACTTTGGACCAAGGGGGTGAACAGACACTTCATCTGAAGAAAAAACCAAACTGTATGGGCACTTTAATAGGGGGCTTAATGAAGATACAAAGAAAAAGAACTTACCATAGGTGATATAGAAGCACACTGTCAGATAACTACTCTTCTGTCTCTATGCTCCAACTTGGTCACTTCTTGTTAACTTGCATAAATGGTCTTGGATATACTAGATATGTTGGTGTCAACCTATGAAAGCATTAAGATGCAATGACTAAACACAGAGTTGATACAGATACATACTCAGAAGTATAACACATGAGATGGAGGTAAAACATGTTCTTTTGATTCAAAGGTAAAATGTGGCAGGGCTTCACCTTACACAAGTGAGAGATATCCTTTTCAAGCTCAGAGGTTACAATATATAGCATTGAGAGAAAGACTATTGGTCCCTCAAATAATAGGTGACCCATACTATATTAAACACCTAGAAAAGAGGAATTTGCTCATGCTGCTATCATCCTTCCATAAATAGCTTGAAATAACCATTCTGTAGATTGCTACGGGTATTGACTTTACTGCTCAAATTGTATTAAACATTCCTGCTAAAGCATGGGTCGCTTTGTTTTTTGAATGACAAGGCCACCTCTCTATGAAACTTACACAACTGTCTACTCATTTATGCTTAAGTGAAGAAAAATGGTCTGCTCTATTGAATGCTTGCACTCCCCTTGATGACACTTGGTGGAGACTATTTCATCTGCAACAATAACTTCTCATGTCGATGCTTTTTGTGCCACCTAAACTACTCTATTCATCCTGCGCTACTTCTTGTCTTTTCCTGGCAACTCGGCCCTTAGGGATATTGTTTGTCTCTTCTTGGCTCCTTTCCTAGCGGGTCTCTGAGTCTATATTCGGGTCTCCGAGCCCTTCAAATTTTATCAGACAAAACATTTGAAGAAAATCCTTCAGACACTTGTCCGAAGGAATTCTACCTTCCTTCAAGCTTTACCATCTGCTTTCGGTGATGCTTAGGCATTTTGGAATTCTTTCAGACATCTCATCTGAAAGAAATCTCCTTTAGCATTTTCTTCAAATGTTAACCCATTTCATGCGCGAGCCCGTCCTTATACATTTGAAAATCAACAGCTATATTCTCATTATAAAATTGACGTCCACAAGCCTGTCACCATTTGAAAACTAATGGCTATTTCACTATCTTGAATTTGACATCTACGAGCACGTCACCAGGTGTTTAAACCTCCAACAACGAGTTCACCATGTTGAAGTTGATGTTCTTAGGCCCATCATCATCTTTGGTAATTCCTTTGGCCTTTTGTAAAATGAAACTTCCTGAAGGGAAGGTGACTCTTCAGAAAAATGGAGAAGGCCCCCTTTTCCTTAGCTGAGAGCCCTCCGCAAGGGCACTTGCCCTTTGGGCTCCTTTGTCTTCCCAATTCCTTCGGATAAAATGTCTGAAGGAATTCCTTTGGGCATTTTTCCCAAAGGAAATCTTGCCTTCATGCCTCGGCCTTCCTTTGGTGAATTTCTTCGGACAAAAGTCTGAAGGAATTCCTTCGGGTATTTTGTCTGAAGGAATTTATCTTTGGTTCTACATGGATTTTCTTTGGACAAAAAGTCTGAAGAAATCCTTGGTTTTTCCTTGTCACTTTTTTTAAGGGAATCTCCCTTTCGACCCTCTGCCTTGATCTCTTTCAAATGCATTCTCTGCCCTCCGCAAAGGGCACCCTGGGTCCAAAAATTGTCCTTTGGAGCTTGCTTGAATGGCCCCATTTGTCACCTTCCTACCCTTCACAAGGGCACTTGACCTTTAGAGTATTGTGAAAGACTTGCATCTCTTTGAAACTGGCCCATTCCTTTGCCAAAAAAGCTTTTCCAAGGTAATTTGCTTGAAGCAAAAATAAGCCCCAGATCAACCTAAAAACCTACAGGGGTCCAGTAAGGTCAAAACTAACTTTACAATATTTCTCTATTTTGGTAGCATTTCCTTCTATTTAATAGGTTCTTTTTCAACAAACTAACAAAATTTACCCTATGGCCAACCTGGTCTTTCTCAACAAACTATGTGCCCACCTTTTATAGCCTTCCAAGGGCTATACGTGTCATCGGGTAGCTCATCTACCATTCCCTGGTAGTTAATGTGATGCCCAATTTGATGCTTGATACTTTAACATTTGCCGCCATTCCTCATATGCATGTTAGAGGCTAGCCACAAGTAATAACTTCCATAATTCACCCCTGTGAATTACGTAGTGGATTTACATGATCCCAATCACCTTGTTCCTGCTATTTTGTTGTATGCACATGTGGACCCAATTTTGTGTTTCAGCTTCACATTGTTGGGACTCTAGTTTGGCGCCACACTGGACTGTCTATTTGTCATATAGGGTTAACATCACCTCACATCAACTCGGTTGGCCACCCTCGGACAACCCGCTAATGGTCCAAATATCAACAAGAAATCTTTGTGACTGTTTGGTAAAGTTTGCCTCAACATTGGTCCATCGTGCAAGCACAACCTTAACTTCTTTGATGATGTTGGAGATGTGCGTAGTTAAGCCCTAAAACTCAGGGTGTTTCTCCTGAGTCTCCTCAACTTCTCCTTTTAAAACATTGACCCTCTTGGTCATTTCTTTGAGGATGTCTTCTAGTGTGCTCTCCTCATCAACTATCTGGCGCTGTATATTCTATAAGCTTTCCTCAAGTTTTTGTCGACCGATGCCAATTTTATGGCAACTATCTTCCACTTTCTCTATAATTTGGGTCCTCTCGTCCTTGTCCTTATTCAAATACACTTGTGTGATTATGGCATCTTATTTATACTTCTTGTATAATTACATTGCGATCACGAATTTTGCTAAGCAAAATTTGGATTTTTTTCCCTTAGTTGCAACAACTTTCTCACCAAGCTTATCTGGGAGGTCCTCGTACCTCTTGAGTTTCCCCAAAAACTTGATATGGGATCGCTTCTGCATTATTGACTTTTGTCCCTTGTGCCCTTTGCCCACTGTATTAGGTGGTCCACCAACATACTTACTTTGTCTACCATTTGGATCCATTCTAAGTCAACCCCATCCAAGATGCTAAGCTTCACCTTCATAATGCACAAACACAAATTTAATGATTTTAGTTCTATGACCATCAACTTCTTTTTTACCTGGGCACACTATTGATCCAATTTTGCCAAAACACCTCCTAGCTACATATAGTGGTGTTATTCATAATGTTCTAGTAGCTTACCTCTGTCACTAGTTTGATCAATACACTCTCAGCCTTGATCTCATTGAAATTAGTGGGGTCGACATATATGAGTTGGCACTCATCCAGGGTGTTAGGGTCTTGTTCCTTAATGGTGCCAGTAGGTACTTCAAACACTAGCTTATCCATGTATGTGTTGATAGCAAAACACATTTTCCTTCGCACATGAACAATTGCATCCTTGACCTTCATGAAGTGTCACATGTATAGGTTTGCATCTATGGTCTCCTACTAAACTCGTTCTTGGACCCTCATCCCGTTAGTGTTCTCTAATTTGGTGACTCATTCCCTTCTAGGGATTGTTAGGGTTATTCCTTGATGAGCTTTCCCTTTCCCTTTTTTGGCCTCAGCTCTTCCAATGTTTTGATTTCAAGCACCTTAAGCCCTAGACCACCGATTTCCTTGCCTTCTTTGTTAGTTGTGCTTGGCTTGCCTTTTCCCTCTTTCTCTAAGCCATTTTGAGCACTGGACGTCTCTTATTCAACCTTGGTGCCATCATGTGTGCTAGATCCTCCTATAGCTTATTTTTCCCTAGGCTCATTAGGTGCGCCAATATTTTTCTCTCACCCTCAAGCTCACTCTACCCACCTAGAACTATTTCCATTTCTACTTAGGTCTTTAATGTAGTCTCAATTTCCATTTATAGAGCCATCTTAATGTCTTGCATGCTTAAAATATCTTCCTCTCCTCTTATCCCTTGCACGCCATCTTGTGTGTGATTGTGTGGTTGCTCTTATGCCTTACTACCATCTTGTGCTCCTTCATTCGTTATAAGGCACTTGTTCATCCTTGGGTGGGAATTGTTTGGCTGGTGGTGTAGGAATGGTTGCTCATGCCCACCAAATTTTTAAGGAGATGTTATCCTCTTCAGAATTAGTGCGTTTAAAACATTAGGAATAGATTCAAGTACTTTGGAATTCCTTTTCTTGAGCTCCTTCTTATTGGAGGTGGCTGCCCTGACTAAAACTTCTGGTCTCCATGTTGCTGAACTCCCATATTTATGCCTTGGTTTCAATGCATAATAAAACTTATGTAGCTTGTCCTTTATCATCACCTCTTGTTGGGATTCAATGGAATTGTTTTTATTAGAATCTCATTCATCCTTTTGCATAGCCTTGGTAGGATAGGCCAACATTGTCCTTAGGTTACGTCGGTCACTATCTATTCCTACCATAGCTATAGAAATATGATGTGCATTTGATATCCTTCCAATAGAGTCTACAAAGTATCTAGTGCTAAAGCAAAAGGGTGCCTTGAGCCACCCAAAGATGTCTTTGTTTGCTAGTCAGAGCTTGACAAGACTACAATGCTACATCATGGCAAATTTTTCCCATGCTTGGAAAATTTTTTGGGATGTGTCATGTATGCCCAAAATCCATAACCATGTTCTCATACCTTCTATCCATTTTGGTCTTGTATTTATTGCTGTAGACATCGGTGCATAAGTGCGTATGGTATCTTTTGGCTGGAAACTTTTCCTCTAAGGAGAAAGACTAGATCTTATCGCCATAACCATCCAAAATTACTATCTCATCCAACACAAACAATATTAGAATGGTTCCCAATCTAAAGGCCTCACTTTTTTGGTGTGATTTTTCTACGCCCTCGATGATGGAGTTCACAATATACTTGGAGATATTAAAGAGGGTGCCTTGTGCCATTTGGTGTGCAATGTAGAGAAATTGCTTATTGACCTGGCTCCACCTGCTTGCTCCTACTAGCTTTGTGCTTACAAGTCACGTGGATATTCTTGTTGTGAAATCAATAATTTTCTCTATAGGAAAAGTGAAATTTTCCTTCTTATAATTCAATAGCTAAGAAGTTTTTTCAACCTCAGTCAAACTGGCAGTGCTTGTTTAATGTCCTTGCATGAGTAAGGAAGTCCTATGGACTTGTTGATATGTGCCACTAAGATCTTCATCCTCCATCCAAAAAAATATAACCGGTCCTCATGAATGCAAGACAATAGGATGTGCATCAAACTATTTGGCTTGCCGACATAGGGAAGTTCAAATAACTAGAACACCCCTTCTTTTTCAAGTGCTTGCTTAACCATTATATCAAACAACATGACACCATATGTAGTATTCTTGCTGGTGTCCACCATGTAATCATTCCTCAGGTCTTTCTCATTGTTGCCTACCTGATGGTTGTAGTCCTTAACTTCATAATGTGTGACCTTAGTTCTCCATTTTCCCCCTTATGGTATTGTGGCTGGGTACTACATCTCTATAAAATTTAGCACCTCTACGACTGCTTTCTCCTCCATCTCATTAGTAGTAACCACCTTAATATACATTGGCTTGGTTCTCAGTGCCTCCTCCATGATCATGTGCCTACCACTTCTAGATGTTGAGGGTGCTTGAGCTCTGACCACCTTCTACTTCTTCCTTGTCATGGGCCTAAATCCTCTCGTACATACCCTTGGGATATTTAATCTCCTGAAACCCCTAATCTTGGCATGCTTTTATTTCTTCTGAAATTGAGAGGTTATACCTTGATGCGAGCTTTGTAATGCTCTAATGGCGGAACCTGACTTCCAAATCGTGTAACTGCCCCTTGTTTATTTCTAGCTTGCCTTTTATGACTATGTTTTATCATCAATTAAAATGCAAAATCAGTTATGCAAACCAAGTGCTTTAAATCTCTAATTCTTGGTCTTGGTCTTGAATTCCTTTGTTTGGCTATTCTACTTTCAAATCATTATATACGGGGTCTCAAATCTTATTGAAAGCGATATGTATGGAAAATGACTTGTATTGAGGGTTTTCTACCACCTGATGGTGTTTTTTTAAAGATGTGATATGTACGAATTTGATGCCATTAGCATCACTTCAACCTACAACCTTTATTTCCTCTCCACATGCTTGCATTTATTTTCATTTCTCAACAAACATTTGCATTTACTTACGTGCATGACAATTAGCACATTTACTTGACAACTAATTTTTTTTTGAATTTGGCAATGCCATCTTGTGCAAATCCCACTTTGGCACAACCTTTACCACCTATTTCTTGCATTCCTGGGCACTACACTCTACTCTTAGTGCACTTACTTGCCTCACAAATCTCCATGTATCCATTTATTTGGTCAGTTTTTCCTCGCACGCATCTAATCTTTATTTCAACCATTAAGTATCCCTACCCCATACTAGATTCTGTGTTTGGTCCTCTAGTGTAGAAAATATCTTTATGTTTCTAATTCTTCAATTTTTTGGTATGTGCATAGATCGACGTGATTTTGAAGAGTACGTAGTTGTGAATAGAACTTTGAGTAACACAACATCAAACTCATAAATCTCTTTTATATCTACCATTATAATGGTCACCAATGTGTAACTAAACATACATATTTCCTATCATTGTTCACCCTTAAAGTTGTATTGTTCAGTGAATGTTGACCTTTATTAAGAGAGAGGTTGACAAAAGGAGCACAACAATATTTGTCCAAGAAAAAAAATTGGGAGTATAAGGGTATGAACTTTGGGCACAATGCATAACTATTGCACTTAAGAACTAACCTACACTACACTAACCTACCAAACATAAAATATAAATCTTAAATGGCATAAGCCTTATTATATCATGGCCCAAGCATTTTAAGCATGGTACAGCTTGAGCTGCCTTCCATAGAAATGCCTAGGGAGAATTTCACCATCCAAAGTGTGCAAATTGCATGTGCTAATATCCAAAATGTTGTGGATTATGCAAGGCCCCAACAACAGATCTAAAACTTCCTTGGGTGGTTCAAATACTTAGAGTCATAGAGTAAAACATGGGCTTCTTCAACCAATATGTTTCCCTTGATGTGTTGATCATGCCAAGCCTTCCGTTGGGCCCTCTCCATTATTTGGCTCCATCTAAATAGGATGCACTTTTTTTCCAATTACATGAGGTATTCTAGGCGTGCATTGAGTGGATCATCTTCAAGTCAACCTATGTGCGCAATGCACAAATTATGAAACTAGAAATTACATAGGGAGAACTACCTCTATCCTAAACACAAGTTGAAAGGTAGTGGACTTATTGAGGTGCTTATAGTTTGTCCTCTAGGCCTACAATACCATAGATACAATCATCCCAGTATTTGGGCCCAACATCACAAATATTGGTCAGTAAATTGCCATGAATCTAGTTGAAATCCTCTAAGACATCATTTTCTAGTGGGTGTTACGAGGTAGCCTTGTGATGTGCAACCATGAAGTCTGAGAGTAGTATGCATATGATCTCATTGATGAAGTGGGTACCTAGATCACTAGTTAGGATCAAATGGCACCTATAATGGCTAATGATATTTTTATAGAAAAATGCTCAGTGGTTACTACTGTGTAATTATTTGTTAGCACGATGTTAACCCAACAAGTGTGAGAGTTAGTGGTGGTAATACTATAGTGTGCACTAGTCCTATGCACAACCAAATAGATTGGGCCCATAAAATCAACAACCCATTTTTCAAAGGGTTTTTAGGCTAGGATGGGTATTAGAGGCATTTCACATAGGTGGTTAGGTTTTCTAGTCTATTGGCAGACATCACACTTATGTTCATATTATTTGGCATCTTGGAACAAAGTCGGCCACCATAGAACTGAGAGGAGGATCTTGTGTGCAATAGCTTTTCTAGCACAATGTCCTTCAACAATGACATCATGTCCCTCTTGTATCACTCCTAGGTACTCACATTCAAAAATATATCTACGTAGGATTTCATCATGACTGAATTTGTTAAGTTCACCCCTGACAATCTGGTATAGGGAAATAGGGATAACTAGTTGTTTATTTTCCTTAATGGAAAGATTAATGTGAGTAGTTGTGGATGTGAGGAAAGTAGAAATATCATCAATATTCTTAGGGATGCATTGGAATTCAAACAATTGAGAAACCATTAGGCCATTTTCAAATTTTTGCGGATCCTCACATGTATTGATGCGTGATATGTGATCATGACCCAAGTTTTATTTACCGAGATTTACAACCACATAAAATTAGAATTCATGAAATAACATGATCCATCAACAAATCCTTCCATGGAGTACTATTACATTGATTAGGTACTTCAAGGCCTCATGATCAGTAAATAAGACAAATGATGTGGATAACAGACATTGGTAGAAGCAATGCATACACCATTATGAGTGGCTCACGATTAGTGGTTGTGTCATTCTACTCAACTTCCATAAGCTTCCTACTAGAAAAGTAAATGGGATGGTCCATATTGTTGTCACCTCGCTGAACTAGGATGGTGCCTATCATTGTCCTTGTTGCATTAACCTACACATGAAAGGGGTTTGTCCAATCTAGGAATTAGAGAATCAATGTGGTTGTGAGCTTCTCCTTCAAACTTTCAAATGCATCTTCCTATGCCTCACCCCATATGAATAAACCATTTTTGTATAAAAAATAATCTACTGGCACAATGATCTTGGTGTAGTGGCAAATGAGCTTACAATAGTAGCTAGTATGCCCTAAAAACTCATGTACCTGTTGGTCATTTTTTGGCCCACATATCAAAGTTTACCTAAGTATGGAAAAGGGAGCTTTCATGCAAGAAATTGGTAGGTCTTTGGGTTTTCCAACAGTGACAACTTCAATTTTTTTTTTGATGGCACAATGAAAATCGAGTTTCTGACAGTGCTTAGCTTCTAATGTTTCATAAGTAGAAGTAATTTGGGTTTACAAACCTGAATTACTCATAGACAATGTATTTCAGGTTCTCTAAGGGGCACTACTTGGTTACTTCATAAGTTGTGAGCAGTCAGAAACTTGAAATAAGTAAAGGGGCATGACAAACCTAATTTGGTCTTGAAAAATGGTGCCTCTTGGGTTCTTCAAGAGATGAGTCTTTAATAAAAATTTGAAGGGCATTTTCAAAATGTCAAAGGGTCTTTTTAGGGCAAAAGGGACCAGTCAACTTTTTTGAAGGTACACTTCAACTTTTTTGAAGGGATTTTTCTTCTTTAAGTGGACAATTACAATTCACCTGAAGGGTATGTTACCCTTCGGGAGGACCATTTAAAAATTCTCGAAGGGTATCTTTCCCTTTGGGAAGATCACATGCAAAAAACCTGAAGGGTCTCTTACCCTTTGGGAAGGTCCATTATGAAAAGCCTAAAGGGTAGTTTCCAAAGACAAATGCAGACAAAAAGTCTGAAGGAATTTCTTTAGACAAAGTAATCGAAGAAATTAGTTTGAGATATTTGCTTAAAATAAATAAGCAAAGAGAGAAGCCCAAGACCAAGTGTCCAAAGGAAATGATAGGCCAATGGATGTCAAAATCAAGATAAGTGACTAGCCGTTGGAAGTAACCAGGTTTGAAAAGCCCGAAGTCTTAAGGCTTGGGAAGCAGCAAAGTGAGAAGAATTCAAGATGGACAAGCCCAAATTCTTAAGGCTTGGGAAGAAAAAAAGTGAGAAGACTTCAAGATGGACAAGCTTGAAGTAAGTAGGTTTAGAGAACATAAATTACTCTACATAGAGTAAATTGGGTTTCTCAAAGTACTCTAAGCGAAGGATCTGAGAAAGTTCAAAGTTGGAGACGCCAAAGAACCCAAATTACTCTGCATAAAGTAAATTGGGATTCTCCAAGGGCTCGACTTAAGCTTGGTTTGGTAATGCTATAATCATGATGCAATGAATAGAAGGCTACCACATGACACAATTGGAGCAGAAAGGGCCAATCAGTGAAGGACAAATGGCACAAAGATGTTCAATAAACATGGGAGAGTCCGAGTGGCTAGTAGTTGGAATTTATGAAGGCTCCCATCTGCCATGGCTCATTACCCATAATCACTATTCGACACTTAAATGCGTCACGCCAAGAAGAAACATTCCAACTGCTCACAACATGACTTTTCAGACGTGCCAAAGAAAGTCTTAAATATGGGAGGGACTCAAGAGTATTTGGTAGTGATCTGGAATGATATATTTATGAACATCAAGGAAGGACAATAGGTGGTTCTAGCCATTTATGACTTTCTTTCCTCCCTTTCTCTCTTCCCCCTTTTCTTTATAAATAGAGGCCTTGGAGCCTAGAAATGTATCCCTAGACTGGTGATAAAATCACTCTGTAGAAATTGCTTTGTAAAAGACTCTTTTGAAGCAATATATGGATTTTTTTTTTGTTTTTGGTCAAAGAGAAGTGTGCATTTTTGGTTTTATTTATAGAATGTATGATTGTTGTTCATCACATGTGTTTTTTCTAAGCACCTTGATTTTGACTCTTTTAGTTTTATGCAGGATTACGTGAAGTGTTTGTGTGTCTAATTCCCTTTTAAGTTTACTAACTCAGTGTTTCCTGTAGACCTATTTTGTTATTCTTCAAAGCATAAAGCTCTCCTTCGACCTCCACGCAAAAGCTCCCTACCTACGACCTTGAGATACAACTAGAATAAGCTTGCATCCTGTTTAGCTTCATCAATAGTTTTCTCTTTTCTAAACCAAGTGGATCACTCTCTTTTGGTGCATCACCTCCCATTAGCTTAGGTTTATTTTCAAGTAATCCTCTTACCCCTTTTTGTTGGCCATTAGTGTAGTTTAGTGTAGAAATCAAGGAGTTGAAGTGAAGCACTTGAAGAACTAGCCTAAAAAAAAAGTCTAGAGGTTCAACCTCATCATAGGACACCCACATCCTGAGGTTGTTCCCATGCTTATAGCTAGAAGTGAGAGAGCCTAAATAACTCTCTCACAAGGGTGCAAATCCGGTCTATAACAGTACCTCCCATTGAGTGGTTAGTACCTTTAGTTGGGGAATGGTGGAAACCTTAGTAGGGTCAGCAAAGAGGTTGTATTTAGAAAACACTTGTCCAAGCAATATGCCAAGGGTATTGTTAATATGCACTTCTTAAAATTGAGATAAATTTGAATATGGCGACAACACTTGAACATGAGGCATACATTATCATGAGTGTCCTTTACTATCCCATAGATGGTCCATTAATCTAGATATACTTAAAATAAATAATGAATAAAGTATTTAAAGGCTATTATGACTATGCATGAGAATATGATACATGCATTTTTTAGGTGAAAGGGCATGACATATAATGAAAATGAAACCCATTTGTTAGCGAAGATAGTTTTTGGCTTATCCTCTTCTTTAATTTGCACTTGGTGATAGCCCAAAAATCCATCAGTGAAGGTGTAGATCTAGCAACTTGCTACTCCTTCAAGTACCTCCTCAATGAAAGGGGTTAGGAAGGGGTTTGTGATGCATGTCGTGTTGAGGAGTTGATATTCAATGCATATGTGGATGTGCTCATATTTATTGATACTAATAACCATTGGGATCACCCACTCAAATTTATTAACTAGTGAGATCACCCTATTATCCAACATGCTATCAATCTCTTCCTTAGCCTTGGTACACAAATTAGGGTTACTTTGATATGGTTGCTTCTTCATGGGTATCGTTGCATTCACCAATGTGATCTTAATCTTCCCTAAAGTTTAATGTACACCCTTCATCTCATTGTAGCTTCTTGGGAAAAGGTTTTGTAATTCTAAAATTAGCTCCATGATGCAACCTAATTCTACATCAGACCAATAATTTCCAATTATGGCCATTTTGGGCTCTCCTTCTAAGCCAATATTCATTGTATTTTTTTCAAATACCATTGGTAGAACTTATGTTGTCATCTAGAGTGTCCATTACTTCTTCCTTCCCATGAGAAATCTCAACTCGTAAATCACTAGGGTCATCCTCTTGGGGATCGTCATTTACCTTACACATAACCTTCTACTTTTCGATCGTAAGTTACCAATTTCATGCTATCCATATTTCCTCATCATCACTAGAATCACTATTTACCCCACAATCTTCAAATACCTTGGGTAGCATGAACCCATTCCTCCATTATGACCTTATCCTCTAAGATTGTGCAATGAATGCATTGTAGGGGTTCGATTAACTCCAGATTGGACAAGGAGAAAGAAAAGGTACAGATGAATTTATCATTTAGGATCATCCAATCTTAAGTTTCTTTCCACATATCATTTAAAACATACCACGCATGGGCCCAAGTTATTTAGAGTTTGATAGAGAACATGAACCCATAATTCTACCGAGAAACAAAATGTGCACCTTGTCCATTTGTCTTCACACATGATTATGTATCCAGAGATTAGAGTCACTAATGTATGTGGGTAATAATTGGTAATCATTATTGTGCTCACATATGGAGCATATGGCATCCTTAACTCTATTCCAAGTGGGAAGACTTGGATTTTGAGTATCCCACCAATGTAAAATAATGCTCTTCAAGGTGTACACTAAAGCACCCAAGTGATCCTTCTCCTTGAGGACACACCTCAAGGTCATATACAAATGGGGTAGTATTTGTGGAGCCATCATATTGGGGAAACACAAGTTTTCCATTGCTAATGTGGAACACTCTCTTCACCTTGGATGTAGTGCACGGTATCTAGATTTTCCTAAAAACTCAAGAAGTTTGATGTTGATGTGCAGGGATTTTTTCACATGTATAAATTTAGGTCTTGAATGCACCACACCACACTTTCTTCCTGTGACCTCATCATATTCTTGTACCCAATGGTCATAGGCAATGTTAATGGTGTCATAATGGGTTGTGCCTCATCCTAGCTTAGGATGTCATCCCCACTAGGTTCTATATTTTCTAATCCTTGCATTGTAATGTTGTATATGTTATTGATTTCATCCTCCAAGTCAAAAATTTAAACATAGGGGGATTTGATCACTTGACAGGGGAATAAAAATACATTCTTTCCCATTTTCAAAAATCATGTAGCGCTTCTTGAAGCACATATCTACATTATTGACATAACACCAAGGTTGACCAACAAAATCTAGGTAGTTGCCTACTTCAATGAGCTCAATCACCTCAAAGTCTACTTGAAAATTTGCGCCCATTATTTCAATACCAAAATTATGAAAATCCCCATGGGTTGAGCTTGGGTTTTATTTTCGATGAATAAGACATGTGGTGATGGTCATAAGGCAGGGCTTCCCATCTTGTGCCAAGTATCTCTTGTGAAGATATTGAATCTAGTGCATGTGTCCACCAAAATGTGACACACTGACTATCCATTAGTGTTTGCATCTATGAGTAGTTCTTGGTGATAGGCTACCTTTTGCATTATCCTTACCTTGTACCCTCATGCTAGATATGGCACAGGTACTTCAGGGGCTATTTTATCATATAATCAACCAAAATTATTCAACATAGGGATCATTCCATCAGAACATAAGAGAACTAGTACATCAATAAGATCGTTCCCCTACTTGTCAACCTATACATAGGGTTGGATCTCCTTCCTTTTCCTTTCCTCCAAGTCTCAAACATATTGAAGTTCACCTTGCAAATTTTGGATGACATCCATGGCTTTGCGTAGTACCTCCTTCTAGCATGAGTAATTTGGATATGTTACTATAGAGGGCTCAAGGTACACCACCTTATCTTTGGATCTTCTTGTCTCATATCCTACTCAAAAATTCTCCTTGAGAGTTGCTACTAGTGTCTTAGTTATGCCAATATGGGTTGTTACATTCACCTTGATAATGAACCCAAATACTATGAAGATAAGAAAATATCAATAGACATAGCTTGTGAAACAATAACTTGTGTTGATTTTTATTGAATGATTTAAATAGTTACAAACCATGCATAACTAAGCCTCAACTTAGAATTGAATTTGACATGTAAAATTCAGAACTCTAAAAATAATAAAACTCAACCTACTATTTTTAGTAAGTTTTGCATGCAAGCACGCATAGCTCTAAAAATATCCAAAAATAAACTAAACACTAAAATTAACATATTGGATGAGTTTCAACTAAAATTCATGTCCAGTTACAAAAATATACAATTTTAAAAAATAGAAAAACACAAAAAATTTTAAATTGCGTTTTCAGACTCTCAAATGGTCACATAATGCCTCTAAAAAATATCAAAAATGTCCATAACTAGATAGGGTGAGTTATGGCTATATCAAGATTTTTGAGATAACTGTTTTGGTGTGAAGAAGGGCTCAAATGAAACTAAAAATAAAAAGTTATGGCCTCATTTTCTACATCACTTGAGACCAAAATATTTATTAGTTTGTGCGTTTGGAACCCACTAGTCCAAGTTACACACAAGTATGATAATGTTGTCACCCTTATCGAGCCTATCCTTGTGTGTGAGTTTAACATACACATTTAGGCACTCCTCAACCATGTGCTCACCTAGACAATATCTACAAGTGGGATAATTTGGATAGTTTCGATGGTAATGGTCTGGTGATCCAAAATTATAAAAAGTGCGCAAGGGAAAATACCCACCTCTGCATCCACAACCATGGCCTTTGTAACCATGCTATTTCCCATAATCACCATAGGTCTAGTTATCTGGCCATGTAGTGCCCTACCACATGACTCATTTGTTAAGGTATTGTCAATGATGTCTCTAAGGTGGCCAAGAGTGTTCATTATGTGTCAAGTATGCTACTAGGTCAATGATAAAGTGTGCCTTAGTGATCATGCATGGACCTTGCAGTGTTTGCTTGATTAGGAAAAATTATGGATGTTTATAATATGTTGACCATGTTTGATGAGTCATATGGGGTGTAATAAGTTCTTGTGTAAGTGAAAATAATTTATTGGAATAGTCTTTTGAAGGTCTAGGTTATCCTAGTCATCTTGGTAGAGTTTCTTGAGTAAACAAATTGATGACATCAACATTCACACGTGTGAAGTTGTCAAAAAAAAGTGGTCACATGGATCTGTTCATTTTTGTGCCTAAAAAATGTGTTTAAAATTTCATCCCTTGACATGATGTTTATAAAAAGTTATGATAGTACAAAGTTGCTCTCTTAGGTTGATTTCACTATTTTCCATAGTCAAATTTGCATTTTTTAGTGACCGTTAGAATTTAAATAATTTAATTTTACAAAGGAAAACCAGTCTACAGTGTTTCACTTACAACTTTTGATGGTGGAGTAAAAATAAAAGTGGTATATAACTTCAAAGAAAATCCACAAAAATTGATCATGAGGTTTGATTGGTCATACAATTGCATTTATTACGGTTCAAAGTTGATCGAGGGTTTGACTTTATTATACAAGTGACTTGAGAAGGATGTTTGTGTTTTTATTGATAGTGTTTGGATTTTTCATGATGATTTATCTATTGGAGAGTGTTGTAGGCTCCTTGAGGATCATTTGTATGGATTTTAAAGGCTTGACCAATCCATCTTCAATATGAACCATTGCTTGTAAGTTGATTTTTTATTCATTCATGGTGTTTTAATGTACAAGACAAATGATTGAAAGGTTTTGCATAGGCATAGGGATGTAATGATGATTGTAATCACTTGAGAGTCTTAGGGGTCATGTGGCATGGACCCATGTGCTTTGAAGTGGTATTATGTTTCTATTTTTGTTTGGTGAAGTGTTAAAGGGATGATTAAGTCTCTTTAGACCTAAAATGGCTACTTAGGGCTATTTGAAAGTTGTTATTGCTTAAGGGTGATCTATTCATACTATGGTCGACCTATGTATGTGGTGTTGATCTTTTTCCAAGTGGGATAGAAGCTGTAAAGGTTAAGGAATGTCTTTTGTCCGACCAAAAAGATGGTGATCATGATTACTCTATAAAGAGCAAAAATAAAGATGAAGGTTTTTAGAGAGAATATGCAAAAAAAGGTGAAGTGTGAGTAAGCTTGGTGGATGAATTGAAGAACATAGCAGTGTGAGGAATATGTGTGTGATCTAGTGGTCATGTTTCTAATGTTGTAACAATGTTTTGTAGGATTTATGGTTGAAGATGAGTGAAGAAGTGTAGATTGATCCAAAAGGTTGTTTTGGATGCATTACATATGTGTGAAGGCTTGAGAACATGTGATTGGTTGAAGAGAGTGGTTATTCATTATTTCTCCATTAGATTTGAAGGCATACAGAGTTACAGAGGTGTTGATATTAGATGTGTTGTGTGGGTGCTCAACATCTAAGACAAGTGGGTGCTTGTCCATGCTTAGGAGTTTGTGTTCCTTGTGAAGTGGGTGCTTCACTAAAGTCTCTTGTTTGTGATCTATTATAGGACTGTAGTCTATGTGTTTACAAGATTGAGAGTGAGTTTTATCCCCCATGAGGGTTTCCCACATAATTAATGTGTTATGTGCTTTGATCTTGCATTATTTTCTTTGCTCATTGCAATGAATGGTTTATATGCTTCATAAATGCTTATGTTACATGGTTAAGAGTTTGAAGGATTGGAATTGAAAGTGGATTTGATTGCATCACTGATTCACCCCCCTCTCAGTTCCTCTAACAATTGGTATCAGATCCATACCTTCTTTACAAGTTTAACCACTTGAAGGTGATCAAAGGTACAATGGATGACAAAGAGGTCGAGACATATCTTCAAGGTGAACTAATATGTGCTTTATCATAAATCAAAAATCTAGAGGAAGAGAATGAAATATTGAAGAACAAGAAAGGAAGTAAAAATTCAAATCTGACTTCCTCAATATGTTATGAGATTAATGCAAGCATTGATGGTTTGAAGACACAAATAGATAAACTAGAAACAACAATCAAGATTTTAAAGGACATGATGGATAAAGGATTGAATCAAAGAATGGATCATTCGGAAGGTAAAACTATGATATATATAGATTTGATTTTATCTAAAGACAAGCAGAGTCATAGCTCTACTAAAGAATTTAAAGATGAAAATTCTTGGGTTATTGATGGTCAAGTAAAATGAATGTCTAACATGAAAAACTATAGTTGTATTTAATGGGTACTGTTACACTTGTAATCAATATGGTCACAGGGATAGGGACTGTACTTTCTCTTGAAAGAACAAAAATGAGGTTCTATGCTAAAATTGTAACCAACAGGGACATATAGCTAAGTACTATAAGAGGGCCTATTGGAAAAAGGAAATACAAGTCATTGACACCATCAAATGGTTCAAGGAAGACAAATCCAAGATTGAAGAAAAGAAGAAGCATAATTCAGGTAGTGCACCAAAGGAAGAGTCAAAGTTTGTCCAAATTGCCTTGCATGCTCAAGAGGATGAAAACAAGAAATGGTACACAGACAGTGGATGCTCAATAATTTTATGAGTTTGATAGGAGACAAGAACAATTTTATCTCTCTCAAAAATAACTATTTAGGAACAATAAGATTTGGTGACAACAATTCTGCTAACATAGTTGACAAAGGTTTTGTAAGTTTGGATAATGGTCATACTAAAATTAAAAATATTTTATATTTAGAAGGTTCAAAACAAAATATTCTAAGTGTTAGCCAAATGTGTAAGAAAAAAAATGTTTTGAATTGTCATGATAAAGGATGTGAATTGAGAAGAGCCAAATCTGTCAAATTAGTTACAAATATTTACAAGGTAGACAATAACTTGTATGTGTTCCATGAATCCAAAAGGGAGGATTGTTTCATGAGTCAATTAAAGGAAAGCTCGCTTTGGCATAGAAGACTTGGACATCTAAATTTTGACAACTTGGTAAGGATCAGTTCAAAAGGGTTAGTGAGGTCATTAAGATTCCTCGTACTCTTTGCAAGGCATGTCTTCATGGGAAGCAAACCAAGAGAAGCTACAAATTTAAGGAGAATTACACTGTAGTACCATTGGAGTTGATCCACATTGACCTATGTGAACCTACAATAACTCAAGGTATTCAAGGTAATAAATACTTCATGCTATTAATTGATGATTTTACTAGGATGACTTGGATATAGTTTCTCAAAGAAAAATCATAAGATTTTACAAGGTTTAAAGCATTTAAAGCTCTTGTGGAAAGTGAAAAAGGATAAAAAATCAAGTGTGTGAGATTAGATAGAGGAGGTGAATTTTGGTCTTATGAGTTTGATATTTTTTGTGAATATTAAGGTATTATAAGACAATATTTTGCTGTTAGGACACCCCAACATAATGAGGTTGTTAAAAGGAAAAACAAAACTATCCAAGAGATGAGTAAAACCATACTTCAAGATTCTAAACTATTAGATGTTTTTTGGGAAGAGGATGCTAATACATCAATATACATCTTAAATAGATGCCAAGTTAGAGTAAATGTGATAAGACTCCATATGGGCTATGGAAGAATAAGGTACCTAATGTCAAACATTTTAGAGTGTTTGGGAGCAAGTGTTTTATCAAGAGGGATGAAGAAAATCTTGGAAAATTTGATTCAAGATCTGATGAGGGTATATTCTTAGGTTTTTCCTCTATTAGTTTTGCTTACAAATGCTTAAATAAAAGCCTTCACAAGGTTGTTGAAAGTTCAAATGTAAGAGTTGAGGTAGTAGGTGAAATCAAGAGGCCCAACTTGCAGACAAATGACACTATAGAGAACCTTAACTCATATGATGAAGGCATATCTATTCAATCAGATGATGAAGAGGAAGAGGTAAGACATAACATTAAAGCTCCATCTAAGAGAATACAAAATAATCATCCAACTTCCCAGGTAATTGGACATATGAATGTAAGTTTTCAAAATAGAAGGAGAATGTTGATCAATCAGAATCAACAAGACACAACTATGTTATCCAATATTGAACCCAAAACATTCTTGGAATCTATCAAAGATGAAAATTGGACATGTGCAATGGACGAGGAACTTGATCAAATAGTAAAGAATGAAACATGGGATAGGTACTAAGTGGGTATTTATAAATAAGATGAATGAGAAAGGAGATGTCACAAAAAATAAGGCTAGACTGATGTGTAAAGGATATGCTCAAGTTGAAGGAATAGACTTTGATGAGACCTTTGCTTCTGTGGAAAAAATGAAAGCAATTAGACTCTTCTTGTTATATGCAAGCTTCAAAGCTTTTAAAGTTTACCAAATGGATGTGAAATCTGCATTTTTGAATGGCAACTTAGATGAAGAAGTCTATATTGAGCTACCTAAAGTTTTTTCCATGACAAGTAATCAGGATTGTGTTTGTAAACCAAATAAAGCTTTATATGGTCTTAAACAAGCTCCTAGAGTTTGGTATGACAGGTTAGACAAATATCTATTGAGCCAAGGCTTCAAAAGAAGGGTAATTGACAACAATTTGTACATTAAGACATACGACAATCATCAATTATTAGTGGTAGTCTATGTTGATGATAAAGTTTTTGGATCTGATAATGAAAACATGAGTAGAGAGTTTGTATATGCTATGAAGATTGAGTTTGAAATGTCAATGTTGGGAGAACATTCTTTCTTTTTAGGATTGTAGGTTAACCAACTTGATGCAAGGATATTCATTTCATAGGTAAAATACATCAAGGATATGCTAAAAAAGTTTGACATGATTGATTATAATTCAATGAGTACTCCAATGATCATAGGATGCAAGTTAAGTAAACAAGATGACTCACCAAAGATTGATCAAACCTTATATAGATCCATGATTAGAAGTCTTTTGTACTCTATTGCTTATAGGCTTGATATCATGCAAGCAGTAGGCCTTGTAGGTAGGTTTGAAGCTGATCCTAGACAGTCTCACCTGAAATTAGTCAAAAGGATCTTGAAGTATCTCAAGAACACCATATAATATGGTTTATGGTACCATAGGAGCAAAGAGTTCACTCTAAGGACATACACTGATGCAGATTGGGTAGGATATGTCAATGATAGGAGTACTAGTGGTGGTGTTTTCTTCATGGATGAATGTTTGGTGTCTTGGCTAAGAAATAAATAAGCCTCTGTATCTGAGTACATAGTTGCTACTTCCTGTTGCACTCAAGTAATATGGATGAAGCAAACCTTGGAAGACTATAAGGTTAGACAAAATTGACCTTATTCTATCTATTGTGACAATACTAGTGTAATTAGTATCTCAAAGAATCTTGTTATGAACTCAAAAACTAATCACATTCCTATTAGATATCATTTTTTGAGAGAACAAGTGAGTAATCAAAGTATTAAGTTGGAGTATGTACCTACAAAATAATAACTTGTAGATATTATGATAAAACCATTGACAAAAAAACATTTGAATATTTAAGACAAAGCTTGGGAGTCATCTCATTTTATATAAAATAAAAAAAGGTTATTGGTTACGGGGGAGAAACAAGTTCATGTTCTTGCTCTAGAGGTTTGTGATGAAAAGCTTCAAGAAACTTGTTTAGGGACATTGGTCCTAAAGACAAGTACTTGTCTGTCTTTGAAGCTTGGTCTAATGGGTCAAATCATGAAGAATGAAGGTAAGGTTGATATGGAATGTGAAGAGGATGTGTATAAGTGAAATCCATGGTGTTTCATGCATTGGATTGGTCACATGAAACTTTAATGATCATTTTTTATTTTTAACCATTTTACTTAGTGTTCATTGCCTAGTGAAAACTCATCATGCAAAATTGGTGTATTTGAGGTCTATGAGGATAAAAAAGGGTTGAGGCTAGTTATATTTGATGCTTCTAGGTGAAAAAGGTGTTGTGGAGATATCATAAGGTTCTCATGATCCTTTTATGGTGTTTTGGCATAATGACAGGTGTATACACAGGGTCTGCAGGCACAATCATGTGTTTTCCAAGTGTCAAATGAAGATTGGTGAGTGTTCAAGATGACTTTGTGGCATGTAAATGTGTTTTGACCCCATATAGGTGTGTTTCAGGTGGTTTCAAGCTTTTAAGGTCTCTTGATGGCAAGTTGAAGATTTTTGATGGTTTTTGGGTATGCTAGTCTTTGCTTAAAGGCTAGCAGCTCAAAAACCATTTCATGGTTCTATGGGTTACCAAAGGATTCAAACCTTAATAATTGGTCTAATAGTGTGTATTGATTAACTATAGGTGTGATAAAATTTTTAGGATCTAGTGTTGACTGGAAGATGGTAAGTTGACCATGTTTCTTATTGATGCCCAAATGTTTTAACCCATGTAGGTTAGTGACTTTCCCAAAGGAGTTAAGGTCTAGGGTTGCTTAATTAGTTGAAATGGAATTATGGGTGCTCAAAAATTACTTTAAAGTCATCTAAAAGTGTATAATTTGATATATGGTTGATCATTTGTGCAAATGGAAGGCTAATTGGTAGGTCAGTTTGTGAAGGAGCTATGGTGCAGAGAAAGAGTTGAATGATGAAAATTGGCATGCATTAGGGGGCATATGAGTGTGTATCATATATGAGGTTTCAAGTCATGGAGGTATCTACACAAAAAATTATGGGCTCTGCAAGGTTCAAGTAGGGCTACTAGGCCTCTAGACAAGGCTAGGTGATTCAAATGGAATTTTTGGTCATTTTTTCCAAAATACCAAGGTATGATTGTTATCATATGAGTTCGTTAGTTTTTTTTGAGAATCTTTCATGTTTGAAGAATGACTTGAACATAAGTTGGTGATCATGGAGTTGGCTTATGAGAGCATATTTGAAGACAACTAAGAAGATTCTTGGTTTGAGTTGTTCTCATAGTATTTAAAGGATGCCTAAGCTAAGATGACTTAGGGAGATTCCATCTCAATGTTCTTAAGGTGTTTTCAAATAGTATTTGGTACTCTTATGTGTTTCTTGTTCATATAGCAATGCATGGTCAAAGAAGAGTGTTGTCAATGAGTAGGTTTGAGGTAGTCATGGTAAGAAATGGTATGCACAGTGATAGGGGGAGTTTATATCATCTCTCAGAGGAGGTAGCTTATTGATGTTAGTTTTTAAAACATTTATAGGTCCTCATGATCAGTAGGTATTCCCTTTTTGTCATTGTGTCAAAGGAGGAGAAAGTGTTTGTAGAGGGAGAAAGAGTATGTGCATAGCTTTGTGTTGGTGTTTACAAGTGTTGAATTCAATGAAAAAGGGGGAGATTGTTAAGGTATTGTCAATGATGTCTCCAATGTGGACAAGAGTGTTAATGAGGTGTCAAGTATTTTAGTAGGTTAATGACAAAGTGTGCCTTAGTGATCATACATGGACCTTACAGTGTTTGCTTGATTAGGCAAAATGATGGATGTTAATAATATGTTGACCATATTTGAGGGGTAATATGGGGTGTAATAAGTGCTTGATATTATTGTGGAAGTGAAAATAATCCATTGGAATAGTCTTGTGAAGGTTTAGGTTATCCTAGTCATCTTGGCAGAGTTTTTTGAGTAAGCAGATTGATGATGTTAGCATTCACATGTGTGAAAATGTCAGAAGAAAGTGGTCACATGGGTCTATTTAATTTTGTGCCTAGAGCACATGTTTCAAATTTAATGCCTTGACATGATGTCTATAAAAATTAATGATAGTAAAAATTTGATCTCTTAGGTAGATTTCATTGTTTTCCATAGTCAAATTTGCATTCTTTAGTGACTATTGGAATTCAAATATTTGAATTTTACAAAAGAAAACTAATTTGTAATGTTTTTCTTATAATTTTTTTATGATGGATGAATTTGATGATGGAGTAAAAATCAAATTGGTAGATAACTTCAATGGCAATCTAGGGTAATTGATTTGGAGGTTTGAATAGTCATAAAATTGCATTTATAGTGGTTCAAAATTGACTAAGGGTTTGAATTTCTTATGTAAGTTACTCTAGAAGGATGTTTGTGTTTTGCTTGATGGTTTTTGGATGTTTCATGATGATTTATCTATTGGAGAGTGTTTTATACTTCTTGAGGATCATCTTTATGGATTTTGGAGGTTTGACCAATCCATCTTCGGTATGAACCATTGCTTGTAAGTTGACTTTTTGTTCGTTCCTCATGTTTTCATGTACAAGGCAAATGATTGAAATGTTTTGCATATGCATAGGTATGTAGTGATGACTCGAATAACTTGAGAGTGTCTTAGGGGTCATGTATTATGGACCTATGTGCTTTAAAGTGGTATTGAGTTTTTATTTTTGCTTGGTGAAGTGTTAAAGGGATGAATAGGTCTCCATGGACCTAAAAAGACTACTTAGGCCTATTTGAAAGGAGTTATTGCTTAAGGGTGATCTATCAATACTATGGTTGACCTATGTAGGTGGTGTTGATATTTTTCCAAGTGGGATAAAATCTTTAAGGGTTAAGGAATGTATTGTGGTTGATCAAGAAGATGGTGATCATGAATACTCTATAAAGAGAAAAAACAAATGTGCAAAAAAAAAGTGAAGTGTGAGTAAGCTTGGTGGATGAATTGAAAAGCAGAGAAGTGTGAGGAATATGTGTGTGACCTAGTGGTCATGTTTCTAATGTTGTAATAGTGTTTTATAAGGTTGGTGGTTGAAGATGAGCAAAGAAGTGTAGATTGATCCAAAAGGTTGTTTTGGATGCATGCTTGTGTGTGAAGGATGGAGAAAGTGTGAAGGGTTGAAGAGAGTGGTTATTAATTTTTTCTCCATGAGATTAGAAGGAAATTAGAGTTTTGGAGGTGTTGATATCAGAGGTGTTGTGTGGGTGCTCAACATCTAGGATAAGTGGGTGCTTGTCCATGCTTAGGGGTTGGTGCTCCTTATAAAGTGGGTGCTTCACTAAAGTCTCTTATTTGTGATTTTTTATAGGACTATAGTCCATGTGTTTTTAGGCTTGAGAGTGGGTCTTATCCCCCATGATGGTTTTCCACATAATTCATGTGTTATGTGCTTTGATCTTGCATTATTTTCTTTGTTAATTGCAATGAATGGTTTATATGCTTCATGAATGCTTATGTTGAATTGTTAAGAGTTTTAAGGATTGAAATTGAAATTGGATTTGCTTGAATAAATTATTCACCCCACCTCTCAGTGACTATACCTATAACATCATTATTTTTCCTCATGAATCTCATCAATCACTAGATAATATTCAATGTTGTGGGTGGAGTTATCATAAATATTATAGTAGATAGAGACCTTATTCTGGGTTCATGCTAAATAAGAGGATAATTGCATACATCATAAATTTGATGACATATATTTCATGAAACAATGAAGGATCTTACATTTTGCCTTGGGAAATTATTATTATTATGTACCTCTACCTTACAATTGGTATAAGAAAACCTGATTCAATAATCTTGCATGCTATTGATCTTAAGATTTTGTAACTGTGATGACATTGAGGCAATATGTGCCTACATGAATGGGTTGAACCTCAAATCTCTGCTTCCAATGGCTTCAACTCTTACTACCACCTTATGGCTTCCTTAGGGTCAATGAACTTCCTCATGGATAGGGTGCATCAAAAGGGTGCAAGTAACCCTTCGACAAACCATTGTGCATGCTGTACTAAGTGAATATCAAAGGAGAGCTTGGACACTAGAGTCTTGAACCTAGCATCATATGTGCAAATGATTTATGTCATTTCTTATTTATTTAATTTAGCACAACAATGCTCTACTGCTTAAACTCAAGACTATCAAACTCCTTCAAGAAGGTTGTATTTAGGAGATCATAGTACACAATGGCCTTGTTGGGATCAAGTGTTCCATAATAGGTATGGATGCAATCCACAAACATTGTGTAAAATTGGCTTTCTTTGTGCTTTGATAATGCAACTCCCTTTGCATGCTAAATGAGTTCACATTTATGAATGTGCTTTATGATATTATACACTCTGTGATACTTAGGTAAAATCAAAGATATTTTATAATATATATAGGGAGAGGGTACACATGAAATTTTAACCTAAGGCATCTATTATAATGGTGCATTAGATGGTGTGATTGAACACTGGCTTCCTCCAAGTGTGCCTCCCATTCCTCCTGCTATCAACGTAGCTTCACTAGTTCTCACAATAGGTTGTACTGCAACTCCTCTCACTTGGATGACATGCTATCATGTCACTAGTCCTACAACTCCTACCATTCTACCTTGTGTTATACTACTTGCTTATGGGGATGGATCCCCTCCTATTGATGACATATCATACATTATTGGACACAAAGGTTGTGCATGCTACATGACTTATGGACTGAATGGTTGGTAATGAACTATATACTATAACACACTTATTTCTCCTTCTTATGTTATAAACTCTATTATGCCTAAGATATGGATAAAGTATTAGTTGGTTTATCCCAGTTGTGAGAAAAGCACATGAGCTTGAGCTTCAGGTAGAATGGAAATATTCATTTTATTGTTAGTCTCTCATATATCTTCTAATTCCTTGGGCACTACAGCTTCTCTTTCTAGAGTCTTTTATAACTCACTAGCACACACTTATTCATTGATAGAGCATATGTTCTCTATGTGAGTGAGAGTCATCCACATTCCATCCTCATTTTGCATGGGTCCTCACAAAATCTCCTAAATCAAACTCTCCCCTCTACCTAAGGTCCTCAACCATCACCTTCCTCTAAATATCATCATAATTTCACCTTATAAACTCATGCTTGTCTAGTTCCTCCATGTTGAGAGCTTTCTTCCTTGCTACCTTATATAAACCATGTCCTTTTCACCTTCTACCTTCTATGCCACTTATGTGTGTAAGAACTTAGATGACCATTGGTAAGTTTTCTATCCCACTATCTATCAACAACTTATTGATCTCTAATAGCAATTGATTGAGATATAAACACTTGAGTTCATGAAAGAATTGGTATTTAGCTTCCTCCAGATACATAAAAGTCTAACATGTAGCTATTCAATGCCCCATGCCACCAAACATCAACAACTTTGGTCCAAACTATGTCTAGGTTCCTCAACTACTCAATGCATTGTTCTACCAAGGGTATTTTTGCCCAAAGTTTCTATTTTGTTCATCACATATGATGAAAGACATGTGTGTAAATGTGTTCGTAGATCATAGAAAAAAACCTTATAAATTACATTATGTAGGTTGTCTTCCTTGCATTCCCTTGGCTCTTGATTACCAAAGTTGGGGTGGTTCATCTCAAACTTTTCCTCCACTTGTTCCAACCAATGTTTAATATTATCTAGTGAGATCTAGTACATCATCCCTCCTTACCATTGCATTAACATAATTTGACCATTCCTAGTAACAAAAACAAACTATTGGGTGGGGTTTTGGTCACACACAAACTAGTCCTACACCACACGTGCATTCCATAACATTATCTGTCCATGCTAAAATATCACATAAATTATGATTACATATTCATTTGAGATGCAAAAAGAGATACTAGGATGGGTCAAGGTTAGTTGGCAATGGAGACATAATACATTCATCTTATGTGTGTACTTGCACACAAGATAACACTCAAAAATATTATATACTATTATATCAACACATGATATCAAATGAACACAAAATGAATGATAGTAGAGAAACACTATTATACCTAAATAATCATCTTATCAAATGCAATACATCATCAACTATAATAAAAATTCTATTGATAAAAACATTAGTTTGAGACATATTAACAATGTTTTATGGTCATAATTAGAAATAAAAACAATACCAATAACAATAATAACCATATCATTTACTTGTCAATTTATGGTAACAAGGTGAACCATGGCACTAGTAAGGTAAAAACTAACTCTACATTCTTGTTCTCTATTTTGGTAGCATTCCCTTTTGGTTACAGGTTCTTTGTTAGCAAATCAAAAACATTTTTTTTATGGCCAACTAGGTCTTTCTCAATAAATCACTTTCCCACCTTTTATAGTTTTATAAAGGATCTGCGTATCACTAGGTAGCTTAATTTCCATTACCTAGTATAATTAATGTGATGTCCCATTTGATGCTAGCTACTTTGTTATTTGCCATCATTCCTATGCTACTTGTTAGAGGCTAGCTGTAAGTAATAACTTTGTCATTCACCTACATGAATTCTATAGTAGTTCCTAGAATTATGCAATATAAGTTACCTTGTTCTAGCTATTTTATTATACGTGGATGTGGACCCAATTTGGAATTTCATTGTGACATTGTTGGGACTTGATTCTAATGCCATGTTTGACTATCTGGTTTTTAGAATTTGTCAGATTCTAGGGTCAACAATCAATATTTTACTATATTTTCATCTTTGCATATTATTCTATGTGTTGTTCCTTTCACATGCCTCCTCTATTGATATTGTTCCATGCCTCATATTTTATAGATTTGACATCTCAACCCTTACCTTCTATTTGCATTGACACTCCTCTAGCCCCTTGGTATATGTTGCTATATTGCATTGGCCCTTTCCCTTTGATTGTTGATCCCATTCCAAATATGTGCAAACTTATTGATGATGACAACATATATATCAAGACCTTCCATCCTACCTTTATTTATGAGGGAAGTTATAGGTTGTTTGACATTCTCCTCTTCTTCTTTCTTTTAGATTTTTGCCCCATTGGCTTGATTTTTTACTTTTTTATCTTTATTTTTTCTCCTTGGCTTGCCTATTTATGTTATTCTCCCAATTTTCCCCTTGGATTTTATCTCACTTGATTGAGATTCACTTGATTCTTCTTGTGTACACTCTTTGGCTTTCTCTTTGCATGATCTAACTACTAGAAAATTACAAAATTAAAAAATAATATATTTGTTTTCATTTATATTTGTTGATTGATACATAAAATATTGATCTACTTATGCTAGAGGTTTTACATATATATGTTACACATGTGCTTCTCATGATACTCTATGAGTGGGTGAGGTGAAATATATACGTGTTACACATGCTCATGGACTTACATATGCTATGCATTTTCATCATGCTCATCTTGGGGGCATGGTGACATTGGTGGTATGCCTTATACCATGGGCATCTCTCTAAAAAAATTGTTTTGGTACTATCCTCCTAGATTTATATTTATCATATAAAACTAATTACAATGATTAGGCATATTTATATTGCCTACATATTGCATGTTACATGTATATTACATTGTGTTATTACATATGACTATTACATTTCATATTTTATTGTGTACCTATGATTATTTGATTACTTGATTGCATGATTGTGCATGTTTCTTATTGATGTCTTGTCTAGTCTTTGACCATAGAGGATATTATAATTGTCATGTCATGCTGTGTCCTTATGGATTATAAGTCATATATCCTTGTGTGATGATTTCATATTATATGTGTAGTTACATGTTCGTATGCAAATATTGCCTATAACATGTGATATATATATATATTCTGCAATATACTATGATTGGTGTAATGATACTTATCATGCACATTACTATTTTAGGATTACTATTATTGTCGACATTACTATGGTCCTTACCATGCATATAATAGGGCATAATACTATTATGTTTATGTGTCTGATTACTATATCTAACCCTCCTAGGTGTACATTACTACATTGGGGCATCTTTTTTGTTCCTACCTATCTTTTCCATTGGGGAAATTGTACCCTTGACTATCTTCTCAAGCTTACTATTATCTATATATTGCATATATTAAATTTACAATGGGGCATAGCTTCGTTCTCCATCACATTATTGAGGCATATTGTTATTTCTGTCAATTTTTTTCTTACTTTTTTGATTTTTCAAAAGAAAAAAACTAAGAATGAAGGGTGTGGAAGGATACCTGTTAAAGTGCACGCATTGAATCTAGATGATTATGGAGAACTCTTCTTTAGCTAAGGAAGAATATCTATAAATAAGAAAACACTACCACAAAAACTTGTTTGTTAGATAAGTAGTTGGGTGGATTGCCTAGTGTGAGCTAGATCCTAGAAGCGAAAGCTTTCCAGGAGGCTGTCAATCCACCTTCTTCAAAACACTTAAGTTGGAATGATAAAAGAAGTAGATTTTACATAAAAATAGCAAATAAATGATACTAAAATAGCAAATAGATAAATTTGATACAATAAAGTTAAATGCTTTGCAAAAGATAACTAAATTAATGCAATAGTTTAATTAATACTAATTCTAAAAATTGGTAAAGGTTATGGTTTGGTAAAGTGGTGAGGGTCAAAAGGATTGTTTTTTTGGTTTGGGTAGATGGTAAAAGCTAAAAGTATGAAAAGGGATGAATAGATAAATGAGGCAAATAAGTAAATATGGCAAAAGAAAAATAAAGGTAAAGATGACAAAGAGGGAAAAGAGGTAAATGAGGCAAAGAGGTGAATGGGACAAAGGAGAAAAATGAAATGGAAATAGCCAAAAGGATTAAATGGGATGAATGGGATGAAGAAGAAGAGTTTAAGGGCTCAAGAGTATGGAGGTTAAGAAAGGAGAAGGCCAAAGAGAAATAAAGAAAGAACTAAAATTACAAAATAAATTAAATTACCTCAATGTTGTTGAAGTGGCTTGAAGATGTTGATGATGGTTGAATGTTGATGAATCTTGAAGTAATTTTGGCAGAGCTTATTTGCTTTGATATTTTTTACTTTAAGATGATGATGACCTCCTCTAAAAAAACTTACCAAAATATGTTAAGAACAAAAGACTAACTTGCCACTTAATCTTGGGTGAAGGAGAGGGGGGTATTTATAGATTTTTTGTGTGAAGAAACATGCTAAAATAGAAGAATAGTGAAGCAATTGAAATTTATCTAAGTGAGCTCAGTATTTAGTAAAGCTGAGGTGGGTGAGGATTCTCATGTGGGTTGGCGAGTCTCCAATTTTTAATGGAAATCATGCACATGGATTTGAATGAAGCTTAAAGACTTCTCCCCATTATTTCTTGCTTTCACATAAGCACTTAAAGGGGTGACACACCAAATGTGGTGTCATTTTATATGTGAGGGATGCAAATTTTAAGGTGAGGTTGGTGGAGATTCCCATGTTGGTTGAAAAGTATCCCATTTGGGTTGGTGAGCCTCCATTTGGGCTAAAAAGTCAAAAATTGGTGCCCTTTGTCTTCCAAAAGTATTAAAGAGGTAGGTATCTCTTTTTGAAGTCTAATTTCATGAGGAAAGACAAAATACATGTTGAATAATGACCCCTTATGGGGAAATTCACTATGTTTCAAGAAAGGCCCTTGTGATGCTTAAATGAGGTCATCAAGCACTTTGGGAAGGGTCTCAGGTGGGGTATGATGTCCCACATCAAGCCACATCACTTGCCATATCACCTTTAAATCACATGCCATGTCATTATGAATAGTGATAGTAGGTCTCATAGTGAATAGTGATGGTGATTAGTTATTTCAGACAGTAATTTTGAATGATATTTGTGACTAGGAGAATAATGATTTAATTGGGTTAAGGGTTTTTGGAAAGGTTTAAGATTTTTTAAAGGATCCTTAGGTATTTGGTCATTGAAAACTATAAATATGTAGTTTTTTGGTGTCTACATTTTTCCCATTTCTGTTATGCAACTTTGAATTAACAAGCTACAAAAAAAAACAAATCGCTTGGTTGAGGGTCAAGATGCCATGAGTATGGGAGGAGGTGTTCACCCTCAAATTGAGAGTTGATGAGGAAAGGTTGAATTAAGTGTAGGTTTGATAAGTAATTGATGGGGAGGCACTAGGTGGTGCCACAAGGTAACTGGGTATGTGAAATGCCTATGGGTTCACAAAATATGACTAAGTACAATAGTCAAGATTATGCAGAGACTAAAGGTGCAAACATTGATAACAAGAAGGTTGTGTTAGAAGATAAATGACAAGGTAACCGGTCCCAACATTGGTCATAGTTGACTGGGTTAGTCTTATCAAGGTTCCTAAATAGGGTCGGTGTTGACTCAGGTATCTAAGGTAGGAAGTGCTCTCAAGAAAACACAAATGGTCTGGTTTTGCATGAGGTGGTGCAAACATTTAAAAGTTCAACATGGCAAGGTTGGTCATTGTAGGAAAAAGTTATTACAAAAAACACCAATGTTGTGGGTCAAAAGCAACTAAAGTCAAGGTGGACGTGGTGAAAGCATGGGTGGATTGGGTATGGGTTGGAAGGGGATGGCCGAGCTGAATCTAGATGCACATGAAAAATGGATGCTGCCTACATAGTTCCATGGATAAGAATCCAAGAAGAACATCAGGCTAAATGTAGCTATTTTGAGGTGAAGGGTGTTGGTTAACTTGGTTGTCCCAATTGGATATCATATAGGTAGGTCCAGGTGAAGGATGTTGGAGAAAGGGAAGCACTAAAGGGTGGAAAATATGGCTATCATATAGTTTCTGATGTGTGTGGTAGAAATGGTGGATGAAGTGAGCTAAGATGCAATTAGATGATTGCATCAACTATGTAAAAGGAATTTGTAGCCATGGATAAGTAGGTTGAAGTGTGAAGTTTTTTCCACCATCGTAAAGAAAAGGAAAAGTAAAAATATGTGTTACCAAGATTTGGAAAATATGGAACTACTCGAATTACCATGGTGATCTGATGGGTTCTTTCATCACCATTCAAATAAGTTGACATTGTGCACATTCCAAAACAATGTCATTAATAGGCTATGGAAGGTTATTATTCAACGGTTAGGGTAAGAAAAGTATCAGAGTGGGTAAACGAGAAGTGGTGAAGATTCAAACCCTTGATCATTGAGTTAGTGGGGCCCAAAAATAAATAAGCATTGAGTTTTTGAGAGAATTCAGAGAAAGATGCTGAGGGGTTTTTGAATATGGAGTGAGGTGAATAATAATAACATTAAATAATTGAGGGAGTAGGTTATGGATTATGGTTAAAGAGTAGGGCTATTACAAGGCATAAGAAGATGTAGTCCAAAAGGGGGAATCAAGGAAAATTATTGGTTAGAAGGTTAGGGCATGTGAGAGATTATAGCTATCAGCCCCACGTGAGTATCCCAAATCTTCCATTTGAAGGTGGTCTTAGATTCTAACATCTTCAAAGGTCAGAGTGAAAGGGGTTTAAAATAGGCAAGACTAGAAGAGGTGGGGAAATAATGTTCATTCTGATGGCTTAACAATGCTCATGCTTGTTGGTTAGTTGTATGAGCCCGTGGTCTTATCCAATTATGTTATAGAGCTGTAAGATTGGTATATATCTCACAGTAAACCAAAATTGAGTGGAAGACCTTGGAGGCTATAACATGCTCAAAATGGGTAGAGGGTTGAAAAGGAAAAAGGTGATAGGGAGGGTGAAGGGAGTAGTTGGAGAGGGACAAAAAAAAGAGTCTGAGCGCAACATACAAAGAAATTAAAGGAATAAAGGGATAATCTTAAAGTAAGGAACTTGACTAGATTTCATGCATTAAGGCAAGGACGTAGAGGATTCAAGGAAACAAAAAAGGAGATGTATGCACAAGCAGTACAACTGGTCACTACACTCGAAAGAGGTGGAGGTGAAATTGGAGAACATAAGGGAGATCCAACAAGGGATGAGGTAAAGGTGGACTAGGAGATGGATGAAGAGAAAACAACAAGGTCGCAGATAAAGATGAAGGTGGAGAAGGATGTAAGAAGCTAGGAATGGTCATATAGGTTGGGAAGAATAAGGAAGGGCATAAAGGAAGATGAAAAAAATGAAATGAAATGGAGAAAAGAGAAGAAAAATAAAAGGTAAAATATTGGGGGTGAAAGATTCACTAAAAAATGATAGATTGGATAATTGAAAAGGATGGGGAGAGAAGTGTAATAATAATGAAGGGTAAGGGGAGAATGAGGGATATCAGCGGTTTGAAAACAAGTCTAAAAAAGATAAAAGAGAAAATAGTTTGGTGATGAAAATGAAAAATAAGGAAATAAATGGAAGAAAAGGAAACATGAGGAAAAAAGGAGTGAAATGAGGACACAAAGAGAATGACAGGAGAGGGAAGAAGCATGTGGTATCTTGAATAAGTAAGCATGGGTGATGATATGCAAGGAGAGGAATAATGAAGCAAAGCAGGTGGTGGGTTTGAAGATTAGAATGGGATGGAAAATGGGAAAGGAGTGAAGAATGAGGGGAAGCAAAGGATGGGTGGACAAGAAGGTGAAGAGAGAAGGTAGGTGTTAATCAACTTGTTGGAAGAGATTGACAAACTGAAGGGGTGATTAAAAGAGATTAACAAGCTAAAAAAATGGTGAGGTGATGAAAAAATAGGGGGACACAATGAAAGGGAGTGAGATGAAACTAAAGGATGAAGATGATAAGAACAAAAAGGAAGAATTGAAACAGGGATACAAAGCACTAATACTCACATAGATGCAAAAGATAAGTTAGTACTGAGATGGAAAGAGGAAAAGGGGAATGTAAAAAGGGCCATAGGAAAAAAGAGATAAGAAGAAAAAGGGAAATTATGGAAGGATTCTCAAAGGATAAATACCTAGGGAAAAACTAGTTGTGGAGGAAAAAGGGGAAGATAAAAAAGATAAAAGGATGGAAAAAAAGCAAATAGGAAGAATGGAAAATGGGTATGGTAGGAAGAGTGGTAGAATGGCAGAGAGTGGTGGTACACGCAAATAAAAAGTGCAGCAATAGAAGAAACAAAAAGTTTTCAAGATGCACAATATGATGTGAAATGGGTGAGAAAAAGAGAGTGATAAAGGGGGTATCACAAATAGCCAAGGGGGAGGGGAGATGATGAGGACATAGAAAGATGTTGAAAGGGATAAAGGGTAAGATTGGTAATAAGGTGAAAAAGAGTCAAAAAATGCAAAAGGTGGGAGGGGAAGTGGGCCATGAAGCATGCACAAAGAAAGATGATGAGGAGGCCAACGAAGTAGAGTAGGAGGCGGCTTTATGGGAGGTAAGGGGGACCAATGGATAATGTTGTCAATCCTTATGTTAAAAGAGATTGAAAAGATGGAGGTAGGGAGATGGTTAGGAGATAGGTAGAGAAGTGGAGGAAGAGATTTTAAGTGAGAAGGGAAAATAAAGTAAAGGAAGTGGTCAAGTTTACCTCTGAAACTGAGCACTGCCTACATAGTCTAAAAAGACCTCAGACTAATGTAGTTCTCCCAAAAATGGGGGAAAGACTTAAGAGGAAGTATTAGATGGTTTTAAAACATAAGAAATCTGAAGAAAGAATTCAAAGCTTCCTTGATATAGGACATCCTAAGTAAGAGGGCACTATTACCGACATAAATGAGTGAGAAGAAAAAAAAGGGGATGGGAATTAGTTGTTAGTGGTCAAGTTGCACGTAGAGAAACAGCTACATAGTCTGTGGACATTAGGCCAATGTAATTCAATAAGGTTTGGATGAGTGGTGTTTGAATTGGCTATCCCAATTTGATGGACAACATGGGTTGGTTTGGGCTGAGGGAGAAGGTTTGGTAAAATAATAGTTTTGAGTTTTGGTGAAGGGGTTGATAAAAGTGAATGGGGTAGGTTGGTAAATAATTACCATAATGATCCCACATTTAGTAGGATGAGAGATATAGTTGTTAAGGTAGGATAAATTAGAAGGGAACACAATGCTAAGTACCATAAATAATCTTCAATGGAGCTAATCCAAAGAATAGGTGATTTTGTGAGGAGGTTACACCTTCTAAAATTGTGCAAGGGTAGGAGTTTGGAGATAGTGTCTACCAATATGAACTAAGTTTTAGGTGGGGGTCTATCTGGATCTGCAGAGTCATTATGGCCAAGGTTCACCACCGCTACAAGCTGAATTTTAAGGGTAGTAATGAAGTGACAACCTGTAAAAAATTTCTTTGATGATTAAGGAGATTATACAAGGAAGTTAACAACATGGTGAGCAACAGAGGATGGACCTTCCCTGACCCAAAATCTGCATGGATAGGCTAGACAAATGGTGGTCACATCTGTATCTTGTGCTCTAGTTGCTTGGAACTACAGACGTGGGGTCCCATTTATAAGAGGCCCTAGTATTAGGGAGCTATGTGGTCCAAGATATTGGTGATACAATAGGATCAAATAGTCTTTCCCTTACTATAGATGGAATCTCAGTTGGTATAAAATAAATGACTACCATGTTCAAGCAAACACTGCCAATGGTTAGGGTCTGATGTTTAGAGCTTGTGGCAATGTACTGGAAGGAATAGGAGGGTAATGTGTTGGATATTATTGGTCGAATGTTATTATGCTTGAGGTTGTGTGGATACTTATGAATATTATGGTTATGGTTATGATTGGTATGGTTATGGTTGTAATCTCACTTAATTTAAAAGAAATGACCATTATTGTTGTAGTGTTGGATGGTACAAGTCATAGTGAAAACATCAACCATGCACATTAAGATAAGAATAGGGCTTGATTCTTTGTTTTTGAAAAAGACTAAATATAGACCCGAGGTGAGATCAACTTAATGAATATAAGCCCTTCAAATGCTGTGCATGAGTGGTCATTAGTTGATAAAAAAGGTTTCATGATCATAAGGTGTCAAATAAGCTCTAAATCCCTTGATTTATAAATAGACAAAAGGGAAGATGGGTGATAGGTGGTGTGAAGGGTAATAGGTGATATGTATGATAACCTCATGTGAATTAGTTTGCCCCTTATAATAATGGTAATAAACAAGTCCATGTCATATGCTAGATGTAGACTGATCAATGTGGGAAGTCTACATGTGAAAGCCAATTGTGGATGTTGATTTTTCTATGGTAGTGGGTCTTTTGCTTTATTGCTATTTATGGGAAGCTGATTGATGTTGGAAGCTTCCATGAAATTGCTATACTTTTGACAAAGTTAACTCAACCATCTTTTGAGGGATTGGTCTAAGATTGTTGGTTTTGTTTTAATGTTCTTGATAGCTATCCTTCAAGGGAGCAGTCTATCATATATTTGGCAATTTTTATTTTGTTTTTGGGTAGTTGTCTTTTAAGGGAGTAGTCTATAATGCTTAAGATATTGACCCAATTAATTATTAAAATATGAAATGTGTTTAGACATGGACCAATTTAATTAGGTTTAGAGGTTTACCTTTATGAGGGCAAAACTTTACATAAGAAAGTTAATGATATGTGAAAGGGTGTGGTTTTGAGAGAAAATGACCATGGGATTCCATTATGTTAGAGACGAAAAGTATCCATGAGAAACATGCTATGGGTAGAGCAATGATACCCATATTTAGGATTAGGCCATGACTATGATGGTTAATCACATGGTTCTATGTTGTAATCCATTGTCTTCAAAAGGGAAGGAGGAAGGTGGGTAAAGGTGAAAATCTCATAATCAAGGGATGAACTTAAGTTAGACAAACAAGTGAGTTTGATCCTTCTTTAATAGAAAAATGGATGCAGATGTGAAGCATTGAGAGTCTCAGGTTTTGAGTTTCCTTCAAGAGAGGATAAATGATAAGCTCTTGATCCATACTTATGGGTGATGATGTAGGGTCCAAGCCAATTGAAAGCAAACTTGCCTCATTTACTCTTCTCCATGTTAGTTTTATTTTAGGATGAGATCTCTGCTATTGAATTCTTATTGGTTTGAGGTAAGGTTGGTTAGGTTTGATGGAGAAGGGTAATTTATTGTTAGGTTGTGGAGCTAAAAGCTTCAACCCTTTGCAAACTGAAGGAACAATGGTTGCTGAGATCCAGGAGCACCGGCGTTGACAGCAGGACCGACGTCGGCAGAGACCAGTGCAGAAGGCCACCGGCGACGGCAGGAAGTCGGCCGACGTCGACAGAACCAGACAAGCAGGGACCGACGTCGGTCGCCTGTGTGTTCCAGAACTGCTTGTTTCATGGACAGGTAGTTAAGTGAACGAAGAGTTTGCATGTTGAGACTAGTTAGAGTCTTGGGCTGCGAGGATAATTGTCTAAATTAAGAGTCTTAGTTATTGTTTGAGTTAGGGATCTATTTATAGACCCATTGGCATGTATTGTTAATGTATGAGATAGAAAGGAAGAGTTCCTTCTAGTTGTAAGATCTGTGAGTTGCAAGTTGTTGCAAGCTCATTGGGGATCTACATGTAAGTTTGGTCTTTGAATTGCAGGTTGCAGGTTCATGAGAGATCAGCTTGAAGTGCTATAGAGTGCTTGGTGTACCGGTAGGGTTATTACTGACTGGTTGGTGAGGTGAACACCAATTCTATGTGTGAGTTGGTTGTTGGGACCATTTTTTGTATAGGAGAGTGTGTGTGAGAAGAATTACTATACACTTGAGGTGTGGCGAACTTCTGTAAGGTGAAAGAGTGTGGCGGCTCTTTGATGTATTCTTTTCTGTATAGTGTTAATACAAGATAGTGTATTGTCTCTCATATTCTGTGCTATTGGTGAACTCTAGTTACTTATGTTTCTGGTTATTTCCGCATATTCAATTGCTTATATTTGGTAATCATACTGTGCTCTTTCTGAAGAGTGAGATCCTAACGGGTGGAACTAGAACAGGTGTGTTTGTTCTTAGATTTACCTCCACCCCCCTCCCAACAAGTGGTATCAAAGCTTTTGGTTGGGATACTAATAGATTGGTGTAGATCTAGGTAGTGTGTTTTGATTACAGGTTACTCACAGGGTTTCTGTTTGAGTGGGAGTTGAACAATGGTAGAAAACAGTCAACTACGAATGGAAAAGTTTAATGGCAAGAACTACCAATTATGGAGGATGCAGATTGAGGACTATCTGTATCAGAAAGATTTGTACTTATCGTTGGGTGGGGTTGCTAGCAAACCCTTGGATATGAAAGATGAAGAATGGGAGGTTCTTGATCGGAAGGCTCTGGGATCTATTAGATTGAGTCTTGAATCATCTGTGATTTCCAACTTATCACAGTGTAAGACAACGGTGGAGTTGATGAAATCTTTGGCAAATTTGTATGAAAAACCCTCAGCTTCTAATAAGGTATTTCTTATGAAGCGTTTATTTAATTTGCAAATGTTGGAAGGTGGATCTGTTCATAGCCATCTTAGTGATTTCCATGGTTTGGTAAACCAGTTAAGTTCAGTCAATATTGTATTTGATGATGAAATTAGAGATCTCTTAATCTTGTGTTCATTACCTGAAAGTTGGGAAGGTTTGGTAATGACAGTGTCTAATATTGTGTCTCCTTCAAAAGTCTTAAAAGTGGATGATGTTGTGAGTGTGATCTTGAATGAAGAGATACGCAGGAAAAGCACAGGTGAATCATCTAGAGATGCTTTGAGTGTTGAAGGAAGAGGAAGGCCAAGAGAGAAGACAGAGCGTGGGAGATCAAGGTCGAAGATGGGCAAAAGATCCAAGTCCAAGTATGGCAGAATAACCTGCTAGAAATGTGGAAAGCAAGGGCACTTAAAGAGAGATTGCAGATCGGGTGAAGATCAACATGAAGGACATGGAGAAGAAGCAGATGTTGTGGGTTACGTTGCACAGGATGCTCTGGTATGTTCTTTGAATAAAGTAGAATCTTGGGTATTAGATTCAGGTGCCTCTTTTCATGCATCCCCACATAGAGAATTTTTTCATAAGTATGTCCAGGGAGACTTTGGAGAAATTTGTGTAGGGGATGGTAAGCCTTGTCAGATTGTTGGCAAAGGCAAAGTGAAGCTGAAATTGCAGACAGGTGACACATGGGTGTTAAAGGAGGTCATGCATGTCCCAGTTCTGAAGCAAAATCTGATTTATATTAGAAGTTTGGGTGAAAAGGGTTGCACAGTAACTCTCACAGCGGACTCTTGGAAGGTTACCAAGGGTACACTTGTTTTAGCTAGAGGTAAGAAAGTAGGTACGCTTTATCTATCTACTTGTTTTACTGATTCTCTTTCTGGGTTATCTACTTCTGCTGTAGATTCAGAGATGTGGCTTAATAGGCTTGGTCACATAGATAAGAAGGAGATGCTAGTTCTTGAGTCAAAGAGTATGCTTTCGGATTTGGAAGGCATGGATCGTGGTTTCTGTATGCAGAAGAAGAAGGTGAGGTTTCTTGAGGAATTCGATGTTAGTGACAAGAACAGGAAAGCCTTGGTTTTTAAGGAAAAAGTGACAGACAGAGTTCAGCACAAGGTGCAGAGGAATTCTGAGCAGAGCAAGGGTGATTTGGACAAGGGTTTGATCCAAAAAGAGCTCGCGAGAAAAAGTCAGGTCTCACAAGAAAAACACAGAGACCGACGTCGACAGGAAAACCGGCGTCGGTGTCCAGACAGGGACCGACGTCGACTATGTGCAGCCCGATGTCGGTGACTCGGGGCAGATAGAGACCGGCATCGGCCAGGGGAAACCGACGTTGGCAAGAAGGCAGTCGCAGGGAACCGACATCGGTCAGCTGTAGACTGAGATGTGACCGGCATCGGTCACTGAGATAAATTTTGAGTGGACAGCTAGTTGTCATGGAGTCTCAAGCGCCCATATGGAGGACTGAAGGTGTAAGTAAGTCCTTAAATTCATCATTTCCCTTCTTTACACTACTTGTTGCTCACTTATGGCATAGAACAAGGAAGTTGTTAAAGAAGCAGAACAGGTAGATCCAGGAAACAGTGGGAGCTTGGCATGGATGAGGATGTGATTCTTTAGAGGAGAACCAAACAGGTGTTTTGGGTAGTGTTGCCAGTTGGAAGTAAGCACTGAGAGACGAATGGATGTTGAGGATGAAGAAGAGCAGAAATGGATACGTGAGATGAAAGATCATGGTATATGATCTTGTATTAGCTGCAGGGCAATGGAGGTTTGATCATTATGTTTCTCTTTACCAGGTTGGATAATATTAGCTACATTATCCTATTTTTTTGTATGATGTGCTTGTTGCAGGGTTACATATACAGGTATTGCTAAACTAAAGGTAAAGCTAGTTCAGGTGTGTGTCATGGAGAATCTGGGAGCAGCAAGATTCTTTGGCATGAGTGTGATCTAGAGACATGGAGGTCTTGTTGACTTTGTTTCAGGATGATTGTGTGAAGCCGGTTAGCACACCGATGGTTAGACAGTTCATAGAATAGGGGTCTTGATTCACATAATGAGGTTGAGTGCATGGTATGTACTAAACCTGAGTTTTCCCAAGCAGTGGGAGTTGTCACAAGTTTGGAGTCAATCTGGGAGAGTAATACTGAAGGGCAGTTCAGTGGGACCAGCAGCAGGTGCACATGCTATGTAGGGTCAAGTTTTTTATCTACATGGTTGTAGATGCGGATGTGGCAGGTAATTTGGATGACAGGTTTTGCACCACGGATTTTGTGGTGGTTGGTCTTCAAGAGTGATCTTGAGGAGGGATACAAAGCCAAGGGAAAAAACTAGATGGTGTATAGGTACAGGTATAGGTTGCAACTGTTTATCTCCAAGTGGGAGATTGTTAGGTTGTGGAGCTAAAAGCTTCAACCCTTTGCAAACTGAACGAACAATGGTTGCTAAGATCTAGGAGCACCAGCGTCGGCAGCAGGACCGACGTCGGCAGAGACCAGTGCAGAAGGCCACCGGCGATGGCAGGAAGTTGGCCGACGTCGGCAGAACCAGACAAGCAGGGACCGACGTCAGTCGCCTGTGTGTTCCAGAACTGCTCGTTTCATAGACAGCTAGTTAAGTGAACGAAGAGTTTGCATGTTGAGACCAGTTAGAGTCTTGGGCTGTGAGGATAATTGTCTAAATTAAGAGTCTTAGTTATTGTTTGAGTTAGGGATCTATTTATAGACCCATTGGCATGTATTGTTAATGTATGAGATAGAAAGGAAGAGTTCCTTCTAGTTGTAAGATCTGTGAGTTGCAGGTTGTTGCAAGCTCATTGGGGATCTACATGTAAGTTTGGTCTTTGAATTGCAGGTTGCAGGTTCATGAGAGATCAGCTTGAAGTGCTATAGAGTGCTTGGTGTACCGGCAGGGTTATTACTGACTGGTTGGTGAGGTGAACACCAATTCTGTGTGTGAGTTGGTTGTTGGGACCATTTTTTGTGTAGGAGAGTGTGTGTGAGAAGAATTACTGTACACTTGAGGTGTGGAAAACTTCTGTAAGGTGAAAGAGTGTGGCGGCTCTTTGATGTATTCTTTTCTGTATAGTGTTAATACAAGATAGTGTATTGTCTCTCATATTATGTGCTATTGGTGAACTCTAGTTACTTGTGTTTCTGGTTATTTCCACATATTCAATTGCTTATATTTGGTAATCATACTGTGCTCTTTCTGAGGAGCCAGATCCTAACGGGTGGAACTAGAACAGGTGTGTTTGTTCTTGGATTTACCTCCACCCCCCTCCCAACATTTATAATGTTTTGATGAGAGAATTTGAATCCCAAATAGGTCGGGTGGTGTCCAAATGGGTTGCCCCAATTTGATATGCCATTTGGTTCTAGTTGGGTTGATGGATACATTTGGTTGATAGGTTGAGGTAAAAAGGCCAAGGTTTAGTTCAGTTAATGGTTAAGGTATAGTTGAAGTTAATAAATGGTTAAAGCTTTATGGAAGGAAAGCTCCCCTAGTTTAATCTTTGCATGGGTGGGAAAAAGATCCCAAAGTGAAGGTGTTTGTGGTTGAATTCAGTTAGAATGTTAAGGGTTTGAAGGGTCTGTCCATGGAATGGACATTTTAGCCTTTCCCCTATCCTTTTGTTGGATCTAAGAGTGGGTAACCCTACAGATGGTGTGGATAAAAGGAAGTGTTGGTTTAGCTTGCTACTTCGGTCCCTCCTTACTCTTAGTTGAGAATGGGAGAATAGGAAAGTGTTGGGAAGGTTTGGTTGATGGTTGGGTTGGTAATGGGATCAAAAGAGGTTAATTTGATAACATATTATCCTCATCATAAAGCTGATGGATAATAGTTTTAAGATCCTTGCAGTGTTTTGTATCATGGCCAAGTATCCTATGGTAAGAGCACACATGGTGGTCATTGTACCATGATGGTTTTGGGCATGAAGGGTTGAAAGTTTTGATAGAGTCAATTTTTTTGATAGGTGGTAAGGTCAAGGAAGAGGTTTGCAATAAACTTTGTAAAATGGTTGAATAGGATTCATGCAAAGGTGTTGGAGGTGATAGATTTTTAGTTTTGGGAGTCTTCCTAAAATTAATTTTTACTATAGAAGTTATCGATGGTGGGGTAGTTTTGGTTTGTCGGTTAAGTTGGGATGGATTGGTTAAGGGAGGTTTATCTAATAAAATATTACCCTCATATAAGTTGTGGATGAGTGTTTGGAGAGATTTTCAATGCTCTGTGCCATGTGCAGGTGTCCTATGATATGCACAGACTAAGCTGGCATTAAACCATTTTGGTTGAGGATGTGAAGGGTCAAAAGTTTTGACAGGTTGAAAACATTTGGGAGGTGGTAAGGTTAAAGAGGAGGTTTTCAATAACCTTTGTAAAATGATTGAATAGGATTCAAGTAAAGGCATTGGGGGTGATAAATTTTTGGTCTTTGGAGTGGGAGCCTTCTTAGGAGTAGGCTTTACCCTGGAAGTTGTTAGTTATGGAATTATTTTATTAGATTGGTTAGGTTGGGGTTGCTTGGTTGGTTTAGAAGTAGAAGATTTAAGAGAAAGGGGGGTCATGGGTCTATTCTGAGATGGTTTAGGAGATTCCACCCTTTTAATAGGTTTAGTCAAAGTTTTCTTTGATGGACTTGATGTAGTTAGGTCCAATTTCAAAGATTGGCAAGATATGATATGAACCTGAAGTATTCCTAGATTCTTGATGGATTTGGTCAAAGAGGTGTAAGGGTATTTATAAATTTTAGATGGAAGTGGGTTGGATGGTTCCCTTATGGTTTTGGAGGATGGAGTATCTAAGGATGGGGTTGAGGTAGTGATAAGTTTGAGGGTGGATTTAAGTAAAGTGAAGGGTTCTTGTTTGTTTTGGTAAGGGAGGCCAAGATGATGTCATAAAGTGGCTCTATTGAGATTGCATTGAGAAGTGAACTCTAGGCTTTGTACTAGGCTAGAAAAGGGTTTGTAGATAGGTTTGGTTCCTTGATCATTGATTTCAATGCTTAAACCCTTGGGTGGAGAAGAGGGAATGGTTTCCCCATCTATGTTTTTGGTGGAAGGTTTAAAATTTAGAGAAGATGTTTCTTCCATAGATGGAGTGGATAAGGTGACCTCTTCTCAAGGAATGGTTTCCAAAGGAAGAGTTGGTGAGTTTTTTGTGAGGGAAGAAGGTTTAATGGTGTCAAATGAAAGGAAGGGAGTGGTTGCCTCCTTTGTTTGTTCATCCAAAGGAATGGGAAGTGATTCTCCGACTTCAATGAGTGGGGTGGAAGAAGTAGTAGTAATAGGTTTGTCAATAACAACATTGATCGTGTGCACCTCACAAGTATCAGATGATTCTTGTTGGCTTTGATTCACTAAAAGGGGAAGTTGAAAAGATTGTTTGATTTCCTTAATTATGCTTTTTAAATAAATTTATGAAGGTTCTCCTTGGTCAATAAGTGGATCAGTTAAGGTTGGTGTTATTATAGTTTCTTCAGTTGTAGGTTTACTAAAGGCCAAAAGAGGGTGTATCAATGTCTCAATTATCACATTAGGGTGTGAAACTATTTGTAAGTTATTTGGTTGGATTGAAGAGGCTAGTTGGTCTGATAGGTTAACAAGTTGGTTGGGTTGATAGGTTGGTTGATCAATCGAGGGTGATGAAATTGATTGGGTTAACAAGGTGGGTTGAGGTTGATAAGATGGTTGGCGAAAGTGGCTTAAGTTTTGACAAGGTTGGGGTGATTGACATGATAGATGTTGAGTTGTTGGTTGGGCATGATAATAATTAAATGGATGATGATAGGACATTGGTTGGTTTTAAGTGAGGTTTAATTGATCATGGATACCAAAAATAGATGATTTAAGTTTTGATTTTAATCTAGCTATCCGATCTATTATCACTACAACAAACTCAGGTGGTAGTTTGGGTGAAGGTTGATAGTTTGTGGATTGATTTAAGTTAGAGTTTTATGAGTTATAGGTAAGGTTAGGTTGGTTGTAGACAAGGTTGGGTTGGTTATAGATAGGATTGAGTTGGTTGTAGACAAGGTTAGGTTAATTTTTGATAAGAAAGGGAACATAAGTGGCTTACAATACAAGGTATCAGTTTAAGGCAAAAGGATTATTCTCCAAGATCCTTGAAAAGCTAGGACCTCTAGGAGAGAAATTAGGAAAGCTCTCTATTGAACAATATAGTGGAGATGAGGTATTGGAAAATAGGTTCTTGGTTGGTTTGATTCTTTAATTTGTAGTTTGGTAAAGACTATGTGAATAATAGAGAGAAATGAAGCTCACACCTCAAATAAGAAGTAAGAAAAAGAAAATATTCAAGATAAGCAAAGCATACACTAAGATATATTAAATCCTAGAGTTTTAATTATCTCTCTTTTAACTTATGCCTTAGAAAGTGTGAAGGGGAAGTTGGTTTTATATAGGTACTAAAAAGACAAGCTATGGTTGGTTTCGGGTTATTTAGGCACTCAAAAAAAGATCTATGTTGAACTTTGGTACATGGATTGGTATTGGGGCCTACCCCTCCACTTCACAATCCTATAACAATAAAGGTGACAGGTGCTTAGAAAAGATATATCGAGTTTAGAGTTTATACTCATCCAGAAAGTTGAGTTGGTTCTCCCCTTGGTGGTAAAATCTAAGTGGGATAGCTGGAAGGGGGTAAGGTTGCCGCTAGGTGATGAAATATCAGTCGGTCCTTGTCTCAAGTATTGTTTAGATGTGTTGATTATTTATTGGTTTGGCTTAGTGTGTGAAGATAAGTGAAAGATATGATAAATTACTATTCCTCCTAGTTACTAGATGAACTAAGATCAGTAAGCAATTCAATGGATGTAAAGTGTTTGTTTTAAACTCAAAATAAAATTTCAGATTTATTTAAGTGCATACAAAATATCTAAATACAATATAAATGAAAGATGAAAATGCAAGTCCTAATCCTAGGATGACTGTTCTTTTTATTTCTTTTAAAGATGCAAGAAAAATAAACTTTAACTTTTCTAAAAATGCAACTAAAACTTATGTTTTTTTATTGAGAAAGAAATCTTAATTTTTTTAGAATGTAACTAAATGAATTCACTAATGAAATTCTAGATGTCTCACAACATCTATAAACCCAATAAAACTCAAGGGTCCCACCGGGTGTGCCAAAATGTTTCTCTCAATTTTTTTTTATTTTTGAAAATAAAAAAACTAAGAATGAAAGATGTGGAAGAATACCTATTAAAGTGCACACGTTGAATCCAGATGATTATGGAAAAAAAATTTTATCTAAAAAAAAAACTTACTAATAAGAAAATACTACCACAAAAACTTGTTTGTTAGACAAGTAGTTGGGTGGATTGCCTAGCGTGAGCTAGATCCTACAAGCGAAAGCTCTCTAGGATGTTGTCAATCCACCTTCTTCAAAAAACTTAAGTTGAAATGATAAAAAAAATAGATTTTGATTAAAAATAATAAATAAATTATACTAAAATATTAAATAACTAAATTGGATACAATAAAGTTAAATGCTTTACAAAAATTAACTAAATAAACGCAATAGTTTAATTAATACTAATGCTAAAAATTGGTAAAGGTTATGGTTTTGGTTTGGTAAAGTGGCGAGGGTAAAAAAGATTGTTTTGTTGGTTTAGGTAGATGGTAAAAGATAAAATTATACAAATGATGAATAAATAAATGAGGCAAATAAGTAAATATGGCAAAGGAAAAAGAAAGGTAAAGAAGGCAAAGAGGGAAAATAGGTAAATGAGGCAAAAAGATGAATGGGATAAAGGAGAAAAGTGAAATTGAAATAGCCAAAAGGATGAATGGGATGAATAGGAAGAGTTTAAGGTCTCAAGAGTATGGAGGTTAAGAAAAGATAAGGCTAAAGGAAAATAAAGAAAAAATTAAAATTACAAAACAAAGTAAATTACCTCAATGTTGTTGAAGTGGCTTGAAGATGTTGATGAACATTGAATGTTGATGAAGATTGAAGTACTTTTGGTAGAGCTTTGTTGCTTTGATATTTTTTTGTTCAAAATTATGATGAACTCCAAGATGATGACTTCCTCCGAAAAAACCTACAACAATATGCTAAGAACAAAAGACTAACTTGCCACTTAACCTTGGGTGAAGGAGAGGGGGGTATTTATAGCATTTTTATGTGAAAAAACATGCCAAAATAGAGGAATTATGAAGAAATTCAAATTTATCCAAGTGGGCTCATGATTTAGTCAAAGTGAGTTGGGTGAACATTCCCACGTGGGTTGGTGAGTCTCCAAATTTGATTGGAAATCATGCACATAGATTTGAATGAGGCTTAAAAATTTCTCCCCATAATTTTTTGATTTTACATAAGCACTTAAAGGGGTGGCACACTAAATGTGATGCCATTTTCTATGTGGGGGATGAAAATTCTAAGGTTAGGTTGGTGGAGATTCCCATATGGGTTGGAAAGTCTCCCATTTGGGTTGGTGAGTCTCTATTTGGGTTAAAAGGTCAAAAATAGGTGCTCTTTGTCTTTTACAAAGTCTTAAAAAGATAGGTATCTCTTTTTGAAGTCTAATTTCATGTGGAAAGACAAAATACTTGTTGAATAATGACCCCTTAAAGGGAAATTTTTTATATTTCAAGGGGGACCCTTGTGTTGCTTGAATGAGGTCATCAAGCACTTTGAGAAAGGTCCCAGATGGGCTATGATGTCCTACATCAAGTCACATCACTTCTAATCCATGTCACTTGTCATATCACCTCTAAATCATATGCCATGTCATCATGAATAGTGATAGTGGGTCCCATAGTGAATAGTGATGGTGAAGAGTACTTTTGAATAGTGATTTTAAATGATATTTGTGATTAGGAGAATAGTGATTTAGTTGGGTTAAGGGGGGTTTTGAGAAGGTTTAAGAATTTTAGGGGATCTCGAGGTATTTGGTCATCAAAACATATAAATGTATAATTTTTTAGTTTCTACAATTGCTTTCCCTTCACTTTCCCATCCTCATCGATTATATTACATGATAACATGTGGTGTGCATAACTCTTTCTTTTGAATGAGTGATTAAAAAAATATATTTAAAATCCCTCACCTTAAAAAGGGGCATATATATCTACATATTTTATATTAATTTTAAAAAAAATAAGTGAAAAAATATGCTAAGGGCCATGAAATGACAAACATTTTTTTCCCTGATCAAGAAACGAAGTTGAGTTGTCAAAACTCACTCTGAAAGTTATAGTACCCAAGAAAGCAAGATAAGATTTTATTTTTAATTGTAGTTACTATAAATAAAAACATGGTTTGTGTACCATCAAGTGTATTCATTCATGTGTTCATATTGTCAATTTTTATTTCTATATTCATAGTGATTTATTACAATATTGTATTCTTTCACTTGTTTGCAACAACAATCCATATTTATCAAGAGATATCATCACACATGGATGAAGTTTTGCCTTATCCTTTAATTTTATCATCCATCTTTCCCTAGGTAAGTACGGGTGTATATTTATATTTATTATTTTACTTTGATGTAAACATGCATTCACATCACTCACACACATCAAAATAGGGGCATTATGTAGATACGTAATTTTAGAACAAGATCATTTTCCATTATGACATTTACTTATTTTAATACACTTGGTCCACCTATGTATATTTAAATATTTTAGCACACTCGGTCTCCTATCTTTTTTTGTATCCACCTTCCTTTACCTAATTTTATATACCTTGATTTCATTTGTTACACTATTCCATGATTGGCCTTCGTATGTCATGTTATATAGATCCTTATATATATAAATGTATGTAATAAGAAATACAAGATATCTAAAAATCAATTTCATCTTGAAGAAGATAGATCCTACTTACACTTCTGATTGGGATGCATTAGATAATCGGGGTCATGACTAATATGGATCCTCTAAACCTAGCCAAGGGATCTCTCACCACAATAATATCACTAGGGAAAGTTACAAAGCCTCCAGTCAAGCAAAACTTTGTAGTAAACCCAAATAGGTCTTATATTTTCATATTCACTAAACTAATAACAGGTAAAGCAAAATTTAATCTAGTGCTCACCAAAGCTTGTGACATAAAGTGGGGGTAATAAACACTAAAAACAAATATGCATAAAAGACATATACTCACATAAAGTATACAAAATCCTAATGTATAGAAGATAAGTGTAAATACATATCTATCTACTCTTACAAATGAGAAACAAATTTAAGAATGCTTATCTTTGAAGATGAACCCGTCGATCCTCAATCTCTCCGTTGGCCAAGGTGCTTCAAAAGAGATTTTTGTGGTATGTAAGGATGACAAGGATACATCAAATTTAGGATACACAACCTATCAATACATATAAAAAATTTCTCTATAAGATAAGATCCGTATCTCTAAATAAAGTATGAAAATCCTAAGATGGCTCCTCAAGTAGAATAGTGGATAAGTATATGTGCAATATATCTAAGTTCTCTTCTCTTAAAAATAACAAAAATGATTATGTTTATATAGGCGAATCTAATTCTAAACTCTTCCAAAAGTTTTGGCTAACAAGGTTGACCTGACCGACCTAGTATTGAAATTGACAAAAACTAACTAGGTCACAGACTACGTCGATCATGGCCGACCTAGTCCTTAATAAATTTTGTCAATAAGAATACAAAGTTGATATGGCTAACATAATCATGTAAACTATCAAAAATAGGTTTAGGTTAAGGGATAATGAAAGTGGTAAAAGACTAGAGGAGTGTCTAAAATGGGAGGCAAAGTTTAGGGGAATAGTTTTTAGGAGACAAGTGTGTAGATAACAAGTGGTAAAAGGGATAACAATCTTGAAAAGCATCAATAGTCTATCCACCCCTTTCTCGATGCACCCCTTAAATTATGCACTCAGAGAAATTGAGACTCGGTGGGTTCTTACAATATAAAAAGCATCAATAATTGATAGAAATTTATACACACACACACACACAGACACAAATTGAAGATCATCATGTGTCACGTAGGTGTAATAGGGGATGGTGCTTTAATAAAAAGAACATGATGACACATAACATTGATGTTAAATAAAGGGCAGTAAAGAGCAAATAATATAAATGAAAGGACAAAATTGAAAAACACATACCTTTACTTATCTTAGTATTGTAAATAAAGGATATGGGAGAAATGTGAAGGTGTCAAATGTAAATAAAATTAGGTGAACCTATAGAGATTATCGAAAAAGTGCAAAAAATATTTTTTTGCAACATAGACATATAATAGTTAGAAAGATTCTCTACGACATTAGGATTCTAGAATATTTTATGGTCTGAAAAAAGAATTAGTAGAAACAAAGATATGATCAAAATAAGGAATCTTATGATAAAATTTTGAAATGTAAATAATTTTGAATAGTAAATATAAATAAGATGAAAAAAATTCATTTGTTATTATTTACTATTCTAAGAAAAATAGAGTTCTGAGAGACCTAGTGAGAGCCTAATGAGATAGGATGGTGAGGAGACGACAGTTAAGATGGGGAGGATGCATAACATCCACAATAAATGTAACATAGGTAAGTAACTAAAAATATCAAAATTTTGAGTATTTATATTTGAAATTGAGTGTTTTATAAAATTTTGATAATTACATAAAATCTAGATACTAGAATGAACCCTAGAAAATTTTTAGGGACACTAGGGGTCAAATGGGGTATTCGGTAGGAAGGAGTCAGAGCAATAAATGTCCAAGGCATTTATGTCAATTAGTAAAAAAGTCATCACAATGAACGAACAAGGTCAATCAGGTCAACATAGTTTGTAGAAGACAAAAAATTTAGTGTGCTAAATTAGTAGTACATGGCCAACTTTGTTTAGAAAGGGGGATAACATAGTACTATATGGCCGACTTATTTATATATGAAGTGGTCGATATAGTACTAAAAAATAGAAAGAAGGCTAAATTAATATTATAATTCAAAGGGTGGCCGCCTTAGTACTATATGGCTGACTTATTTGTTTTCTAAGTGGTCGATATAGTACTACTATGAAAGAAGGGGCCGATATAGTAATATTAAGCCACAGAGTGGCCGACTTAGTATTGAAAAGACCAATGTGTTTAAAAATAGGTCAATTTAGTATAAAATGAATAAATCAAAGCAAATAGTGTATTTTATGAAATTTTTAAGAATATATTTAGATTATGAGTGAGATGGAGATCTAATACACCTTTTTTTATTTGATATTTTGTAGAGATGCTAGAGATTTGGTAATTGGTTGAAGCGTTATGGTTACCAAATTTACTAGAAAATTTGATGGATGTGGACAAATCTAGATTGGTCACATTGGGGTTGGGAGGCATCATGGAGATTAGGCATATCCCATTGAGTGCTTATTTTATTGTCATGTTCCTTAAAACATGAGAACAATTGACCAACACTTTTAGATGGGTGGTGAATGGGGACACCATAGAGGTAGGTATCACTTTGGAAAATTTCCATTAATTACTTAGACTACTTATATGGGGGACATCGGTAATCATAAAGACATTGGATGATTAGGAGGAGAGATGAACACTAGCTTGGTGGGTGACGTGTTCAGATAGGATTTATCCTGGGCTGAGGGTGAGCTTGTTTGATGTGTATATTACACAAATTTTGGATTTTTGAAAAGTTGTGATAGGACTTGTGGCAACACAAGTGATGTGTCATAAGTCAGATGGTAAGGTACCACTGTATGTGATAGCTTTGTGTCAATCCATATTGGATCAAAGGGTACTCTATGACTTAGATTCTATCCTTTAGGTTTAGATCATGCATGATATACATGGGATTCTATCTAGAGGACATAAGACCATGAGACCAGTGGTATTACTAAGTGCTTGGATTATGAGAGGTTCCAAATATATCATCCAACTGGGTTACCCCATGTGATTGATGATTAGTTACCTTGAGTTGTGAGATGAAGATAGGATCAGGGGATGTGGGCCATGCCCCACATGATAGAATAATAGATAGTCACATGAGGAGAGATTGTGTGGTAGTTAGATGCATATATTATGACTATTTGTCTAAGTTGGGTGACTGTGGTGCCAGGGTTAACACAAGTGTGGATCATGGGTCATTATACCTGGTGGATAGAGCTGCATCTAGTGGCATGCTTACCAAGATAGTTTGGACTCCCATACTTGATGGATTATATATTAGTTCCGATATTTTAGGCATGACATGCGAGATAGTTGAGAGGGAGAAGAGGAAGAAGAGTGTCAGTTGAGAGATTAGACTATGGTGTCTGAGACTATGGACTAGTCAAGCATGATAGCTGGAGGAGAAGAGGGAATGTAAGTGGATGAAAAGGTGCAATAGATACTATATTAGGAGGAGCAATGAACACCTCAGTTATACCATTGATGGAGATGCCAGTGATGAGAATGAGCAAAGAGGGTGGTGATCCAAGATAACCTGTCAGTTAACCTAGGGTAGAGCTAGTCGATATAAGCACCACTAAGGGAGGCTCAAGATATGCACAAGTGGTGACCCCATGTTTTAGTTTGATTGGAAATTATTCTATAGATGAGTTGCTTAGGGGATGGGCTGATGGAGAGACCATGCTCGATAGATGAGTAGATGGTGGTAGGTGACACTGGGATAGGTAAGAAATTTTTATGATAGAATACTAGTTGTATATTATTATAGATAGATTTTTAGATGTATATGTGATCTAATATCTATCTAGGTTGAATTTTATAGATCTTATGGATAATAAGATTAGATGGGGATCCCTAGTTATGGCAACACACCATGATATTTTAGACTGGGTGCTCACACCATCTGACCCCACCACATTAGATAATCTTGTGGTACCATCTACCCTAGCTCAGTCGGGCTAGTTTAGACTGGTAGGGGAGGCCATGAGGTAGCTACAGGCATAAAAAGATGTATTGTATCCTATAATGAGGATGGAATTAGGAGAGGCATAGGCTTGGTAATCCTTGACTCAAGAGAGAGCCGCACACATGGCTATCACTATCCATTTGAGAGAAGTACAAGCCCAAGTGGCCAACCTACAGGGACAGATAGCAAGGTTGAGCTCTTAGACAACCTCATTACAATGCACTAGTTAGAAGGATAGTTTGAGGCATCTATGGCTAGCGTGGACAGGTCATGAGATAGACATGATGGAGCCCAACCATAGAGCTAGAGTGATGTATTTTTTTGTTATTTGTATTAAAGCACATGATATATATATATATATATATATATATATATATATATATATATATATATATATATTCTATTTTGATTGTTAGATGTTGATCTTATGAGTTATATTTTGGTTGTGGTTGTGAATGTATGGATATATTTATTTTTATCACATGTATTTTGCTTTTGTTGTATATGCTATATGGAATATATGTGTAGTGTTTTTTTTTATAGAATTATGTAGTACTTATGCATGGTTAAAAATAAATAGACAAAAAGGACTTGGAAAAGTATAATTAATCAAAAATAAATGCACTACACACTATATCATGATGGGAAATGTGTAATAATAAAAGATGACTAAGTATAATAAACCAAAAACTGATAGACAAGAGGGCTTTAAATCATGAAAGAGATTGGCACCAAATTAAAACAAGTAAAATCACACTAAATCACATTGGGAAGTATAAAAATAATATAATAAAATGAAAAATATTTGAAATACCAATGGTAAAAAAATAAATCAATCAAGTCAATCATACTAAATCACAATGGGAAGTATAAAAGAGAAATAAAATTGGTAAAATGGTCTTAAATTAATAACACTAATTCAAGTTGGAAAGTATGAAAAACTTTTAAAAAAATGGTTGGATTCTTACATGTAATTAGAAAATAAAAAGATAAAAGTGAAATATTAATGAAGTTAGCATAAAACATACTAAATAAAAATGAGAAACATTTTAATGATGTGTAACTCATAATCAATCACATCTTATCTCATATTTTACACATGTAATTTCGTTGTGACTTGGGTATTAGAAAATTTTGTGAGAAAGGCCAAATCTTATCCATGGTTTTACATTACAACTCACAAAGGAAACACCAAAGAGGTGAAAATAATGTGAAAATATGGTAAAAATAGATGTTTGGAATGGTAATGTGAAAATTTTGATAATTTGTGAGGAAGGCCTAGTCCTATCCATGGTCTTACATTGCAAATCACAAATGGAATCTCTAGGAGGAGTGATAAGTGAACAAAACAATATTTCTTAAAGGGAAATATTCAGATTGTAGAGAGTGAAAAATGAAATGTAAGAAGCATAACATAGGCATCTTATAAAAATACCTTAAGAGACATGAGGCACATTAAGGACATGAAAAAGATATGAAGTCACTAGTGACCATCAATATACAAGGGATACCTGTTCACTATAGGAACAAAGCTATGTAGGTAAATAAGTGTGGTACTAAGATCAACTAATGTTGGTAATTTTAAAAAAGAAAAGTAAAATGGAATTATCTTTCCATAATGTGTTTCTCATTCCTTAGGACCTCTTATAGAGTTATCGGTCTACTACGAAGATTGGGTACTTACATGAGAAAGTAGGTAGTACTAAAATATTTTTTATTCTTTTTTTCTAATCTACTAGCCCACTATACCCCAATGAACCTTGGCTCTATTGTGAGGCCAACTGTGGAGTTTGAGTTTTGATTAGAGAAAGGAGATGTGCTTAGAATCATGTCTTTTAGTATGATTTATCTTTTAAATTTTTTGAATGTTACCTTTTAGATCATTGCCTTTTATGAAATGATTTGGATTTTGAATGTTTTATGAATTTTAATATTTCTCCTCCATACAGACTTGGGATGACCAATCATGAGAGATAGAGTGATACACATGAATGAACTTTAGGCTTTAGCTAAATGAAGATAAGTATCCAAAGATATGACTGACTATAATACTTAAGTTTAATTATGAACCATCATGTTATCTCAAGTCTCAACTATATGTATGCTTAGTTTGTGAAAGGGAATAAAGGGGAATAAGAGGAGATCCAAAGTGGATCGGTAAAAAAAAATTATAATGAGAGGAATTGTTTGCTAATTGATCACATGGTAAATGAAGAATGATTAAAGGGAGTAAGGTTTGTATAACCAAGTCACAATAATAATTAGCCATGTTTATAGAGATAAGATAACAAATAATTATGAAAATGAAAAAGATAATTATATAAAAAGAATTCAAGAAGAACAAGTATGTCATTATGAAAATGAATCCATAAGAGAATGACATCATAGGAAATATGTAGTGTGAAAAAAAAGTCACCATGTAAGATAGATAAGAATTTAATAAAATGTCAAATGATAGAAAATAAATAAATGCAAAGTTAGAGAACACATCCAATCCAAATGAATAAATAAATTTAAGAACACTATGCTTATACTCATAAGTACTAATATATTTGTCCACACATATTACACATACCATCTGATAAGTCTCTATGAAGCTGAATGTGAACTACAACTAAAGTCTCATCAATCTTCAAGAAAAGTTGAGAAAATAATTTTGTCTAATCTCCTTGATACAAAATGTAGGAATGCTTAAAGGATCATGATGATGAGAGACATCATACAAGGGATGCTCAAGATAAGGAATGGGAATGAAATTGATAGGAGATGAAGTGGTTACCAGTGGAGAAGGTGCCACTGGGGAAGGAGGATCCATGGGTGAGGGACTCACAGGTGGAGAAACAGTAAGTGGAGAAGGGACCATAGGTGGTGGAGCCACGTGGTAAGAATGGGGAGCCTTCTTGTGAGAGAGACCTATGGGATAAAGGGTAGTAGGCATAAGAATGGTTATGAGGTGATTTTAAGATGCTGATGGAGGATGAAACATTAATCAATGTGATTTGTATCACATTGGTGTCAGAGACAATATACCTTTCAATATTTAGGAAGATATTCAAGTAATACTTTTGGAGGAGGTATAGCCTTGTTTGTGGGCTGAGAAGTGGTAGGATGTATGGTGTTGATATATTTCCATAACTTATGACAATGTGTGGATGAATGATTATCTATGCCATAGAAGCAACAAATATGCCTATGAGTAGTCTTGGTAGGTTTACTCACAGGAGAAGTGGAAACATAAGCTGAGGAAGATTGGTATAGTAAATAGTCTCTAGCCCAATGACTGGTAACTTTATGAATATCACAATATGGTTGATCAACCCATTTAATAGACAAAGGAGCAAATTATGATAAAGGGAGAAAACCATCACCAAGGGAAGCTGAGGCTGGTGGAGAGACTAGACAAGGCTCAAATGAAAGAGCAATAGGATCAAAAATAGGAAGAGACTCAACTAGAGAGGGAGCGGGAATAGGATTCGAACTAGGCTCTACTGAGGGAGGAGTGGGATGCATAGAAGGTTGAAGGATAATCACAAGCATCTAAGGGATAAGTCAGCTAGAGGGGTCTTAGTATTTGGTAAAGTGATAGAGAACAATCATAACATGATACATAATGATAATCCTATAAGGTTATTCATAAATTGGAGGTGTGTGCACCGTCTCTACCCTAAAACCAAGAGGAAAAATTCAAAAATTAAGAATGATACAGGATGGAATGCTAGAATATATGCTAAAAGACTGAAGCAAAGAGGAATTATAACAAATAATTTTAGCATCTCAGGCCTGAATAAGACCTCCTAAGAATGGATCATCTATGAATAACCATCATCATAGTTAGGTATATGAAGATTAGTGGAATAAGTAGGGATAACCTTGTCATCTGATGTGGTGTGATGAAATAAATTCTGAGTCTTGGTTAAGATAATAGTTATACCATCACAAGGTGGTTGATGAGAATGAGGTTGCAAAGAAGGGGGAAGCTATAAAATGAGATGAGGTGAGAGATTTGAGGTTTTAATCTTGAGATTGATTTTATTAGGCTCATCATCATTGGAATCTATGAGGTTAGGAGGTATATTATCAATGAGTTTGGGGTGACCATTGTAACCTTGGGTGGAATTGACAGAAAATTTAAATCATTAAGATTCATGAAATAGAATGCTTGGCAAAGGATAATTGGTAGGAATCTTGAATATACCATAGTCTTGGAGTTATTCAAAATTACAAGGATTAGTGTCACCTTGAATCTTATAGATGGGTCCATTATGAGGAAATTTGACACATTGGCATGTGGAAGAGGTAATAGCTCTCATGCGATGAGTCCATGGCTTACCAAGAAAAATTTAATAAGATAGAGTAAAGTTGAAGATCATCACCTTTATTCATATAATAACAGGTGGGAAAATCATAGGGAGCCACACACAGCCTAAAGGAGGCATTTACCTTCAGTCGTAGCCTTAACATGTGATATGTGTGGACTTAAGATTATGTTTCAAATATCTAAGGGTTTTGATAAAATTGAGAGAGGTAAAACAAGTGCTAAAACCTTTGTCAATCAAAGTATGATTGAATTGGATATCATGAATTTGGACAATGATAAAAATAGGAGGATCATCTGCATGAAGCAAAATTTTATTAGAGATCATGGAAGAAATGGGGAATTTGAGGGAAAGAGAAGCGTCTATTATTTCATCAACATGTATGGACATCTCTTTGCACTGTTGTAAAATGCTATCTTTTGATCCAAATAAGGTGGCTTCATGTCTTGCTAGGGGAGGATGAGGGATGTTCATTTTGAATAAAAGTTGCATAAGATGATTATGATGATGCAGATGGGTACACATAAGTTTGAGAAATGAGATTTGAGATGGGAGATTAGTAATGTTTTTAACAGAATCCCACTCATCATAACCCATCAGAGGACTATTAGAAATAGGTGCATAGTGTTTAAGGAGGTCTTTAGGAGGAACCAAAGTGCTTGCAAATTTATGTTGATAAGATGTAGGAGATTTAATTGGAGGAAAAGTTTGTTGATTTTCTTGAGAAGATGAGTTAGTTGATGCAGGTTTGGTTTGAGATAGATTAAAAGAAGTGTTGATATAAGTTTGAGTATCATTGGTGATGGGTAAATAGGTTGGAGGAATGGTAGAAATGGTATGAAAAGTGTTATCCAAGGGACGTGTTGGAATTGGTTCATCAAAAGATATAAGGTCTTCTTGCACTGACTCTGTTAAGTGAGTTGGATAAGAGTCTTGGATAACACAAAATGTGCAAGGTAATTGAGGGGTGTGGATGGGATGAAGATCAATGAAAAAAACCACCCTTCACATATTAGTCATATAGACCATATTCTTTTCAAGAGTTATGTCAAGAAGACTATCAATATTATTGGTAGAAGGGTTAAGTTTGTCTTGGTTATCTTGGTGATATTGAAGAAGATATTTATAAATGTCCAAATGAGCATTAACCTAATTCAAAAATTGATATTTAGTTTATGTTTCATGGGATTTGAAGGCAATGTCATAGGATTTTTGACATTTACGAATGATAGAATCATGATCAAAATTGGGATCAAGAAGGAAATCCATAGCCAAATTATGAAGTTGCCTACAAGTCTTATGAGAATGACCCTAACTAACTTGAAACCAACAAAATTTATTAGGATCATACCAAGATTTCATGGGATGGGTGGGATCAAGTTCTTGTGAAAAAGGCCTTGGTAGACATTTTTGTAATTCTGATAAGGATAAAGGTTTATGAAAATTGATGTTATTGGTTGAAGATTAATTAGGATGAATGATGTGGTTGGGAGGGGAAGTTTATTCCAGAGTTTGGTTGGGAACAACAGCTTGAATAGTATGAATGGTATCATATGAGTCTATGACACCATCATTTGTAGCATGATGATTCTTATTCTTAATTAACATGTGAGTACCAAAATAAGTTTGGGATCAATCGAATTGACACATAAGGAAATCTTGATGCTCGGTTTGGTTAATGGCTTCCTCCAAAGTGCATGGAGAAAGAGTCCAGACCCGATATTGCAACTTGGGAAAAAGAGCATTGGTAAATAAATGAAATAGGTTGTCATCTATCATATTATGTTCATATTGTTTAGACAAGGTCTTCCATCATTTGATGAAATATTGTGTAGTTTTGCTCTCAAGTTGCTTATAATTGATAAAATGGGCCAAGGTATTTTTAGGGAGATCACTAGTTTAGAACTCATGGACTAGAGCATTGATTAAGTCTTCCAAAATAATGATAGAATGAGATTCGATTTGGTTTTACCAATATAAATCATCACCCATGAGATTTTTTGATAGTATCTTGGTCGTGGCAAAAATATTTAACTTGACCCAATGTTTATATAGATTTCCAAATGCTTTTAAATGGATAGTAGGATCGGTTAACCCATTGTAAGTAATGGTAGGGGTGATACCTCCTATATCGATATTAGCAATATGAGATGTAAGAGGATCATTTTGAAGGTGCTTGATCATTTTATTAACAAGGGGAGGTTGATGGATAAGATTACCATGGGAATCTCGAAGGGGAGTTGGGTTAGCATTTTGGTTATGTGTGTCCATGGAACCCGTTGAGGGTGGGTTTGCAAATGGATATGGTGATTTTACATTTGCATCATTTGATTTAAATTTTTAGTTTGGAAAGAATTAATTTGATTAAGATTTTATTTTATAAGTTGATGGGTTTGAGTGGTACTATTGGTATTGTGTAAAACATTGGAATTGGTAGTAGTGGCTTGGGTACCACTATGGGTGTTAATGGTAGCTTGAGAAGAATTGTTGGTAAGTGAGGCACTAGTAACATGATTTGATTATGTGGAAAGAGATGTACTAGTAGAGGGGTGAGAATAGGCAAAACTAGAGGCATGATTACCATGGGCAGCAAATGATGCATTAGTGAAAGAATTGAGAAGAGCGGGTCTTGGAAGAGGCCCACTAAATATAGAACCTACCATGTTAATAGAGATACTAAGCATGGAGGTGGAGGAAATTAGGGATGAAGATGTCATGGTATGAGAAGGGGTCAAAATAGAGGGAATGGGTTGAGAAGCAAAGAAGTTAATCTCCCCGAATCCATGTGAGAATGTGGGAGAAGGTGAATGGGGTTCCTTGACTTTACCACTTATCATGAGATGGTAAATAGTAAAAAGACCCTTTCCGTGAAGTTGAGGAAACTCATTGATGTAGAAGAGCATTTTTTGGGGTATACTCTAATTTAGGTTGATCTTAAAATGAGAAGAGAGGATTGCAAAGTGAATAGGAATGAGGAGGGGTCCCATAGTTTGTAGTGTGAGTGGCTACATGCACATTAATTTCATCTAGGATAGAAGCCACAAGCTAATTATGGGAGAAGCTATTGGGGTTGGTAAGAATAATTATATCTATTGAATTTAACTCAATGTTGTCTTCAACCAAGAAGTTCATGATGGAGAGAGATTAGGGAAGGCAAAGCTGACGCAAAAAAAAATTGATACAAAAGACAAATAAGAGTATAGAGTTGAATAGGTTGACTTAGTACTATAAATAGGAGGCAAAAGAGTAAAAATTCAACTAGGTTGACTTAGTACTATTGGAAAAAAGGTATAAGAGTACATAGTCAACTAGGTTGACTTAGTACTACTAGACATAAGGTAGAAGAGTACAGAGTCAACAAGGCTAACTTAGTAATGTAGATAGAAAATAAGATAGTCTAATAAGGATATAGATTTGACTAGGTCAACTTAGTACTATAGATAGGGAAAAATATAGTCTATAAAAAATTGTGTTGAACAAAATGATAATGTGCTAAAAATAGAGAATTTTTTTGTAATGTAATCTAAAAAAGAAATGGAATAAAACACACAAACAATCATATCAATGAGAATTATTCAATTGACACATATCACAAAACCTTGCACCAACACTGGTCAATGTAAGTTTTTTAATACAACATACAAAATCAAAGAGAAAACAATCAAATAAAAAATAAATGTTAACTAAATGGTCATCCTAAGTGTAGTTAAATTATTCTAAAGTGTTATTTTAAGTGTGATGGGGAAGTTGGCTGAAAATAGAGAGCTATAAAGCAATCTATGGATGGTTTTAAGACATTTAGATTAAAAAAGATTTGTGTTGGCAATATTACTAGATTGGTATTGAGACATACCCCCTCACTTCACAATCTCATAGTGATAAAGGTGTCAAGTGATTTTCCAATATATACCATTACCCATGTATTTATAATTGACTAGAAAACTAAGTTGAATTTCCTTTTGGTGATGAAATCTAAGTAGGTAGGCCTTGGGAAGACAAATGTTAAGTGTGTTTTTAAATTTGTGTGATTTGGTAGTGTGTGCAAAAAAAGCAAAATAGTGTAACTAAATGGTATTTTGAAAAACTATCTAATTAGACTATGTGAGATACTCTAAACATGCAAATACCTAAAAGTGAAAGTGTGAATTAATTACTAGCATATAGTTTTTAATTCTCTAATTAAGAATGGTATAGAGTCAGTTTAAATGACATTATATGCAAACATTATAGAATAGATTCGAATGGGTCACTATTATTCTAGAGAAGCAAGAGTACTTAAGAACTAAGTCGACTAGTTTGACTTAGTCTTTTAAATAAAAGATAGGCTGCATAACTAAGTTGACTTAATTTGCTATAGGATTGCAATTTTGAAGACTGTAAACTTGTTGCAAGTATATTTAAATGAAGTATTGAATTGAAAGAGAGAGAGAAAACAACCTTGTTGAGGATTATAAATTTTCTATTAAAGTGTCTTAAATGCTTCTTTTAAGTTCTACCAATTATGTCAATTAGGTTGACCTAGTTCTGTGAAACCCTATTTACTAAAGCTTGTTAAGATGAATAAGTCAACCTGGTCAACTTAGTTTTTTATCTGAATGGTAATTGTAAGACTAAGTTGATTTGTTTGATATAGTCTTCTATTTTGGACGTTGACTAGGAGACTGAGTTGACCTATTCTACTTAGTTTATTATCTGCAATTGAAGAAGAATACTGTGTCAACATATTTTATCTAATAACATATATCTGATGAAGATATAGACAAAAAGAATAGAGTTTTTTTGATGTGACCGTGTGTTAAACCTGTACACAAAATTTATAACTATACTAGCTTGGTTAACCTAATATCATAAATATAGAAAAATAATGAAATTAAAACCATGAAATGAAACCTAAAAGGGTTAGATTCATGTCAATGTCACCATAATGTATGTAATGAAAAATATAACATATCTACAAATCAATTATATCTCATAGAAGATAGATCCTACTTACACTTATGATTGGGCATACATTAGATAATCAGAATCATGACCAATATGGATCCATTAGACCTAGTCAAGGGATATCTTATCACAATAATATCATTGAGAAGGGTTATAAAGCCTCTAGTCAATCAAAATTATGTAGTAAGCCTAACTAGGTCCTATGTTTTCATATTCACTAAACTAATAACAAGTAAAGTAAAATCTAATCTAGTGCTCACCAAAGTTTGTAGCACAAAGTGGTGGTAATAAAAAATAAAATTAAACATGCATAGAAGACATATACTCATGTTAATGTATATGGAATCTTAATACATGTAAGATAAGTGAAAATGCATATCTATCTACTCTAACAAAGGAGGAACAAAGTTAGAAATACTTACCTTTGAAGATGAACTCATTGAGCCTCAATCTTTCCCTTGGACAAAGTGCTGTGCAAGAGGTTGTTGTGGTATTTAAGGATGACAAGGATAAATCAACTCTAGGCTACACACCCTATCAATGCATCTAAAATACTCTCCACAAAACACTATCTATATCTGTAAAGAAAGTATGAAACCCTAAGCTTGCTCCTCATGTAGAATGGTGGATAAACAAATGCATAATATATATTACTTCTTCTCTTCTCTTAAAAATGGAAAAATTATTATGTTTATATAGATGAATCTAACCTTAAACCCTTTCAAAAATTTTATTTGACAAAGTCGACCTAATCGACCTTGTATTAAAATTGACAAAAACTAACTAGGTCACAGACTAGGTCGACCATGGTCTGACCTAGTCTCTAATAAGTTTTTTCAATAAGAATACAAAGTTGATATGGCCTACTTATTCATGTAAACTATAAAAAAGGGGTTTAGGTTAGGGAAAGGGATAATGAAGGTGGTAAAAGACTAGAAGAGTGTGCAAAATAGGATGAAAAGCTTAGGGGAATAGTTTTGAAGAGACAAGTGTGTAGATAACAAGTGGAAAAAGGGAAAATAATATTGTGAAGCACCAATGGTCTACCTACCCCTTTCTTAGTGCACCCCTTAGGGTGTTCACTCAAAGATTTTAAGACTCGATGGGTTCATACAAAATAAAGAGCATCAGTAATTGATAAAAGTTTGAAATTATTGTGTGTATACACAAATCACTCTATATCCATTTAAGAAGTGTTGATTGAATGGATATATTTCTCCAAGTTTGAGACATTTATTGATTTTATTCATTTTTACACTTATGAAAGAGTGTGCACATTGATTCTACAAAGGATATTTATCACTTCAAGTCTTATGTCATCATCATGTACTAAAAGAGGGTTTAGATGAATATTCATGTAGTTACATTGGATTTCCTAGGGAGAGAAGGTGAATCCATTTCTCTCAATTAAATTTCAATCATAGGCACAAGAGAGTTACATTGACTTTGATTTCAAGATTGTAGGATATGTAGCTGCAATGCCTTAAGGGGTAGTCTAGATCAACTAACTTTCACACACTAGTTTTGTTACTACATTTGAGGGTTATGTAAAGTAGTGAAAGAGACATAATATAATACATTTTATGTGTCAATTATGAAAATTTATTATAAAACCCTACTTGACATCAAATTACACACCTGCCTAGAAATTTATAGACTTTGAAATTGGTCAGAGGACATAATTGATGTTAGTGTACAAAATTGATAGTGGTATAGGTACACATTTGATTGCATTTATATTACATACCTACACTTTCATTGGCCTACTAATTATATACCAGGATAATTAATAGTCTATATTTCTCACATAGTAGCATCATCAGCTACAGAGGTTAGATCTAGTTCCAAAAATCCAGTACAACCATCTAGTGTGTTAATTTTCATCTCCTTTTGTCAATTCAATGTTTGTTAAATTGTTTTTCATGGTTTTAGTTTTTATTTTAGCAAATTTGGGTTTTGATTTACTATTTATGATTGTATTACCATACATCCCCTTTATGTGACCCATTTCTAATTTTCTTATGATATTATACCCCTTGTTCAATTTTAGGTAACACATGAACATGCCAAGCATTCATAATAACACTTAATGAAAAAAAACATTAACTAACTGAAATCACCCATGTATGTAACACTATTAAATACTAAAGTATATTTCCTAAACATAAGTGTATTTCATTCATCATAATAGTCAAAATACAACAACAAGAAACTATTACAATTCATTCTAAAGGTTCATCAATGAAAAATTTATAATAATAATCAGTAATTAGAAATTAAAATTATAATAAAAGTAACTAATTATAAATAAATATCTATGAGCAACCTTATAACTTAAAGTAAGGCAGTCTTTAATAAATACAAGAGCCACATTGCTATCATTTACAAGTCATTGTAAACTCATTTCTAATCCTTATCTAAATACTTTACATTGATCTATATTGATCTTATTTATTTGGTTCCAAATAACATTCTTATACCTTTATTTTTCACCTTGAATTTCTTGTCATTGCACTCACATCTTCTTTGCTTAATGCTTCCCCATGAATATTTTCAACTAGTTATTCATATTTTGTGTTCCCTGTTTATGCAAAGTTTACCCTACTTTATTTGCATGAGGTTGTTTTCTATGGTGTGATATAGGTCTTATCCAAAAATTCTCAAGTCCTTTAATCTTCTCTTGTATGTTACCATATGAGTGCACATATTTTTATAACACTATCTAGCATGCTCCTTATTTGTTACTTAATTTAGAACACTATATCACTTAACTAAAATATGACTCCTTCCAATGATATTATGTTGCTTTATTAATTCCCATGTGGCTTTATATTTGGCCAAAATTGGGGATCAACATATCCCAATTATCTATATTTAGATAACTCGGTCTCATTATGATGAATATCTAAAAATTCAAGCCCATTTTTTCACATCTTTACCTCAAAATTATCCTAACATGTGATTATAGCTTATACTACAAAATATTTAGTTGAAATCTCACCCTAAAAGGTCCCAATTACTTCTATGTTCATGCCACATTCAATATATATATGTTGCACTTGATAAAATTTCAACACGGGGCTAGTATACACTTCTCATATGACATACTCTTCATCACTCACCTTCATCTAAAGGGTGTTGAAAGTATTGGATAATTCCTTTATCCATTCATTATTTTTCTTTATTTTTCAACCTCATTGATCAATATTTTCTTGTCATTGTTATCTTTCAAGGTAAAAACATTATCCTCAAGATCCTCTTATTTTCTCACATATACTTTAAGTTGTGCATGAGTGATTTGTATGGTCTATGAAAATCTATAAGAAATGATATTTACTATTTTTTGCCTTATCTTGTATGGTGTTCAATATTTTCATTAAGGCTTCAATATTTTATTTTAGCTAATCTTACTTATTTTTGAGATCATGTTCCTCTAGTTTATATCTTAGTGTTTTCTCCTCTACCCTCTTTATATGAAATGAATTTTCAATAAAATATCAAAGTGATCAATTTATGCCATGTTGTTTGTCAATAAAACCATGAGTAATGTAGGGTTATCTTTATCAATCTTGTTGTAGACATTGACTAACTTAGACTCTAGTACTATGATTTTTTTTCTATGATCAAGTGATTCCTAGCTTCTACACCTACACTATTCATAATATTCTTGCATGATAATTTTATTTCCATTCTTATAAGTTCCAACCCCGATTTTTCATCTGTCAAATGGTGGAGGTCCATGACCACTATTCTAGCTTCTCCTTCTTGCATGGTGGGTTCTTCAGGATTGAGAGATTTAGAAGGCAAATCAAAAGTTGCATCTTATTCATGCATCTAAAAATTCCATGAAATATGCATAAAAGATGTATCTTAGGTATTATATTCTTTGAGCACATTCCATAGATAATGATCTACCTTAGTCTGCACATATTTCATCTCCTCATCCCCTTATTGGGAAAACACTTCTTTACCTATGCTTGTGGAGGGTTCATACTCCTCAGAGTTTGTTTCTTAGGAGTCTAATTTTATTAGAGATGATGGTTACTTAGTCTCATTCCTAATTATATCATCCTTATCATGCTCTTCCTCATGGGTATATTCTCATACATGTCCTCGATTTGAAACTCCTCTTCACGTAGTGTATTATTTTAGGGATTTCCTTTGACCCTTATCCTTCTTCCTTCGGATTTTATACCTCATGTGACATATTTTGTAGACTTTTGGGGCCCATTTTCTTCTCCTTCTTGCATTTTATCTTGGTGTGCTATCTATATACTTATACATTTTTGTGGATATTTAGCTCCACTCATGGGTGATTTGTGCATAATCTTCCACTAGTTAGTCCTTTAATCCCTACAAGAAAACCTACATTATATTTATTAGTTTTTATTTCCAATGCAAGTGGAATAGGTTGGGAAGATAGTATTGGTTTCACAAAAGATTTGTTAGGTGAAGGAGGTGGGGAATTTTGTGTATGGGAATCTTGCCTTGCTTTGTTTCAAACATTTTGTCCTTCATATCATCGATAAATGTTATTCTATGAAGGGAATCTATCATGGTTGTTAATTCATCAACATTAGGATTAACTTAGACTTTAGCCTTAGTTCCACCTTGCACATTACCTTTCTACCCTTGTGCCTTGACATCCACATTTTGTCCAACCTCATTTTGTACCTCATAATCATCATAAAGCTACTCTTCTTATTTTGGCCATAGTTGTAACTCATGTGCATTCACCTTTCATGTTTTTGTAACCAAGGGATCATGAGAGTATTTGGGTTCATCATCTTTTTCCATACATGTACCCTTCTTTCTTTTCTTGTGAAAAAGATCTTTCACTTTCTTTTTATTCTTATGCTCACTTGTACTCTCAAGCATACAAGTGGGTTTTGTAATTATTCCTTTCAATTTTTATTTTCAAGTTTGAGGGATTATGTTAGTATGCACCTCTTTCATTAATTATTTATATCAACATGGGTTTAGTTACAACACTATTATTTTCTCAGTCCTCATCCTCAAATATAATATCTTTGATGGGATACTTTTGTGCATACCTTGAAATAAGTTTATCATCATCAATTTTTGTAACATATATCTTATTACATGGTAACCCATTTATCATGTTCAGTAATATTTATATACACTTGACAATAACTTCATAGGAAATCTTGAGCTGAATGATCATTTTATACTCATCCTTCAACTGTATTTTCATCAAGGGGTAATGGATTATCACACAAAACTCAACATATCATTCATAGGCATTGGTCATATATTTTTTTATTCTCCATTCATCTCCAATTACCATGAAAATTCATTCATACCATTTATCTATTTTGGTTTTTATCCCTTTGTGACTTGGGTTGGGCATGTGTGTCTTTAACAATGTAGATCTGGGGAGTCATTCTAGACTAGATAAGTAGATTTTGCTTCTTTAGTCCCTTTTTGAATCCTAATCTCATTAGATAACAAAAAAATAAGCCTTGAATTGAATGTCCCTCCTTTGTGCTCATATTTATTTATTTATTTATCTATATATCATGAAAAATTGTACTACACCCATTTGATTGATATTTTGTACATGATGTATACTACTTCCTTGTTAGTAGAAGTCTAGTGCACTGCTACTGTTAGCTTCCTGCTAATTGGACAAGAAGATACGAGGGTTGTGTAATATTTAAAATTTTAAATGGGCATAGTATTTCTCCTTTGTGGTACTTAGGATCTTTTGCCATTTTATCCACCCTTTTGCTTGTCATTTATAATCTCATTTTTATTCTTTATCCTTTAATTCAAACACCTTTGTAATGGATGTAAGTGTTATTGGCATATTTTTGCCTGTAAAATAAAAAATTCCTTTATGTATGTTTGACAATAAAAAAATAACATTTTTTTTGATTTTATGAAGAAATTAAATTCAGTTACAAAACTTCTTTGTTCTAAAAATGATGCTTAATTGTTTCATCCTTGAGTGGCAACCCATCTCTTCCTATATTCCCCATGAATATAGAGTATTGTTTTTGTAGTATTTATTTGTACTTAGGTTGATGATGATTGAAATCATCAATAGTGAAATAGCCCACACATGATGTCAACACATTTTACCTCTAGATAGTGCTTATAAATCTCATAATTATGAGAATAAAATAGTTGGTTCCATCATATTCTTCACTTTAGTCATCTAGCTTATTTTAGGGATTTACTCCTCTATCACCTCGATGTTTTGACCAACCCTAGGTGCCCTACCTTCCTTTAAATCTACTATTTTATTCTATGGAACATGTATTTAGCCTTCCCAAATCCACCTATATTCTATACCTACTATGTGATTACCAAATTTTCACCCTCCTCACTTGGTTCTTGAGCTTCGACCTAGCCACAACATGTACTTGTAATTATTCTTGTTTCAAAATGAAAATTCACTCCTTCAGCCCAAAATCATTATGGTTTGTGGTTGTGTGTCAATGGTGGTCAAATTTATTCTCAAATAATGTGTGGAAACCTATAGTTTTGCTAAAATCTTGCATACCATAGTTGTGAAAACCGTCTCTTGGTTTGGCTCTACACTTAGCTCTTCTGAAAATCAAATGGCACAATGAGTTTTTGGGGACCTCAATGGTCATGTATATCCTACAATGACATTATTATGCCTTAACAAATTTAAGTTCTTCATCCCATATGTCATTTTTCACTTTTTGTACCTACACGTATCTTGTCTATCTTGGTGGTGTAGGTACAAAATAGACAAGATAAATAGATAAGACAAAAGTGCCCCCAAACAGAAGGCTGATTTGACTTGATTTCATATGGTGTGACCTACACCATTTCCCCTTTTCTACATTCCTGGGCATTGCACACTCATTCTCCCTTACATGTCCATGTTCCCTTCATACCTCACATATATTAATTCTTGGTCATTTTTGTGTGCATGTCCACTTTTCCCCTGAATTACCCTTTCTAGACAATGTTTTGAGACTTATCTCTTTCCACACACTAATTATGCTCATGGTTTTCTAGTTTATAAACTACATTGTGTCTTACTTCTTATTGTGGTACTCATAAGAGAATTATTTTAATCCTAATTTTATTTATAGCCTCCTTTTTTATATTTTCTCCTTCTTCATTTTCTGCATGAAATACGTAACTTATTTGTTTCACAACCTCTCAAACTTATATATTTTTTACCAAATTTACATGTTTAGTACAATACAATCATTATGAACTACTCTACCTTTACACACCAACACTTGGGAAAAAATGCCATTTATTATAAGAAACATATTATAAAATCAAAATATTGAAATAAATGACATGAATGAAAATATTATTGTATTACATTTTCTCTGGTTTACAAATTTATTGATGGTATCCTCTAAGATATTACATTTAACAGGGTTTTATTGTATTGCCATTGAAATTCCCATGGTCCACAATTTGCATGTACTTATCTCCAAGATGTCATGAATAATTTAAGGTCACATACATCTAATTTAAATTTTTCTTAGGTGTTTAGAATACCTTTAGTCATAAGGGAGCACATGTGTACCCTTCCAAAAAATCTTGTCCTTAGTGTGTTTATCATGTTATATTTTTTGCTTTGACTTCTCAACCCCCTAGGTCCACCTTGCTAGTACGCACTTATCATATATCTTAATAAATTATCCTAACCTCATATCTAATGAGTATTTATCATTTAGGCATCCCACACATGTTATATTTAATGAAGATACACTAAGCTCTAGGGATAACACTACTTCTTTACTAGGCACAAACTAGAGTGGTGTATTCTTATTAAATATTTCATGGGTTTTTCAATAAGCCCATACCATAATTAACACTCAATCATTATATTACTTGTGATCTATATCAAAAATTTTAGTTAGAGTTATTCCTATTATATTTTTAAAAATTACCATAGTTTTGTTTGATTGTAAGTGACAGGACATTATTTTATGGTGTGCAACCATGAACTTGATAAAGAGTACACATAATATATTAATAAATAAATGTCTACCTTTATCATCAATTAAACTTAATGGACATCCATACCTGCTAATTTTGATTTCCCATAATAACCTTGTAGCTATTATTTCCATGCAATTCTTGGTGGATGTTGCTTTTACCCACCTTTTTAGATAGTTTGTCATGATGATGATGTATCTTGCTCCACTCCTACACATGGATAGAGCAATAGGACCAACAAAATAAATTTCCCATTTTTAAAAAGGCTCTTGAGTTATTACTGATATTAAGGGAATATCATCCCTTTTGTTTGCTTCCAAATACATTGACAAACAACACACTTCTGCACATATTTTTTCACATCCTTAAAGATTATCAACCATCAAGGTCTAGAGAATAGGATCTTGAGAGTTGTAGTTTTGTAAGCATAATGACTACCAATGATTACTTCATGAAATTCATGCAAGAAATTTTTTATTTCCTATCTAAAATGAACCTTATTAATACTTCATCCTTATGAACTTGTTTAATTCCCCACTAATGAGTTGATAAGGTGCCACGTACATGCCCTGTTATTTCTTGTCTTTAGTTTTCTAATCACCGATGCCATATTTGAAGTGAGAAATGATGAAATTTATACCAGTTCCTTAAGCACCCTTTCTATTCTATAGATCTGAGCATCTAGAATATCATATTAAATATTATGTGCACTCTCCCTTGTGTTAATCTTGGACAAGTGATCCAACCCACAAATCTAATTTTTAGGGTTGACAATGACTGAAAATTTAAACTCTTAGAAGAGAATGATCCATCTAAAAATCATTCCATATAACACCAATGTTTTCACTAAATACTTCAGTGTTTTTTAGTCCATGAAGAACATGAAAGGTGAAGCAAGTATTAGTAGATTTTTTGGAGTGCATAGACCATAGCCAATGTGTTTCCTCCATTTTTGAGTAATTACACTATGTTTGAAATAACTTTATTCTTGTAAAGTATATTGTTGATTATTCTTGTATTGACTTGGAAATGTGAGAATCACACTAACTTCACATCTTGAAGCCACATGGACATGGAACATTTTATTCTATTTTGGGAATTATAGATTCGATGTGCTAGCTAATTTATCTTTAAGTGCTTCAAATTAATCATGTTGTCTTTGTGTCCAAATGAATAGTCCATCCTTAAATTTTTTTCTATTGGCCCTAAAATCTTCACATAGTTCTAAATGAACCCAATATAATACCCTGTGTGGCCAAGGAACACACACACATCCCTTTGGGTGTTTTGTGCTTCTAGGTGAAAAATAACAACAATTTTAACATGGTCTATGAGCATACCTTATTTGCATTTTACATGCTTAAGAAAAGTCCCAAAGGGTGTGGAAAACACACAATTATTATGATTGAGATAAATTTATAGTTTCCCACATCTTTTAAACATGAGACTTAAGTTGATATAATGATGTTTTACTAAACCAAACACTGTCTAATCATTCAAAAAAACTTGTAAAAACTTGTGCATGGAGTTGTTGAAGACTTTGACCACTATGCACCAAAAATCTATTAGTGTATTCATGAGACAATATGACATCACATTGTAAGCAAAATAACCCCACTCAATGGTAAAATTATTTTTTTATATATCTTGTAATTTTAAACATCACGATACCCAAAAAATCAATTAGTGAATGTACAGATTTCACAAAATGTAATATCTTATAGGACATCCTCAATAAAATGGGTCATAAAGGGATCATTGACACATAATTTTTTGAGCACATATAAGTCCACATAGATCCATATGCACCCATATTTATTTATGATGATCACCATGGGCCAACCCATTCATAATCTTCCACTGCATATATTACTCATGCTTTAAATGTTTTTTCTATTTATACTTTAACCTTGGTGTGAATATTAGGATTAATTATGCAAGCAATTTTATTTATTGGCCTCATACCTTCATGCAATTTTGTCTTTGTATTTCCAAGGGATGGGTGAACAACGTTCATTTATTTATAACTTCTAAGAAAAAATCTTGGAACTCCCTGAATATCTCAATGATGAATGATGCATGCAAAATCTTCTTCTGACCAATAGTCTCCCATTGTGGAAATATTTGGCTATGTATTTATCCTAATATTAACTTTTTTTGTGTGCAAAGGTTCATTATATTAATTTTTCTTATCATTATGTGCATTTAGGACTCTTATTTCTCCAACATCTATGTTGAGGTGGTCCATGTCCTCATCTAGTCTTGTTTTCTTCCTTTTGGAAGATAACCTTATCCTTATCTAATTATACTAGGCCTCCATACCCTAAACATAAAAAATTAATATTATTACTATATTAACTACTATAATATTTTTTATCAAACATTTAAGTGAGAATGCAACATTTCTCATTGTAAATTTTATTGACCCATTCTTCCATGAGCCCATCATCCTGTATAATGTCCTTATGTATCACTTGAAAAGGCTTAAATAATCTAGGTTTGGAAGTATAGAAAGTGAAAGTGTGGATAAAGTTTTCTTCATTACTTCTCACTCAATCATTTCTCTTAGTGTCTCACTGGTGATATATCACATGTGCACCCTAAAGGTTAGAGAAATATAAAGAGCATGAAACCAAAGGTTGACTGGAAGAAACCTTGATCCTTGGGCCAAAATATATTTAAATATACATAAGTGTTCATTTGTATTAGAGTCCCCATTGTAGTTTATAATCTCCTTTTCAATATTATTATGCTCAAATATGATGCAAATTTCTTCCTTTAGAGTGGTCTAGGGAGGTAGTTATGGCTTTTGAGCAGCCTGTTATTGTACAAAAAATGTTATGTAACATGTGGAATAAGGAGAATACAAGATATTATTCATTGGGTAGATAATTTTATAAATCACTTACATATAGAGACATTATACCTATGTAGCTTCCCCAATCTTCTTTTACTCAATTCAAACACCCTTTTTACCATTTTTTCGTTTGTAGTACCCAAAATTGCATGCATTGAATCTTGGTCTTCTTTGTGGGTGAAAATAAACCTACCAACTTGATTTGAAGTGATCCCTTTGGTTTTGCATCCAAATTTGCACACTTGTGGCCTATAATCACACTAGGCTTCTTACACCCATCTTTCACAAAAAATGCTTGTGGTATCTGATGTTGACATTCCACTTTTCCAACTCAATACTCTGCCATCCCTAGGACTGAGATACCCTTTCTCCTACATGGTAATGTTGTATATGTGGTTTATATCTTCTTCCATGTCCATCCTCAACATATATAGGTCCTTGACTATTATCAATAGGAATAAATTCTAGGTGCTCTCCATTTTTAAATATCATAAATTACTTCTTGAGGAACATGTTTTTATTATTTTCATAACACCATGGCATACCCAATAAGGCTGGATAGTTTTATACTTCAATGTGTTTAATCACTTTAAAATCCATGCTAAAGTTAGAACCCATTATATGCACCGAAACATTGCACATGATCCCAATAGTTTGCATGCACATTTTGTTTGACATAAACAATATTTGAGGATAAGGTTGGAGGGGTAGACTTTCCATTCTACTCTAGGAGTTATTTTTAAGGATATTTATTTCAACACTTATGTCAATAAAGAATCACATACCGATAACCCATAAATAATGGAATTGATCAAATTTTATTTGGTCATAGGGACCATTTCTCTTGATCTTTATTTCCATGCCTATTTACTACTATTATTATTATTATTCTATGTCAAAAATTTTATGTACAAACCAAGTCTTAAGGAGTGGTAACATCCCTTATGTTCTTACCAAGTTGAATATCTTAGTGAACTCCTCAACCTCCACATTATGACCGTTATATCTGCTCTCATTTATTTTGGACTCAATGTTTCACATGGATTTCACTTCTCTTTGAAGGTTATGGATCACATCTGTAGCTTCTTGTAAAGTGATATTTTGAGTTAGATAATTAAGATAGTCTATTACCTTAGTAGGATTAGCTATTTTCACTTATTCATTTAATTCTTTCATCATCCTAGGCTTGGTGTGTTTACCATTGTGAATTTTATTATTAATCTCAGGTCCATTCATCTTTTATTTCCTACCTTTCCTTGGAACCTATTTTTATTTTTTTGACCAATGATGATAATCTCTATGGCATTATGTGTCTTTTCCTTATTTATGATCTTATAATATAGCTGTGACACTCTTTCATCTTATGTTATTTTGTGTAATACCAAAATTTGGAAAATTTGGGAAACCCATCTAATAATGGTCCAATGAAACACAATTGTAGCATGTCCTTGGAGGAAACGTTCCTCCATATGAACCAACAACTCCATTTATTTTATAAAAACTATGTCAGCCATACTTTTCACTTTGTTATAAAGGCCCAACTTTGGTTTGGTGCATTCCCAACTCTCACACTTGTATTTCATCGATTACTCGATATATCTCTATAGCATGAGTGGTTGTGTCACATATATTACAACACATCAAGACATAAATATGTTTATCCTTTTATAATACTGGGAAGCCTACTTACATCATGGTCCTCATGCAAGAATTCACATTATGTAGGAGTGCTCTAATATTGTGCTTGGAGTAATTTTATTTATGGTGATTAACTTCGTAGTCACTACACTAAAACCCACTTCTCTTGTCATGGACATTATTAGCGGTAAAATTTTGGAGTTTATTAGCCATGGTCATGATCTACACCTCCATAAAGGAAATAATCCTAGGGTCTACACTCCCAACTATTTCAGCTATCAATGCAGCTTCTAGATCTTCCCTTATCTCCATGAAGGTTTTCATAGATAAGGTGTGTCAAAACAACACTAAAAATCCATACAAAAACTATTCGACATGTTGTAAAATATGGATCTCATAGGAAAGTTTAGAGATTAAGGTTTTAAACCTTACATCATAGACATAAAATCTCTTTGTGCACCTTATTTGATCTCCTTCAACAAGGAAATGATTTTCTATTTGAACTCTCAAATTGCCTTGCAGTCAAGTGTTGTAATACCTATTTTGTGCTATTTAATTTCACACTTATGAACATTCTCAATAACATTCTCCACTAATTTGTACACTAGTAGCTTCATATACATTTAATAAATGAAATGTTACTATAGATCCCCTTGTGTGGTTTGTGTGCTACTTATTGCTCAGATATTTCCTTTTATTTTTATTCCTAATACAACACTTATGTTACACATTGAAGTGGGTGGTGGTTCATCTCCCCTATACCTTAAGATAAAATTTATGGTAAAATTTTGTGTCTACATCCCTATTGTGGGATTTTTACTATAGTAATTACTTGCATAGTATGATTAATGCTTCCTCTTACATTTGGCATTACTAACATGAATATGCTAGATGGTTTAGCTAATTTTTAATATTCTGTTAATTTTATAGTTTTTTAAGGTAAAATTTTCTTCAAAATACACTATCATGTAGCTTATCTCCTAAATTATCTTAGGCTTGATGCATCCAACCTTCCATCAAAATTTTATTCTATTTCATTAAAATGCATGCAAGATTTTGAGTCAAGTAGGTTATGTGTTGTAATTATTCCAATTATTGTGCAAATCCTCATATCTAATGGGTACTAATCAATCCTTTTAATTGGTTTTTCATATAGAGGATCAAGTACTTGCTATAAGTGGCATGCCTCTTCTTCATTTATGGAATACATACTAACTATATAAGAGTTGGTCTCATGCATTTCTTGTTCCATACGTGTCCTCATGTAATCCTAGTGACTCATGTACCCCATTCTCCTAGGGTCTATGGTAGCTATCAATAGTTTCTTTCCTTTACCATATTTATTCCTCCTAATCACCCAATCATATTTGGTTTCCATCCTTCTAAAATTTATTTGTGTGCTACCCTTACTATCTCAACATGCAACTTTTCCTTCTCCCTTCCATTCACATTTAATTATTCCATGTGAAAGGGGTGTTTAGTTGTCCATACATAGTCTCAATGCCTCAATCTACCATTATCATACTACTCTATAGGGGTAGTTGTACTATGTATGATTCTCATGGTTCACCAAAAATTGTTATTATGCTTCCTTTGATCACAAATATGTAGATACATAAAAATTTAGCACATAACTTCCTAATGAACCTCTCCACCACACATAAAATATGCATCCAGATCTCATTCATCATTAATAACTACTCGAATACCCTCTTATTTCCATGTGTATCTTTATCTAAAATTTCTACTATGTCCCACTACATAAGTGGCTATCCATGTAAGCAAATGCCCAGGTAACTCCATGAAGAAGATCTCACATAATGAATCATATAAGTTCTCATTCACCCACTTATTTGGTGTCAAATCTATTCTAATTGGATGTCTATCTATGAACTCTTAACTCTTATTCTAATAACCATTATTAAATCCATTCCAAACAGATCCATTTAGCCATTTCCTATGTCCATCTCCATAAATTAGTTCAATGAGGGTCTTGATAATGGAACCAAAGTGTTGGGGTTTTCCAAACACTTTACTAGAGACTTGCGCCATTGGAAAACACCCTAAAAAATTATAAACCCACTACTTGGACTTTCATAAAGACATTTTTTGAGTGCCCACTCAAGGCCAAAAGAGAGAGATATTATTGAGGCACATTAGGTTGGAAGTAAAAAATGATAACCAATGGAAACCATTAAATGAATATACAAAGCATTCATAGTATAACTTAATAGAAAAACATATTAACCAACTAAAATCATCCATACATGTAACACTATTGACCTTTAAATCATATTTCTAAAACATAATTTTATTTCATTGATCATAATGATCAAAATACATCAACATGTAGCTATTGTAGTTCATTACCAAGATCAAATGAAAACAAATTTATAATAATACTCAATAATGAAAAACTAAACCTACTAAAATAATGTCCAATTATTAAATGGTTTCAATATTGACATTGGAAAAACTTTAGAAAAAGGAAGAGCTATTGGGAAAATTAAATGAAGTATATTTGAGGGAAAAAATATATTAGAATCAAAAGCATACATAGTCTTGGATTCGAGAAGGATATAGATATACTAAATTATTTCATAAGTCCATTGTTTCTCATAGGGAGGTTAACATAATTTGTGGGATCAAGGACAAAAATAGAGTGGATTTATAGGACTAAAGGCTATCAAGAAGGAAATTGTTGAATATTTTAGTAATTTATTATCTGAGGAAGGTTCGAGGGATGAATTTGAGATGGATGGATTAATTTTATCTTTTCCTAAGTTAATTTATGAAATATACTAAATATTTTAATTAAACCCTTTTCTAAAGAAGAGCTTATGGTTATTTTGCAACTTATGGAGCTAGATAAAGTGCCAAATCCAAATGGATTTACATCCATAGTTTTATAGAGATTATGGGGATATAATAAATTGAGATGGTTAATGAATAATTATTTTATAAACAAGTGTTATGGGATATTAATCATACTTTAATTTATTTAATTCTAAAAAATCATAATCTATCTATTTTTGTGGAATTTAGATCCATTTCTTTGGGTAACATTATTTATAAAATTATATCAACGACTATAATAGAGAGATTGAAGATTTTGATGCCAAAGATTATTTATTTAAAATAAGTAGGGTTGGTTAGTGGAATGTATATTTTGGATGGTGTGATTATGAACCACACAATATTTCATACTCTTAAATTGAATAAATATTTAGGGATGATTATAAAGCTGCACAATGAAAAGGCCTATGATAGAGTTAATTGGGTATTTTTAAGAAAAGGTGTTGAATACATTTGGATTGGGAGAATATTGGATTTTATAAGTTATTAATTATATAATAGGTGTCTTTTTATCTATTTTGGTTAATGTGAGTCCTATGGGTTTCTTACAAAATTCAAGGGGGATAAGGCAAATGGACCCCTTATCTTCGTATCTCATTGTCATTATGGCAAAGTATTTGGGTAGAGTTTTTGATAAGTTGAGGGATAGGGAAAATGTTAAAGGTTTGAAAGCTTATGAGGATGATCATTCTAATACGCTTATTCATTTTGTGAATGATACTATTTTATCTAGTTTACTTAATATGAGGGAGGCATTATTCTTAAAAAAAACCCTTGAAAAACATGAAAGGGCATTTGGTTAGAGAGTTAGTTTGGAAAAATATTAAATATTCCTTGTTAATGTCCATTGGAATAGACAAGCAAGTATTTTTGTGGCTTTGAGAATTTCCATTGGCAAACTCCCTAGTAATGTTTAACCATTTTAATTTAATAAGACTTAAACTAAAGGAAATAAACTATTGAAATAAAAATGTTGGTATGGACTCATTTGATATTAACATATAGTCAAATACAATATGTTACAAAATTTACATAAATTAGAATCTTATTTAAAATAGTAAATGAGCCTAAGGATGTGCAAACCTCTCTAAAATAGATCAATTTCTAACTATGCATGCTTACTGTAATTAAAAATTATGTAAAATGACCTAAAAATAGAGTCATATTAGAAAATAATAATAATTAGTTTGCTGGGACAAGTCTATGAGAGGTGGATAGGGGTGAACTATGACCCTGTCTATTGAATATGTCTATGTCCTTGTTGATGTGTGCCTAGTTTCTTGATCTATTTCTGTGCAACTGCTTGGAAGGGTTGACTGAAAAATCCTATGTTCTATGTTGTCTCATGGAATGCTTACAAAAGATGAAACCCTAGTATTTTACATACACTAGATAATAATTATATAACAAAATAAAATTAAAATATGTTAGTGAGGATATCTGAACTGGCCTTAGAAATCCCTTATAACTAAGTGCTACCTATATAGCCAAGATGAACCTCAAGTCAATGTAGTTATCCCTCTGAGAGTGATTATGTGATCCATGACTATGAAAAATAGAATGAATATATCTAAAATATTGATTGAAATTCTTTATAATGAATGACCTTGACATACACTAAACAATATTAAAACTTATCTTATGACTATTAAAATGCTGTAAAATTGAAATTGGAAGAAGTAGTGCTCTTTTACTTAGTGTGTCGTATATTTTCTATATAGATATAGCTGGGGAATAATGAATGGATTTTATGTGATTTTATAGAAAAATATTTGGAATAATTTTGCTAACTAACTTTACCAGATGCATGGGAAAGTCATTGTGAAACATCTCAATTTGAAAAAGTGAGCATTCAAGTGCGAGGGATAAGGATGCATTAGGGGACAAGGCCGCAATATATCCCTATCTAATTAGTGCATATTTATTATATAATAATAGAGAGTGTTGGTATATTTTTGAAATGATCCTATAAGTTGAATAGGGACGAATGTAACTGAAATAGGGATGTATGTATGATATTTGTAGTGTTTACAAGATAGGGAAGACTCTCTTATAGATTTTGAGTTAGTGAAATGGTGAATAAATCAAGTACGGGTAAATATGTAAAGAATAAACATTGTCAAGAACTTAGTAATTAAATTTATGTGTCTACAAGTTAATATCTTGGGGTGCCTCTTTTTATAGTGCTAGCTAAATCTAAACTTTGGAAAATTTTGATTGTAAAAATACAGAAAAGATTGGCAACATGGAAGGCAAAATGGTTGAGTTTGGCATGGAGGATTATTTTGATCAAATATATGTTATAATCTATTCCCATTTATATATATTTAGTTTATAAGCTCTTGTATGTATTGTGAAACATATAAATAAAATTATTGGGCACCACTTTTTATGGTGGGGAAAAGATGAAAAGATAAAATTTTATATTATACAATGGAAAAATATTTGTAGACCAAAATTGGATGGGGACACTAGGATTAAAAATATGCTAGTGTATAATGCAACCTTTGCTGCCAAATTAGCATGGACAATGTATGAAGAATATCAAAAACCTTTGAGTAAAATGATGAGGGGTAGCTACTTATAAAATATTTTTTTGGAGATATTTAAAAAAAATAATCTCCCATCTGGGTCTCACATCTAGAAATCTATTATTTCACCTAGAAAAATTATTTGTGATAATGTAACCTGGGATATTGATAATGAGAATTTTGAAAAATTTTGGTTTGATTCTTGGCAATGGGAACATGTGCTTTAGAAAATGAGAAATTTATTGGATACTCAAAAAATAAAGATAAGAGATCAGGCCCACTAAGGTTTGTAATTATTGGGAGGTCTCAGAAGTTCAAGTGGGTAATTATTAGCAATGAAAAACCTAGATAATTTAGATTATCTAGGTTTATAAAATGTTTTGCTCTAGAAAATTCCAAGGTGTATAAAATTAAAATTAAGAGCCATTGTAGATTCTCTAAGGTGGACAAGGGATAAGTCTATAAGGTATAGTGTTAAAGTAGGTTATGAGTTTGATACTAGGGTGAAGTTGCAAATGCTAATTGATTTAGAATGCAATCAACACACCTAAATAAAATTATTTTTCCTAGATGGAATGTCTTGGCATAATCTTGGATCAGGATTAGGTTCAAAGGCTAGGTTTTATTAGTCATTTAGTCTATATCTTATGCAAATATGAGGGGGAGTCAATGGATCATCTCCTCCTTTATTGTATTTATGAAGGAAAGATTTGGTCTTATCTTTTTTTAGATCAAACTAGCCCTAGGTCTGCCCTAACATAATGAAGGATAATTTTTGTTTGTAGCCTTTGGGTTTGATAAATATTTATAGTCTATGGTTTTTAGCCACTGTTAATGTAATTTGGAATACTTGGTTGGAACAAAGTAGCATAATTTTTAGGGATAGATAAGTAGGTTGGGAAAAAGTTTAAGAAGCTATGTCTTGTAACTTATCCCTATCATATAAAATCAAACATATTTCACTTAATATTATAGAGAATAATGATGCAGGAGCATTTGAGTTCATGAGAAATCTTGCATCAAACAAAAATATGTTAGTTTATGAAATTTTCAAAGTGTTGTGTTGCGTAAGGTTTTTAACTACATATATGTCTTGTTACAAGTTTTCATAAGTCTTATTTTCTATGTCAACCTTATTTATGTTTTTTTACATTATCTTTGGTATGTATGTGTTTAGTGTAGTTTTGTGTTTCTTGTGAGCACATTTGTGTCTGTAATGTTCAATTAATTCTTTTATTATATGCATTTGTATATATTCCTTTGTTTGAATAAATATGCAAATCTCTGTAAAATGATGTGATAATATTCTCTTACCACATATCCATGTGGATATTTGAAAGTATATTTTAATCAATATGCAATTTATCTCAAACAATAGTTATTTGGAAAAGTTGATTCTTCATTGTAGTGACAAATGAGTAGGAGAGACTTCTGGAGATAATTTTATCTTCATTGTGCAACCTAAGAGTTGAATTTTTTGTTATTTTAAAATAATGAAATAAAGAACGATATCATTCTTGGAATGATGTGAGGAATATAACATATAAATTATCATGATGTTTGGTGGCTTCAAATTCCTACTTTTTTGTGACTTTTTTAGAAGAATTTATTCGTATTTGTGAAAAAGTTGTTGCTGATCTTTTGATATTTAATTCTATAAGTCATGGAAGCTTATAAAGATTCGTTTAATAATTTACGTGATATATTTGGAACACGTTGAATTATAACATGTTATTTTTCCTTATAAATGTAAAGACATTTAATATTTATGACATTTAATGTTTGAGACATACTAAAGTGTGTTACTTTTGTTAGTGGGGTAAAAATATTTAATGTAAGTAGAAAAGTCTTGTTTATATAAGCAGGTACCTAGGCTTGTGTTATGGGTCCTTCGATGGAGGAGTGGAGATTATATTTGATAATTTATGTATGAATATTATGATTTAGTAAAAATGAGATCTACGTATCTAATGCTATAATGAATCTCATTATGAGATCATGGTGTAATTGTGTCATTGTGCCTATTGTATTTCTTTTGGTTGAAATATAATATATATCTAAATTATTGTTGTTATAATTCATTGTAATTTATGCTTATGTATTCTAAGGGTTGTGTGGTATAAGGCATAACTTAATTGATATCCCTAACCAAGACTTCATCATTTGGTATTAGATCAAGGTTTTAGTCCTTATTATTAAATATTACTTTCTAGATTTGTGAGTGTGGGTAGAAAGTAGCTATAGACATATTCCAACGAGATCATTGGGAAGGTATAAGGTGTAAGTGAGTTGTGAAATATATATTTATAGTTGATATTTTATTTCTAAATAAATTACACATATATGAGGCTTAGGTGGTAGAAGATCTGAGTAATTGGAGTTCCAAGATTAGTAGATTTAGTAGGAATGATGAGAGAAATACAAGCCCAAATGAAGGCTATGGAAATTACACATCACCATAGAGTTGAAGTGGTAGATGATGAAAGTGACACTGAGGTTGCTAATGAAGCACTGAAGATCAAGATGTGGAAGAAAAGGTTGATGAACTTGATGAATGATTCTTATGAGAATGACATTTAAACCAAAGTTGAATGCTGTAAGTTATTCTTGAAGTTTTAGTCTTAAAGAACTCATTGATTGGATTAATAATTTAGAGAAAAATTTGAGTAAAAAATTATGGAATATATCAAATGAGTTAAGTTTGATAATGCAAAGTTAAAAGGTCATGCATCCTTATAGTGGGAACATGTACAAGTTGAAAGAGTGCACAAAGGCAAAGATAATATTAAGATGTGGAATAGTTTCAATACAAAGTTAAAAGTTAAATTCATTCATGTGGATTATAATAAGAGTTTTTTTAATAAACTCAAAAACCTATGAAAAAGGGAGATGAGTGTCAAAGAATAAACTAAAAAGTATTATAGACTTACTATTATAATGGGTCATGTGGAAGATGATGCTCAAAATATATCAATATATGTGAATGGATTGCACATAAAAATTCAAGATGACTTTGGTATGATAAGATTGTGATATGTGGAAGAAGCCTATTAGTGTGAATTGAAGGCAAAGGAAAAGTTATCATGAAAACATCAAGGAGAGACATGAGGAAGATGAAGATTCATACATGGAAATAGAAGTGGCAAAGGTAATTTTTTGCTAACATAAGTGAATGAGGAAAATAATTCTTAGCATAATGATACTAATACTAAGAGAAGTAGAGGTAATTTCAAAGACAAAGGATCCTATACATATAGATGAGGTAGAGGTCATGGATTCAATGGAACATGTTTTAGATGTGGTGAGAGTGGCCATAGATAATTTGAGTGTCCTCATATGCATACTAAAGAAAGCAAAATAATTGATGTGAGTGCTCATATCACATAAGTAGATGCATAAATTGATGCATTTATTTATAACATAGATAAATTAGAGATTAGGAGAGCTCTCATGATGAAGATCATGTTGTTGAAACTTTCAAAAGAGGAAAATAGTCTTACATAAAGAAATAATTGGTTTAGAATAGTTTAAAAATCTTAAGGTAAATGTTGTAAATTAATTGTTGATAGTGGAAACATAAATAATATTGTTTCACAATAAATGGTAGATAAAATTAAGTTGAAGATAATTTTACATTTGAATCCATATGAGGTTTATTGGTTGTTGAAAGAACATAAGTTATAGTGAATCAACAATGTTTGGTAAGTTTTCAGATTGGTATATATAAAGATGAGGTTTTATGTGACATAATGCCTATGTATGTTTATCATATTTTGCTTGGAAGGTCTTGGTAGTTTGACTAGAGGGAACATAATGATGGTCATGATAAAACACACTTTGTGGAAATATGGAGTAAAATACACATTTATTTCTTTAAATTCTGTGTGCAAAAAAGTGAAATTTTAAAAAAAAGTGTTGATGATTTCAAGAAAGGAATTTCTAAATGAAGTGAAACAGAGTGAATGCTATTCCTTAATTTTAAAACCAATGCAAGAAGCTGTAAAAGTAGAAAGAGAAGGAATAATGCCAAAAGAGGTAAAAGAAATACTAAGTGAGTTTGAGGAGATTGTATCTAATGATTTTATATATGGATTACCATTGATGATAAGCATAAGTAATCTCATGGAATTGATACCTAGTTTTATTTTACTAAACAAAGTCACATATAGATTAACTCCAAAAGAGAATGTAGAGGTGTAGAGACAAGTTCAATAGATATTGGATAAGGGTTCATTAAGATAAATTTTGATTCTATGTGTAATAACAATAATAATAACATTTAAGAATAATGGAGAATGTTCATTGATTCTAGATCTATTAACAAGATGAATATAAAGTATAGATTTATATCTTCACACATGGATGATTTAATGGATTTTTTGAGTGAAGCAAGATAATTAAAAAAAATTAATTTGAAGAATGTATATTATTAGATCCTTATAAGAGAGAGTGATGAATGGAAGATAATAATTTAAACACAAGAAAGATTAAATGAGTGGTTGGTTATGCCATTTAGATTAACTAATGCAACAAGTACATTCATGAGATTGATGAATAAAGTTCTTAAACCATTTTTGGATGAGTTTCTAATTATGTATCTTGATGATATATTGATTTTTAGTAGAACAAAGGAAGAACATTTGTAACATCTACAAAAAGTGTTAAATTTTTTGAGATATTGAATTTGAAGAAATACAATTTCCTGCAGAAACAATTGGTATATTTTGGATTTTTAACTTTTCAAGAAGGTTTAAAGATGGACCCAAGAAAGGTAAGATATATACTATATTGGCCATCACCATAGAGTACATTTGATCTATGTTGCTTTCATGGACTAACAAATTTTTTCAAGAAGTTCATCAATAATTTTAGTGGTATGTGTGAAGTAATCATTGATGTGACATGAAAGGATAAAAATAAATTTGTATAGATAACATAATCAAAACATAATATCTTGTAATTGAAAATAAAGATAATACAATAACCAATGTTAGTATTGATAAATTTTAATAAAGTATTTCAGGTTGATTGTAATGGTTATGACACCAAAATAGTAGCAATTTTGAGTCAATAAGGGAGACATGTTGCATATTTTATTAAAAATTTGAATGATGTAGAACACAAATATTCATTATATGATCAAGAGTTCTATGGAATTATTCATGCACCAAAGAAATGGAGACATTATTTGTTTCCAAATGAATTTTTATTGTATACAGATCATCAAGCATTGTAGTTCATTAATAATTAGTATAGGTTTAATCACATACATATGAAGTGGGTTGCATTTCTATAGAATTATTAATTTCTATTGAAACATAGAAGTGGAAGGTCTAATAGAGTTGCTGATGCATTAAGTAGAAGGGTTATTTTATCAAATTAATTAAGAGTGGAAGTCATAGTATTTGATCTTATGAAATAACAATATGAAAAAGATGAATATTTTTAAGAAGCATGGAAATCGTGTAGAGAACTAGTGGATCTAGATAGAACACCATGGTTAGAATATTTTATTCATGAAGGATTGTTATTAAAAGGAAGAAAATTATGTACACCAAAAATTTCAATGCAAGAGAATTTGATTAAGTAAAAATATAGTAGAGGATTGACAAGTCATTTTGGTATTGACAAAACATTAGTGCAAATGGAAAAAAAATATTTTTAGCCAAGGATGGGTATATATGTGATAAAATTTGTTCAAGAGTGTAGAATATTTCAACTAGAAAAAGGGATAACTCAAAATAATAGGTTGTATCAACCATTGTCTATTCCATAGGAATCATGGGAAGATATAAGTATGGATTTTGTTTTAGGTTTCTTTAGAATGTAGAAAAGAAATGATTTAATATTTGTGATAGTTGATATATTTTCAGAGATGGCACATTTTGTAGCATGTAGAAAGATAGTGATGTAAAAAACATTGTTAATTTGTTTTTCAGAGAAGTTGTAAGGATGCATGGTTTATCTCATAGTATATTATTAGACAAAGTTGTGAAATTTGTTGGATATTTCTGGCAATAATTATGGAATAATTTGAATATTAGATTACAATTAAATTCAACATACCATCCTCAAACACATAGACAAATAAAGGTAGTAGATAGAAGTTTGGGTCATATTTTGGAATGTTTTATTGAAGTTAAGTCAAGAACATGAGATAATGTTCTAAAAAAAATGAGTTTGCATATAATTATTCAATGAATGTGAGTACAAGGAAGATACCATTTCAGATTGTTTATTGGTCAAGTCCAAAAGGAGTTGTATAATTAAAGGACATGTAGAATGAACAAAAGAGAATTGTTGAAGCATAATATTTTGTAGAGCATATGTGAGAAATGCATAAATAGGTTCAAGAATAGTTGGAAAGGAATATATCATGATATAAACATATAGAAGATATGAAGAGGAGAAATTGAATATCAGGTGGGAGATTTAGTCTTAGCATACTTGAGTAAAGTGAGATTTCCAAAAGCGATATATGATAAGTTGAAATGGAAAAATATTGGTATGTGATTTGTTTATGAAAGTTTGGAAAGAACACATATGAGATAGAATTACTTAAATATATTGATACATCTCTTATTTTAAATACATTTGAATTATTTCCATATTATAAAGGATAAAGTAGTGAAAATAGAAGTGCATATTTTGACAGTTTGAGAAAGAGGGTATATTAATAGGGGAGGTGATTGACATGTGAGTTAGAAAAATGACACAAAGAAAGGAATATTTGGTAAAGTAGAAATGCCGATACATATTAGCACATCAAAATCTATAAGACAAGGATTAACATTATTAGAGTTATTAGAAGTCACAAGAGTAAGATCACATGTTTATTTTTATTACCTAAGGTGTATTATGTAGGAGCATCTGGGTTCATGATCAATCTATCATCAACCTAAATTATGTTAGTTTACGAATTTGTCTAAATGTTGTGTTATGTAAGTTTTCTTACAGTGCATAAGTCTTGTTGTAAGTTTTCAAAAGTATTTTTTATGACACAACTGCTATTTGTGTTATTTTGTGATGTCTTTGGTACACATGTGTTTAATATTTTTTTGTGTTGCTTCTATAATATTAAATGCATTAATTTTTATGCACATTTGTATCCATTCTTTTGTCTGAATAAGTTTCAAAACTCTACAAAATGATGGTGTGATAATATTCTCTTACCACATAGTTGTGTAGATATTTAAAAGTATATTTATATCAATTTGTGATATCTCTCAAGAAACATTTATTTGGAAAAGTTGATTCCTCACTCTAGTGAAAAATGAGTAGGAGAGATTTCTAGAGATAATTGGATCTTCATTGTGAAACTTGTGAGTTGAATTTATGGTTATTATAAAAGACTGTGATAAATTATGATATCATTCTTAGAATGATGTGTGGATCATGGCGTAGAATTTTTTGTGAAGATTGGTGATTATTAATTTATGCAATTTCATGTGATTTTATCATAAGACTTTCTTTGTATTTGTGAATAAGTCACTAATGATCATTTGATATTTAATTTCATAAGTCATGAAAACTAATAATAATTGATTTAATAATTTCCATGATCTATTTTGGGATGCGTTGAGTTATAACATGTTCTCGTTCCTTGGAAATATGAATATATGAGATATTTGAGATACACTAAGGTGTTTTAGTGTTGTTAGTGGGAGAAAATCATTGAATGTAAGTAGGTGGGTCTTGAATATATATAATCATGCCCCTACACTTTTGCTAAGGATCATTTGATTGAGGAGTGGATATTAGATCTAGAATTTATTTACAAATACTATGAGTTAGCAAAGGTAAGATCTATGGATCTAATGTTTTAACAAATATCATTGTGAGATCATGGTGTGGTTGTGTTAGTATACTTGTTGTATTTATTTTGGTTGAAATCTAATATATATTTAAATTATCATTGCTGCATTTCATTATAATTTCTTCTTGTGTATTTTGAGGGCTGTGTGGTCTAAGGCATTTATAAATTGAGATCCCTAACTGTGACTACATCAAATAATCTCTTTAAAAATTGTACCAAGATTACTCTTAATTTGGGTCTTCAAGTGAAGGATTAAAAAGGTGTAGATTGAAATAAATATGGATCCATCATAAGGAAGGGTTTGTGAATATTAATTTTGATGGTGCTTCAAGAAATAATAAAGGTGTAGCTAAGGCTAGTTGTTTATTCTATAGCCATCATGAAAATTTCTATAGGGTGGATCTATTTTTCTATCAAAATCCTTTAACAATGAAGCTAAAGCTATATCCTTTATTTATAGGATTAAGTTAGAAAAGGAAAAAGGTTTTAAGAATATAATAGTGGAAGATAATACTTGGTGATTATTAAAGCCATGCTTAAAGGAAGGACTCATAGTTGTAAAATTGACAATATTATTTTTGGGGCTAGGGAATTGGAATTTTTTCATCCCATTTATCCTTTCAACACTATTTTTGAGATTGTAACTATGTGGCAGATATTCTATCTATTGCTAGGGTGAATCATGATCCTTTGTCTTCAACCTTCAGTGGGGATCTAAATGACTAGTTTTTTTATTTAATATTATTTTTAATGAGGCTAGAGGCATGACATAATTAGGGGGTTTACCCTTACCAAAGGAATAATGATATGATAAGGGGTTAAGTTTTCTCTCTCTATCATAGGTTTAAATGGGTAGGAAATTGTATATTGATGTTTCAATGTAACTTAACTTCCTTAACCATATAGAATTACTCACAAGTAGTCTTTTACATTTTTGAGATTTGATAATCATATAATCTATAACATTGAGAAAGTTATGAAAAATGTTGGTGGAGTAGCTGGGGAAGAGGTTCTGGTTGTAAATGAGGTTTTGGGAAAGGCCATGGATTTAGTTACTAGAAAAGCAAGGGAAGAGGCTGTAAAAGGAAACTTTATTTGATAGGGAAGTAATCCTACATAGAGGTGTTAATATCTCACAAATAATTGTTTGTAACTTAAATTTTGGTGTTTGCAAAAGTTTTTTATGTAGTGGTTATGGAAGATATTGAGCTTTGCTGTAAAAATAAAGTATATGTTGTGGTTACCTAGATTTTAGTTTTAGTGTTTGGTCTTTGTGTTAAATCATTTTGTTGGTTTTTGTGGTGATTTTATCTTTCTAGGAAATTTTATGGGTGAATTTGACTCACTTTCCTTTATTTTTTGGTATGGTTTTCTACTATGGTTGATTGGATCTAGGCATTATTGGGTTTTAGCTATTCTTTATTTATAATCTTCTTTGAAGCTTTAGGTTGGCTATTTCTCTTATGGTATTTTTTATTTATCTTGTATGGTTTATTTTATTTTTATTGAACAGGTGAGGGGTGCATCAACCCTCCTTAAACTGATTAAAAAGTCTAGTTATGAATAAATATCCATGAATAACCCTAAAATGTGAGGTAAGGCAATATTTTATATATACAAGAACCACTTTGCTATCATTTACAACTCATTTATAAACCTTATCTAACTAATTTCCATTGAATTAAATATATTATTTATTTAGTGCCAATTACCATTCTTATCCCTTTGATTTGCACCCCGTGCCTCCTAACTTTATTGCTCACATCTTCTCTACTTAATGTGATCCTATAAATCTTCTCAACTAGTTCACCACCTTTTTCACTCCTTGTTTATCTATATTTTACTATGTTTTATCTGCATGTGGTTATTTTCTATGGCATGCTATAAAATTTAATCAAAACTCTCAAGTAATTATATAATATTCTACTACATGATACTATATGGGCATGTACCTTTTTATGTAGATGTCTTGCACACTATTTTTTTGTTACTATAATTAAGCACACTACATCACTTAACCAAAATGTGGTTCCTTTCATTGAGATTATTTTGTTGTAATAATACTGGTGCAAATCTATACTTATCCAAAATTAGGATCAACACTAAAATATCTTATTCATAGGTACTTATAGGTTTACATCAGTTATTGCCATATTACAAAACATGAAGAAGAATTTATAATTCCCTTCATGAATTATAAAAATAATCTTCAGGGGTGAAGGTAAACTTTAGCATCATTCCATTCTAATATGTTTTAATTAAGGATCCAAGCAAGAAGAAAAGGTTTTTACATTTAAATTAATTACTATGTAGCTTCATTTAAATTTGATAGATCCATATCTATGAAATACCATGAAACTAAAATGTACCTTATTAAATATTTTGTTCATTTCAATAGCATCAGTAATCTGGATATCCTTATGAGAAAAGGATTTTAATATTCTAATCATGACCGCATTAATTGAATGAAAGGAACCTTTATTGATAGTTTATGGAGTAAGCCTTAATGAGTACAATAATTTAGTGCATAAAATGACATCCACTCTCCTAAATATATACAATAAAAAACTTTTTTTTAAGAATATAATTAACTACTATAAGATCTAGGTTATGCACAACATCAAAGTAATGAATGTTTTGGTGGTTTGGGACTTGCATGGGGAAGTTATAAAAGGTAATCCATGAAGATAAAATTCATAATATCGGTTATTATCCAAAATATTATGTTTTCAAGAAATAACATGATCAAAAACCATAATTTTTTGATATAGGAAAATAAATTGGTGTTATGATGGTCAAATCCTATCATTTTTATAATAGAATTTTTTTTCCCATTTATACTATAGATAGGGGTTGGTATTTTTTGGTGTTAACATTCTATCACACCTATATTTCCACATACTTAAGGTAATTGTATAGCTTATAGTTTTAGATATTTATTATTATCTAGCTTTTAAAAATAAGAAATTAGGTTAAATTTTGATTAGCTAATATGATTCAACCTTTCCCATATGGTCCAATCCTATTATTTTTGTAATAGACAAAAATAATTTTCCCATTTATATTATAGATAGGTTTGGTATTTTTTGGTGTTAACATTCTATCACACCTATGTTTTCACATACTTAAGGTAATTGTATAACTTATAGTTTTAGATATTTATTATTATCTAGCTTTTAAAAATAAGAAATTAGGCTAAATTTTGATTAGCCAATATGACTCAACCTTTCTCATATCCAATAGGAGTTGCCTAAAATCTAATCAATAAGATTTAGTGTGTACTATTAATTTTTTTTTCCCATTTATATTATAAATGAGGTTTGGTATTTGTTAGTGTTAACATTCTATCACACCTATGTTTCCACATACTTAGGTTAATTGTATAACTTATAATTTTAGATATTTATTATTATCTAGTTTTTAAAAATAAGAAATTAGGCTAAATTTTGTTTAGACAATATGAATCAACTTTTCCCATAGCCAATGGGAGTTGCCTAAAATCTAACCAATAACATTTAGTGGGTTAGACTATAGTCTTTCTAACAAAGTTTTGGTTTTCTTCTTTTATACTTAGTATTTCTCATGCATTTTAATTTCTTCCCATGCTTTTCATGCCTCTTCCACATTTTCTAAGAATATTTCATGGATTTTCAGTAACCTTCCATGTAAATTGAGAGAGAGAGGAGTCTCATCTATATTTCTATATTTCATTTCTAGTTTATATAGGTTTGTTTCCATTTGCTTATTGTTTTCCTTATTTTATGCATTGTTTGGATTTGTTGTAAGTAAGATCCTGGATAATTTTGAATTGAGTTTTAACTTATATGCTTTTAGAATAATCTCACATGGTATCAAAACCATTCTTATACACATTCCCAACATCTTATAAGAAAGTATGCATTTTTTTGAGTTTTTGGAACTCTTGCTAAATTTATGTAGCTTATAGGGTTTCAAAATTTAAAAAAAATAGTATTTTGATACGGATTTTCAAAAATATTTAGTGGGTTTATTTTTAAGGTAGAAAACAAGTGTTTTAAGGGATTTTCTAGTTATTTTGTAATTTTTAGGATGTTTTCTATAATTTTATAGAACAAGGAGGGAATTTTTAGTATAAATAGAGGAAAAGATGAAAAAAAAATGAATTAATTTGTTTTACTTTATTGTTTATTTTTTTTAAGATTTATAAATTTACAAGTCAGTAAAGTTTTTGGGTGGGTACCATAGAGTTTTCAAGGGATTGGTTATGTGTTTTCAAGCATATTTATTTCTTTGGTTTTTAATTTTTTCCATCTATAGGGAATTTTTATAAATCAGAGGTTTGAATGTTTTTTTTTAAATTATGGGAAGATAAAAATTTAGGGGTATCTTTAGTTCTTTCTGAAAAAACATTTGGCAAAAAAAGAGAATTTTTAGTCAAAAGTTAAATTTATATTTTTTATTACATTTTACAAAATTTCAATCCCTCAAGGCCTTGGCCCTATTTTTAGGGATACAACACTTTTTTTTAAGGCCATCTTCACACTCTTGGCACTTTTTACCTCTCAAACATTACCACTTCATTTTTTAATGCTTAGATATATCCCAAAAATATATTTTAATAAATTTTTGAAGACTAGAGGGTGAGTTTGGAATGGTAGGAGGTCATGACCCCCATAAAAACTTATTTTTTTATTCTTAATCTATCATGTTCTTCTATAAGGTGATTTTATTTAAAAAGCTATATCTTGCAAATGGTGCAACAAAAATCATTGTTATTTTTTAAAATTTTAAAATTTTCTAAGAATATTTTAGATATGTGATCAATTTTCCTTTAGACTATACAAAATTCATTTTTTAGTTCACAAGGCTTCTTGACTCTATTTGGTGTACATCTTCACGTTGTCATATATTTTCTCTTATAACTTAGATTTGAGTGAACTTTTTTTAAACCCTTGTAGAACCCAAATATTTAGTTTGATTTCATTCATAGAAGCAATTTTTTAATGTCCCATTTTCATATACTTTGTATATAGAGGAAAAATTTATGTAAACTACTCAATTACAAATAGCTGTGGGGCATTTGTCATCTTTTGAGTTTTTATTCATTTGAGGTTATATTCATGTCTTATTTATACCTCATTTCATTGTAATGGATTCTTGCAAATACCCTAAAAATTATACAAATAAATAACAACTTATAAAAAATTGATGTTATTTGAAGTTTCTGTGCTTCAAGAAGACATGATCATTTTCATTGAAAAGAACATGTCACTAAAAAAAAAACTACCTCATATCTCTAAAAATTTTAGACAAATATTTCCAAATAAAATCATTAGTAGACACTATTGCACTATTAACAATATTATAACAATATATTAATAATATGGAATCCATTGCACCTAATCTATCATTTTATCTCAATTTGACATGCATCCACTTGATGCACTCTTAGATTGTGATCTACTCATCCATGAGTAAATTTAAGTTATTATTATTCATGCCAACATTAAAAAATACACTCCAAATCATCATGTAAATTCTCTTGCCTCATTAAAGAAACACACTATTGATTTTAGTTCCATTTTTTATGCTACATGGGTCATTTTGATGGAGGAATTGTTAAACACTTACATGGAATTATGTCACCTATTAAGTTTTTAGTTAAATTGCTCACCATGGTATTAGTTATCAAGCATGTGTTTTATTTTAGGACCATTTCATACAATCTCAATTCTTGTCTTTGTTCACATTATTATTCAAAAGGAAATTAAATGACACCCTATTACACATGGCCATTTGAGATGTTAATTTATTCTATATTTAGACATGTTGAAGCATGAAATGTTTGATCTTTGCTTAGAAACATTAAGGCATGACTTTGTTATATACTGATGTAGGTATATGCATCTTATGAGTTATTCATAGCATCCTCTAGACTAATTAAGGCATGATATTCCTATAAGTCCTTTTGTGATTCCTTTAGAATTGTTAAGACATGAGAGTTATGAGTCTTCTTTAGCAGAATCTACTGAGAGTTAAAATTATCACATTAACTAATCTACTTATTATTCTATTGTGAAGGTCAAATTGAAAATGTACTAGTTTAATCATAAGGACATTTTGACTAAAGATTTAGTTATAAGGCATGAAAATGGGGTATTTTAGTACTCAAGCATCAATATTTAAGAATTTTTAAAGATTTGACCAATTTGTGGAGTCGAAACATTCCTTTAATAATAAATATTACTATTTGAAAATGTAATAAAAAATGACAAGTAATATCTCTTTTTATTAATGTCAACTCATATTTCACATGCAAAATAAATGTCACAAAAATAAATTTGATCAAATTATCATTAGTATGCCACCTATCTCATCAAATATTTTTTATTTAATTTATCATAAATATGTACATCAAAGTTTCATAAATTTAATTAATCCTATCTAATAGAGATTTTTTTTTGGGATAGGTTACCCCTTGGAAGATCAAACACTAATTTATTTTTAATACTTCAGTGTATCTCTTTGCCTTATTGAATAATTCTCCCTTATATCTCCATTTATTTCTAAATTAAATGAATAAAATAAATAAAATCAAATGAAATGAAGTAAAAGTAATAAAGTGGAATAAAACGTGCATGATGAGCAATAAAGCCGAGTTAGAATAATGTAGGAAGAAAACTATGAAATATGTTAGTAAACTACTCAAACAAAACAAGAAGGTAAACTATGATAGTTAAATAAAAATACATAAAGCTATTGTGTATGAAAATTAAGAAATAAAGAGAAAGATTAAACAAATAAAGGTAAATGAAAAGTTACTGGTAATTAAGAAAAGAGAGCACTAAAAAAACATAAAAATTAACAAGTATTAAGTAAAAAAATAAAAAATAGAAGAAATTAGACTTGAGGTATATAAAAAAAATGAAATATTTTATTTGGAAATCATGATGTTTTTCATAATTAATTATAAAAATGATTATGAGACAAGAATTTGTTTTAGATTAATAAAAACTCAATTAATTTATCATATAATATATGAAGTTTTTTTATTTTCAGGTGAAGTACATAAATAATCCACACATATGACCGTAACATTTTTTAAGTATCAAAAAGTCACATCCTTGACCATTTTTAGATAATCACTTTATAAATAAATATTAAATTTGGATATACGTAACTATATTAAGTGTTAGAATAATTAAAGGTTAAGTGGTGCTATTTATGTACCCTTAATATATCAAATCACATTGGTTATATAATAATACATTTTATTATTTATCATGAGTTTATCATCATGTAAATAAATAATAAAATATATTAAATGACCTTTGGAGAGGTTGGACCCATTAATGTGTTGGTTGGAAAAGGTCATATTATAATAGTTAGATTACCTTGCCTATATAATAAAGAGTTTACATTGTAAGATGTAATGAAAGAAAGTTAAGACAAATGAGGAAATGTGGAGAACATATTTTCAAATTATGTGAAGATTTTTAGAGAAGTGAGGGGAAGAAAGACTGTATTGGGTATATTTGAGTTTTTCATAATATGAATAATCTTTGTGAATTTTTACCTCTTGGAGCTTTTTCCATGTTATATCTTGTGTTCATTATATGTGTGATTTTTTCATTAATATCATATCTAGATCTATTACTTGCATACAATCAGAGTTAGTGATATGCTGATCAAATGACAAGGTTGTAGATTAGGCTTGTTAAGCTATGTTCAAGCTCATTTTTGCTCCAAAATACACTTGTAAATATTGTGGCACATTAAAAATAGTGTTTTTGGGCTTATCTCTTCACCAATTTTATGATCTGTGCACTATAAGCATTCATTAGCATATCTGACCAACCAAAGCCATTTTCAACCCTATGAAGGACTTGCACAACCTATGGTATAGCTTTCTACCTAAAGATTTGGTAAGAAAAAATTGATTTCAAGTTTATTTATGATTGTTTGGAATTTAAATTTGTCAAAAATAATTATCTTAGCCTTTCTAAGCTTCCATAGAGTTGAGGTATTTTTTGAAGAATTTCAATTTTTCTCTCTCCTCCCAAGCATCATTTTTTAAAATAAGAAAGCTACAAATTTCTAAAAGATTAGATTTTGAGTTGTAAATCTTTGTTTTGATCTCTCTATTTGCTTAGTTTTTCTATTTCCAAGCATTTTTGATCTTTAATTTCTTTGATTTGGACTCTTGTAGCTCATTTCAAAATTTATCTCTCCTCCCAAATGTTATTTTTGGTGTGTGAGCTAAAAATTAGCAAAAGATCAAATTTTGAGTCGTAAAACTCATTTTTGGCTATTTTATTCACTTAGTTTGGCCATTTTAAGGTAGTTTAGAGCTTTCTATGCCCTGATTTGGCCACTTGTAACATGTGGAAGCTTCACTACTACCTCATTACACCATTGTTCCACTTGTACACCCTCCTAAAGCTAAATAAATTAAAAAATCATATTTTAGGCATAAAAATACAATCTTAAAGGTTATGGATGCTTATTTTTGAGATTTGAAGGCTTATTGTAAAGTTTTAGGGCCTGAGAAGGCCATTTAAAACATATTAGAATTTTCTCTCTCTCTTTTAGGCATCCATGTATAGCTAGAGTAGCTCATGAATTCTAAAAAAATCATATGTTGGCTGTAAAATCTCAGTTTCAAGGTTGGATCTTGATAAAAGGACCATTTTAAGGTTATATGTCAAGTTTTATGGCCTAAAGTAGCCTCCTCCAACTTTCAAAAGCTCCCCTCCTACCTCCAATCTACCATACTTGTGTAATGGCATCCCTATGTAATAGTAGTAGGAGAAAAACATAGTTTTATCAACCAAATTTAGATTTGACTATGGTATATGATGAGAAAAACCATTGGAAGTTGAATCTCAAGTGTGTAGGTCATAGTTTAGCCTTTTGAATCACCTTTGTTGCATCTAAATTCTGTAACTACGTCTAAATTTTGTCTATATATGCCATTACTATTTCCAAATGGTTAGAAGTAGTCATTTTCAATGTATTTATTAAATTAGAGCTTTTCATAATTACCTTTATTCTATGCAAGCAGTGGTGGTATCACTTTTGTTGACTTGTTTTTATAAAAAAAATATTTAATTATTTTCTTTATATAGTCAATAATTTTTTTTACATGTATTTAGTATTTTGATTTAAAAATTAGATTAATTAAATACACTTTAAAACTTGTAGCTTGCATGTGAAGTCTTGTATTGGATAAAGGGAAGTTGCCTAGTACAATTTTAAAAAACACTTGTAGATCCAAGGTCTTAAGATTGAAACCCAATCCCAATATTTTTTTGATCAAAATTAATTAATTTATTTTAAAATAATTAGTTACAAAGTCTAGTTATTAGCTGTGTAAAATTTCAGGTGTGAAGTTTGTGACACTTTTGGCACCCTTGACTTGTCATATTTTTTTGTCAAAGATAGTCATGTGACTAGTTGATATTTAAATATTTGTACATTTAAGATGCATTGGGATGCTATTTTACTTAATTGGAAGCCTCCTTATATGAATTTTAGTGTAGTATTTATTTTATGACATTTACAATGTTTTTTCAACACTTAAATTTTTGCCCTTGTTATAGTTCTTTGTGTTTTTGAAATTGTTTTGCAATAAACTAAGTAGATAGTGTTGTTTACTCGCTATAATGTTTATTTTTATTATAACATTAAATATAAAACATGTAAAAAATTTTACTTTCTAAATATTTTTTGTGTTAGTTTAATATAAAATGCAAACACGTGTAGTGTCAACTTTAAAAGGAATAAGAAATCTTCATGACTCAAATTATAATATGAGTTATTCTTAACAAGATATCTAAAATTTAGCTAAATTATTATTAGATTATTATTGAATCTATTATATGTGTATCACATAACATGTTTGTTAAATTTAACATATTTGATTGTAAGCCTACATCCACTCCTATTGAAGTTGATGTTATTCTTGATCTAAAACTTTTGTGATAAAGCTAACCCCTATTTTATAGATATCTTATTAGTATTTTTATTTATCTAACCATTATTAGGATAAATATTTCATATGATGTGAGTGTTGCTTCCAGATTTATGCAGGATTTGAACTTTGATCATTGGAAATTAGCAAAGTAGATACTTCGATATATACAAGGTGCTGCAGACTTTGCTTATTATTATTATTATTATTCATTTGATAATGCTAATTTATTTGGTTATTGTGATTCTAGCCATACTATTATGAGTTTAATTTTGGATATGTATTTATATTTTGTATAGGTGTTATCACTTGGATAACTTCATGTGGAAATTGTTAAATAAACATTGTGGCTATGAAAGATGATAAAAGAACATCATGTGGAAGTTCCTCATTGTACCACCCTTCTTAGTGATAGTTAAATTTGTATATCTTTGTTAAAAAATTTAGTGCAACACCAATGAACTAAATCCTACTAAAATTCATTCAATACTAGGCCTATCAGAGTTGTTATTGAGGGGGAGTGTGCATGAAAATGTCATTTTCTAATGGCCATGTGGGTCAAGTGTTTCCTTATATCTCTCTATAATTCTCATTGTAAAACATTATATTATAGTAAGTTTACTAAAATTATATCACTTTATATAATTTTAGTAAACTTTTTATGTAAGTTTACATTATACCCAATACATAGTAGCATGGATATTCTTATGTTAGAAAAGAGTCCAATATGTTTGGTTAGTTGTTTATGAGAAACTTTGGGATGTATTCTCACTATGGAATGTAGTCTCATGATCATGCCAGCCTAAATTTGCTCTAAGTGGTTTAGGGTCACATAGTGTAATTCCTTTAAAGGTGTCTATGGAGATATAATACAAAACCTTTAGGTGTTTATGGGTGTATAGTGTAACTCCTTGAAAGATGATTATATGATTGTAGCTACATAGTGTAATACCTATGGATATCTATAGTTAAATAGTGTAATACCTTTGTGTGACTATGTTTACATATCATAATTCTTTTAAAGGTGACTATGGTATGCTGAAAGATATATTTTTCAATTATTACCTCTTAAAACTCATCATGTGGATGGTTGTGTAACCTCTTTATTATAAAGGTGATTATGGTATGTATCTCCACTTAACATTAAGAGAGAGTGTTAGAACAATTAATAGTTAAGTGGTGCTATTTATGTACCCTTAGTATATTAAATTACGTTGATTAAATAATAATATATTTTACTATTTATCATGAGTTTATTAAATAAATAATAACATATATTAAATGATCTTTGAAGAGGTTGGACCCATTAATGTGGTGGTTGGAAAAGGTCATATTATAACAATTAGATTATCTAGCATACATAATAAAAAATTTACATGTAAGATGTAATGAAAGAGAGTTGAGACAAATAAGGAAATGTGGAGAACACATTTTCAAGTTATGTAAATATTTGTAGAGGAGAAGTGAGGGGAACAAAGACTATATTGGGTACATTTGAGTTTCTAATAATATTAATAATCTTTGTGATATTTTTACCTCTTAGATGTTTTTCCATGTTATATCTTGTGTTCATTATGTGTGTGACTTTGCTATTGATCTCACATCTAGATTCATTGTTCATATGCATTTATTTTATATGTTTTATCACCAAGAGGGGCACTTCACTATCATAAATGTATGGTTTAGTCTTCTTACAATCAATGCTCGATCTCAAAGAAATTTTGATAGAAGAGAAAGCATAATATGAAATTTAAAATTTGAGATCTTGTACCTATATGAATTCCTTATTAAATTGTCTCCTTCAAGTCCTTATAAAGTCTTTACTTAAAATATAGTGACACTTTAATTTTCAACCAACTTTTAATTAACTTAAAATAAAGTTAGTTATACTTTATTAAAAGTTAATTAAATTTATATTTTAGGCTTTATAATGATAAGTTCACTTTATAAAATGAACTTAAATAATGACTCAATACATTTTAATAAGACCAAAACACACTTTTTATCAGAGGTGGGGGCCCACTTGATGTCACTAATGCTTAGTTAATTTATAATTACATTTTAATATAAGCATACTAACATACAAATTATGTCTAAGAAATTAAATAACATGAAAATTACTGTTGTTCAAAATATTGAATAAGTCAAAATTTCATTATCTTATTTGTGATTAATTAATAGTCATATATCTTCTCTTAAATATCCTTGCTATTTCTTTTTAAAGAGATACTAATTCAACCAATAAATAGACAAAATAACATGCAACAATAAATATCATCAATAAAATTTTAAATCATATCTTTTTTTTGAATTAAAAAATAATCCATAGTTTTTCCAAATCCACAAAAGACTGTCAAATACTACATACTTTTGTGATTAAATAAAAAAATGTGATATTTGAAAGAGAAATGAAAATGAATCAAAATTCATGGCACTATTTAACTATTAAAATATTATAAGTATCTGAACTAGAACAAAACAAATTATTAAAGACCATAATTTTTTGTTGAAAGTGTATACAAACAACTAAAAATTATATATAACATATAATTATTTTGCCTTCTCTTCATCAGATGAGATTAAATTAATCAATGGAATGCCTTGTTCAGTATGATAGTTAGTGTACTCCATAGGTGTCAAAGGCATATCAATCCATGTTCTACTAGCTAACTCATCATTTACATAAATCTTAATCTTTTTCATGACATGGTTTACCAAAGGTGAGAGTGAAGGAATACTAGTGAATTTATGACTTGTAAAGGCATCATTGATTGACTCAATATAAGGTTTATAAGCTTTAAGAGAAAACATAAAATTAGTTTTAGGTGGTGAATCAACATGTATAATAGTTTCATTTATCATAGGCTATATTTAAAGGGTATAACTTGGTAAGTTTCACATGAAGGTGGTACATTACTTCCTAGCCAATCATTTTCACTCCAAGTATTATTTATCTCATAGATTTGAGATCTTTCACTCCATCTTGACAAATTACCTTTATTGAAAATAATGTAACTTATAAAGCATAACCATTACATAAACCATTATTTTTGATTACCATTAGAATAATGATTAAAAAACTATAAAAAATATGACATACACATCAAAAGTATAACTGTACTTATTCCAAATAGTTGAATGAATTACAAAACTATTATTTTTAAAACTATTTCCATAAAATTAAAGAAACAAGACTACAAAATCACCTACAAATTTAATAATAGAGACTATACAAAAAGTATGCCTCATATGTGTTCCCTTGACACATTTTCACATTAGTGTATATGAGTTATTTATATGACATGTATTATTTTAAACAATATGAGAAACTACAAGTGAACCAAAACATATTTAAAAAGTTAAAATATTGAAACATCACTTAAGAAATTAATCTTAAGAAACCAACTGACAAGCAATTACTAATTTGGAATGTATAACCATATCTGATAAGTCTTTGACCGTATCAAAATCATGAATCAAATTATGTAAATGAAAGAAGTATATTCTACAAAAATATGATTACAAATTTAAAAATTTGAATCAAATATACCATCGAGTTCAAGCAATAACCAATTCATCTATTATATCTTCCTTTCTCATGTTCATAACATTAAATAAGAAACAAATTACATAAAGTACCATAAGAGAAAGATAACTACTAAATGTTTCTATAATGAAGTATTTAAATAAACACAATACCCATTATCTAAATCCCTATGTCTGCATGAACTTTACATCATTATGATATGATATTTGTAACTAAAAATAGAATTCTTTTGTTCTTCACTAGTGTTTGAAAGTGACTGAAAAACTTTCATCTTAGATAAAATGACAACAAGCTACACACCATTCTCTTGTAATTTGCATTGCATATTGAAAAGGAATGTCATTTATAAAAAAAACCTTTGCATGATTAAAAAAAGTCTACACCCAAACCGTGTTCTATTTTCTATTTTAAGCCCATGCATCTCTCAAGGTTATGTTCCTTTATATATAATTCTTTTGAACACATGTTTTTAAGAGAAAACCTAATGTTTATATGATATTTAAACTCATTATTCTCATTTCAAATGTACAATATGGGTGAAATATCATTATGAAGTTCATAATACATGAATGTAATAAATCTAAAATAAACAAACTAAAAATATAGAAATATTTAGTATTAGGTAAGGGATATATATTATTTATGTTAAATATAATTATTTTATGATAACTAGAGAGCTATGGTTGAGCAACTTCGATTAGAAAAACCCAAAAAACTTTAAAACTAAAAATAATTTTGTATTTCCTTTCAAAATGTTCTTTGAAATGGTCACAATAGAAATTTAACCTGGATGATGAAATAAATTCACCTACTATGCTTTAGAACTGACTCAAACAATTTTACCCAACTTCAAAATATACTTAGATCTCTAAAACCATTTGACAAGGTTTTGATTCCATAGGGAGATTTTGAGAATGATGCCAAATGAGAAGAGAAACAAAGATTGAGTTTTACTACAAAATTAATATATTAAATGCCCCATTAAATATGGGAACATCTTAGCTGTGCTCATATATTCTAAGGGTTACAAGTTCTTAAGATGACATCAACATATTTGACTATTTCGTTGGTTTAAACACTAGTTTCACATTGAAAATCTTAATAGCCTTCAAAATAAGAATTTATTAAAATGATTTCATGATCATTTAAACACATTACCAAAGCCCATGTTGGACCTATGGTTCCTTTGAGAGCATGATAAAACTTGTGTTAGTGATATATTATGAGATTTGCTAAAATTTCCATGCCTTAATTGAATTATGATTTTTTATTTGATAAGGTGAAATTAATTTTTTACAGGGATCTTGAAACCATAGAGCTCAATAATTAAACAAGTATGACCAACAAAGTGACCAAAAAGAAACAATCCAAATAGATTGACCAACAAACAAAAACTTATACTAGTTTTTTGTTAAGACACCAAGACTAGAAAAGAACCTAACATGACACAAAAAGTAGAATTCACACTAACTTTCCTTTGAAGACTCCATGGAGCCTACCTATATTCTAGTCATTATGAGATCCTTCTTGTTTTTGCTCTCCTTCTACTTAGTGGTACTGGTTTTGAATTATGACTTAAATTGAAGGCATTGTCACTATTTTAAGCACTATTCAACATTATATTATATAGGTGAAATGATGATAAATTACATTTTTAGATTAAAATTCAAATATTTTTTTCCTTCAACCTCTTGTCAATACAATAAATAATGATTTTGACTGTGTGAACCCATATTACAAATACATCTCAAACCAAATGCAATGAGAAATATCTCTTGATACTTTCATGATATGATACATACTATATATTGATATTTATATCACTTTCATTTAGAATTGGTTGAATACTATGTTTAGTTTTCATAAATCTAAAAATACACAATAAATAGATCAAATCACTATGTAATTTACTTTCATTATGAAATAAAATGATCCAAATATTATTTGGTTATATTTAATTCAACTTTCAAATAAAAGTATTTTAATAATAGAATAACAATAACATTTCATTAATTTAATCATAGTATAAATCAATAAAATGTAATAGTTTTAATGATCAATAAAAATACTATAACTTAACAAGTAAAAAAAATATACAAGTTGTTCCCCACCACATCTAGTAAATACGATGAGGTAGAGTAGAACATGAAGAGTTTTTATAAAATTTCAAGTTTTTCATAGGGATATAATTTTTTTTGATAACACTAGCAACCTTGCAGGCTAATTTTATATATGAATTTGGGCTATAACAAAGAGAAATACAAAATTTAAACTTATGAGTATGGTCAAGGTAGATCCTTTCCTAAGTTGCTAAGTGCAAACCTCTTGATAATTTTTACAAGTAGAGATGTATTATTTGATTATCCTGGCATAGATAATAATAAATATATAACAAGGAAGCTTAGGCTGAAAGAACACAATTGTAACAAACTAGAACACAAAATCTAAAAGTAAGAGATGCTATAACAACAAAGACCTATTATGAATAATTTATCAATCGATTAATGACATAAGTTTTAAGAATGAAAGAAATATTATTTCCATGGTCCATGAAGTAAGATGTAGATATTTTTGGTAAAAATTATGTGATAGTTTTTAAATCAATTTTTTGGATCACACTACACAAACTATTGTCTAGATGAGAGAAAAATTATTATGATGGTTCATGCAGTGTGATCTAAAACATTGATTTAAAAACTATCACACAGTTTCTACCAGAGACATCTACATTTAAATGATTAATGGAGTAAATAATATTTATAGTTTCATACATTAATTTATTTGCCTTGGCTTGTATAAATAATATTTTATACTTTAAATTAATATTATTCAGTAAATATATCCAACAATAATGAAAGATAGAACTGGTAAGAAAAAAGACAAAAAAAAAGGAAGGAAACAACAAAAATAAATGAATATTGTAAAAAGAAGAATAAAAGAAAGTAAAACTAATAAATTGAGAGAAATCATTCACAAGAAAGTTTTAAATAATGGCCATTAATCATATGACTCAACCAATTTCTATCTAACTATTAAAAATGAAAGATATTTCTCCCAAGTACAACTATTTTGTATAGACCCAACCCTAAATAATCAAACTTTTGATACTTTTTTGGAACTTCCCATACTTTCTCCCAATATAAAATTAGAGAAATTTTTATGATTTTTTTTCTTGAGATTGTATTTAGCCTTTTCAAGTTTTAAAAGTGCAATAGTTTTTAATTTATCTAATGTTAAGAGATCATTCAATAATTATTGTATTGTATTAGTATTTTTAGAGGTATATTTCAAGATAGTTCTTGTTGAATTAATTTGTAATTTAGTTGACATAGTGTCTTTGAAATCATAAGTTAACATACAATATAAAAAACTAGTTGTGACTTTAACTATAATAAATCTTAAATAAATTTAATATGCCAATTTCATTTATCATCACATAAATTTTTATTCATGATTGAAATAAAAATCTTGTTAGTTTATTTAGCTTGTTCATTCCATTGAAGATAACACATAGATGATTAAAAATAAATAATTGAATAATGACATAAAAATTTGATATAATCATTTAAAACAAATTGGGGTACTCTGAAACTTGAGAAAATTATATTTTCAAAGAAAATGACTTCTAAAGTAGAGAAAATCTAGTAATATAAATTGTAAGAGCTGCAACTCTAAGCTAATTATTAAAATAATTAGTTGATGTTAAAATATGCCTATGGCCAATAAAACAAGGTGGTTAAATGTCATAAATAAAGTCAATGTCCCACTTATTGAATGTTTTTTCAGGGATTACTATATTTAAAGACATTGCAAATAATCTATCTCTTCCTATAAACAATTGACAAGGCATACATGGCCAAATTAAATGAAACATATTTTTAAATAAGGTTGGCCAATAATATCTAGTATGTAAAACTTTATGTGTTGTAGTTTTTACATTGAGATATCTACTACAACTACCTTCATGATAACTTCTAAGGACTATTGGATTTTATCATGTGTTATACATCTTAATAGAATTCTATCTCTATTCCTAAAAAATAATAAATTTTCAACTATGAAAATTTTTAAATCTTGTAGTCTAAGAGATCTATATTGGAATTTGTTTAATAAATTAAGATAATTTTGATTATGAAAATATTATATTAGATCATGGTACCATTCATATTGGGAGAATAAATAATCCCATTCTCAAATTTTAGAACTAAATTTTTATTTATCAATTATTTCAACAACTTTCATGGTTTGAAAACAAGGTTTAGCATGCAAGTTATCATTAAAAACATGAATTATAACATTAGCCTATGAAGTTATATTTTATGATAAATGTGTAGCTAAGTCATTCCATTTAATAGTTTTTCAAGTTTTGAATTCAAGGTCAAATTATGTATAACATTGGCATACGAAGTTATATTTTATGAGAAATGTGTAGCTAAGTCATTCCCTTTATTAGTTTTTTAAGTTTTGAATTCAAGATCAAATTATTGAATCTTATAAATCCATTTAACTAACCTACCATTAATCATGGCATGTTTATAACGAAAATATGAAAATGGGTACATTTGTTTGTATAATCACTTTATTTCGCATTAAGATACATTTGAATTTACCCAATACTGAAACTAATGAAAGAATGAATAGATCAATTAAAGGATACATTATTTCAATACTTTTGAGCAATTGATTGAAGTATCCTATAAGTATTTATTTATGATTCTAATCGTATCGTGTAATAACATCTATAGCTTTATTAGTCACATTTAAGTATAACATAAATAGTTTATTTATATCTAATTTTGAACTTATAGGTGTACTTGAAATTAAATTTTTAATTTCATCAAATGCCACATATGATCTAATATCCCTTAAATAATTTTGATTTTTATTAAGTAAAGTATATAAGGGATTAGATTTATCAACAAAATCTAAAATAATTTCATGTACAAAGTTAATTTCATTGAAGAAAGATCTTAGGCTAATTTATCTTTAGGAAGAAACTCTTTAACAGTTCTGATATGATCTAGATCGATGGAGATTCCATTTTTGATCTATAAACTTGATTTAACCCCTTATATAAATCAAATAGTTTTTAAAAAATCAGATACTAAAAAATCTCAATTCCTTAAGTACATAGAATTGGATGCAAAATATTCTCAATTTCTTGATTAAATCAAATGAAAATTGGATATAGTGTTCTGTAAATGAATATGAGTGATTGAAAACTTTGAAAATTCATTTCTAGATTAAAACTCCTATTTTGGTGTTATTTTTATAATTTTTCATAATTAGTTTTAGTGTCTCATTAATTGTTTCCCAAAACTGAATTAATAACTAAAACATGAAATACTAAAAGGAAAATTGACACCAATATGATAATGAAGTTCACCCATTTAGGGGATATGTTTCTAGGTTTGTAATTATTAATTGATCCATTATAAATGATGTAAATACAATAATTAACAAACTTACATCAAGAATGGATTTTGGACCTAAAAATAGTGTAGGAATTGACTGTGTAAATACTCTAAAAAATTGATCTTCAATTCATCTCCTTAAAGTCCATAGCACATTTTCTTTTTCTCTGTGCATTTGGGCATGTTTTTACATTAGAGTATATACAAAATCTAATAAAATGGGCATAATGATGTCAAGGAGTGTTTTTTGGTTTATGCAAACTTGTAACTCCTTTAATAACCTAGAAATAATAATTGTAATTATCTTCATGGGCAAAGACCTTACAAAAATATGAACATTATAATATTATAGTCATCCAGGCTCTATGTGAATATAAACTATTACATTGATATATATCTTCTAACCCAAAGAAAAATTGGTTAGGCACTTATCCTTTTACACCACAGGTTGAGGGTTTAAATCCCATCCCCTTTTTCTCTTCCATAGCTTAGGTCAAATCAAACTGCAACCTATATCATTTTCCAAGACTCCTCATTCACTAAGACTCCATGGTTTGCATACACAATAGGTGAAGACTCTATGGTCTTTTATCAAATAGGCATAATGTAAATTATAAATAACATAGAGGCCTTTATCACATCAAAATATATATTAAAAAACCTATAACACCATAATCATCCACCTATTATAGGCTCGCTTAATGTGTAATTATAACTACCTTCACCCAAGGCTCAAAATCCTTCTAATAGGTGTATGACAATCCACTTCTGACATTAAAGTGCCTATAAATACCCTTGTGAGAAATAATACCACCTTTAACTTAGATCCAAAAGTGAGATCCTCCATTTTCCATCCCTCCATCACCAACTGAATCTACTTTTAATAGCAATGCATCGATGCCATGTAAGATTCATGGCTATGGCCTAACAACTAGGCCTCATCCTTTTTGCCAGCTGAGGTCATAGGTTCAAGCCTCAAATCTTAGTGTATTATTTTGAGAGATAATATCCCACATTTTTTAGGTATGAATGCATTAAAGCCTCTAAATATGCTCCATTGAGATACTTTAAACCGTGGCTTTGGCCACATCTATCTTTCCCTTTTGTTATTGCAAATGACTTAGCTAAGAACCTTAGAGTTAACTATGAGTTAGTTGTATTTAGTTGGAACAAGTGTCTCAATCTTGATCTTGATCACATCGAGTTGGGTCTCAAGTTATATGCTTTTAACTTGGCATATCTCTAACTTGGGCTTGCCATAGCTCAAACTCAACATTTATAAGTGTCTCAAGCTCGGTAATGTGACTTGGAATTAGTTGGATAATTTACAATATTGGGATTATTATTACCCCATGCACTGTGTAAAAAACATAGAGTCATATATATAATTTTTTTTAAAATGGTAGTATGAAGTATAATGGAGGCAAAGGCATCCCTCTATAAAAGGGGTGTCTCGACCCTAGTTGAGGGTCCCCAACCAACAAATAATGGGGCCCATTTATTTGAACATGAGTGTTGAAGACTAGAGGTGAAAAAAAAACTCTTTTACCATTACACTACCATGTGTCAATTGATAATTGGTCCACTTGGCAACCATACATGCATCCACATCATTGTTTGATAGTTGACCATTTTTTATCAAAACTTTTACTAATGATATCTAGAGCATATGATGCCCATTTTATGTGTTCAAATAGGTGTTGAAATATCTCAAAATTCTCTTCATTACTATACTAGTTTTGGGAGATATTTGGAAATTTGAAGGATGACAAATCCTTCAAATTAAAACTCCCCATAAAGAGGCTTTTTGTCTCCAAAATTCCCAATAATCCAACTGACCTAAAAATATCTCTATAAATTCTCTTCTTTACCATTGACAATATTCCTACACTGATTCCAAACATATAGGAGCCAAAAATAGCATGTGAAAGAGTTATGAAGTTAAACTATGCAAATAAAATCCATTTAAAAAACACCAAGTTTACTTCAAAAAAAAAAAATGTCATAAAAAAAATTTCCTACAAGAAGTTAACTGTCCAATTGAAACTATGACCTGATTATGGAGAGTAAAACAAACTCTTTACCCATTTTTCCAAAATAACCTATCACCCAAAATAGTTATTGAATCTGGCAGATTCTCTCAACCCCTACACTACATAAAAGCTAAGGTATTCTTATTATTATCAACATCACACAAGGGAACACAAAATGTGCTACATACATCTAAAGGACTTTTAAACAAATTACAACCCTTGTATACTTACATCTTACAAACATTGCCCATTTATGGGTCTTTGAAAGTACATCTACATGATGTGAATAATAAACATACATGTGAATGTACAAAAAGTTTTTAATACAAACATTACCCAAGATACATTATGACTTAAATGTATATGTCAAGTATATAAATGTGCAACTAATTTATCTATCATAAGGTTATAACTGCACAATTCAAAAATAAGAGCCTCTTTACAAACTTATAAAATCTGCAAGTAACTATAAGATAAATCATAAACATGAAGAGAAAACTAAGAATTTTAAACCTATCTCGATGTTTCCTCACTGTTGACTACTCCTTGATTCATACCTCCAAAACTCATCCCAACTGAGTTAGTTTCCCAAAATCTTTTCACAATGCAAAACTAAAATAGGAGATAACAATAACATTCTTCCACAACACAAGGGTTATCAAAATTCCTTCCTATATCCCAATAGTTATTAATTCCTTGAGAATAATGTTGAATGTGAAATTAAGCATACTATGCAATATTATAGATATCCTTATCAAAACTATCCAATTAAACCATGTAATCAATAAGGGCTAATCTCTCTTTATGGTTTCAACAACTGAATAAAAGGTGGTTTCATCTTTTAAACTCTATCTTCTAAGAGTTAGATGATATATTTTAATTTTTAAAATGATTTAAAAATAATTACACATAAAGACATATTTTACTTCCAAAGTAACCCTATACAAAGGATTCAAAATTGTGTATACATAGATACATTTGTAAATAACTTATATCTTTGTAGAAACTATGAAGGGCACACCGATTGAGTAATGGTTGGCATATTGTTGGTGTTTTAAATAATTTCATATTTTCTTCCTACAACTCTTAAAAAACCTGTGAAACATAAACCAACTTATGAACTAATTAAAAATCCAATCCAAAAATTGCAAAAACCTATTCAATTTCTTGAATAATGCCCTATTGCCATTTCCATATCTTACCATGAAAAGTTGTCTTTTCACTTGATCCTATAATCAAATACATATGCATCCATAATATTATTAGTAATCCAAAAATAAAGGCTATATAATTGTTTATCAAAGACCAAAATATTATGTCAATACTAATATGAAATCAAGTCACCATCATACCTTAATCTACCCTCTGTGTAAGAATGGTAATAGGACTGCAACTGATTCTTCTTGGATGTGCATCACTAAAAATGCCTTGAATATTTTATCTAAATGCATCCCAAGAAAGAAATGTTCATCTGTCTCAACACCATCTTAAACCTTCAAGTGACAATGTTCTTTGTTCCTCATCTAGATTGAACCTATAAGACTAGTGGTTTGCAGAACCTTGGCTGTTAGAAGCTTGTCTTCTTCTATCAAATTGGAACACCTTCCAATTTTTATTTACACTAGCCATCCTACATAGTCAAATCAAATAGAAGAATAATACAAAGAATTTGATATCTAAAAACTCTAAAAATGAAGTATATCAACAACTAAAGCAAGTCCTGTATCAACTTGATATGATACTAAAATTGATTCGTAAACTGGATTTACCCCCTTAGATAAATCAAATAGTTTTTAAAATTAGATATTGAAAAATCTCAATTCCTTAAGTACATAGATTTGAATGTATAATATTCTAAATTTCTTGATTAAATCAAATATAAATTGGATATAGTGTTCTAAAAATGAATATGAGTGATTGAAAACTTTGAAAACTTATTTCTAGATTAAAAACCCAATTTTGGTGTTATTTTATAATTTCTCATAATTAGTTTTAGTGTCTCATTAATTCTTTCCCAAAATTGAATTAAGAACTAAAATATAAAATACTAAAAGGAAAATTGACACCAATATGATAACGGAGTTCACCCATTTAAGGGCTACATCTCTGGGTTCATAATTAGGAACCAATCCATTATAAATGATGTAAATTCAATAATTAAAAAAATTACATCAAGAATGGATTTTGGACCTACAAATAGTGCTAGAATTGACTACGAAAGGACTCTAAAATTGATCAAAAATTTGTCTCCTCAGAGTCTATAACACTTATTCTTCTTCTTCATGTATTTGGGCATGTTTCTCCATTAGAGTATATACAAACTCTAATAAAATGGGAATAATGATGTTAAGGAGTGTTCTCTAGTTTATACAAAACTAAAACCCTTTAATAAACCAAAAATAACAATTATAATTAGCTCTATGTACAAAGGCCTTACAAAAATAGGAGCATTATAATGTTACAATCATTCAAGCTCTGTGTGAATACAAACTATTGCATTGATATATATCTTCTAACCCTGAGCAAAATTGGTTAGGCACTTATCCTTTTACACCATGGGTTGGGGGTTCAAATCCCATCCCATTTTCCTTTTTCATAGCTTGGTTCAAATTTAACTGCAACCTATATCATTCACCAAGACTCCTCATTTTCCAAGACTCCATGGGCTACATACATAAAGGTGAATACTCCACAATCTTTATCAAATAGGCATAATGAAAATTATAAATAAGATAGAGGCCTTTATCACATAAAAATCTATAGTAAAAACCCTAAATCACCATAATCATCTACCCATTATAGGCTCAGCTCGATCTGTAAATATAACTACCTTCACTTAAGGCTCAAAAGCCTTTTAATAGGCATATGACAATCTACTTATGACATTCAAGTGCCTACAAATACCTTGTGAGAAATAATACCACCTTCAACTTAGATCTAAAAGTGATCTCCTCTATTTGTCAGCCCTTCATCACCAATTGAATCTAATTTTAATATCAATGTATTGACGTCATGTAAGATTTATGGTTGTAGCCTAATGGCTAGGCCTCATCCTTTTTGCCAGTTGAGGTCATAGGTTTGAGCCTCAAATCTTGAAGGGTATTCTTTTGAGGGATAAAATCCCACATTTGTCAGGGATGAATGCAATAAATCATTTAAATAGGCTCTATTGAGATAGTTTAAATTGAGGCTTTAGCCACATCTATCTCACCCTTTTATTGTTGTAAATAGCTTGGCTAAGAACCTTTGAGTTAAATATGAGTTGGTTGTATTCAGTTGGAATAAGTGTCTTAGTTTTGAGCTCAGTCACGTTGAGTTGGGTCTTGAGTTGTATACTTTGAACTCAACATATATTTAACTTAGGTTTTCCATAGCTTAAACTCAAAATGTACAAGTGTCTCAAGCTCAACAACATGACTTAGAATTAGTTGGATAATTTAAAATATTAGGATTATTATTGCCACATGCACTGTGTAAATAACATAGAGGCATATACATGGAAAAAAATGTTAAAATGGTAGTATGAATTATATTTGAGGTAAAGGCACCCCTCTACAAAAAGAGTGTGTCGACCCTAGTTGAGGGTTCCCATTTAGCAAATAGTGGGGCCCATTTATCCAAACACAAGTGTTAAAGACTAGAGGTGAAAATAAACATTCTTTTACCATTACACTACCATGTGTCACTTTCTAATTGGTCCACTTGACAGCCATACATGCATCCACATTACTATTTGATGGTTTACTATTTTTTATCCAAACTTTGACCAATGATATCTAAAGCATATGATGTCTATTTTACACATTCCAATAGGTGTTGGAAATATTTTGAAATGATCTTTAGTATTGTACTTGGTTTTAGGAGATATTGAGAACTTTGAATGATGACAAATCTTTTAGATCAATTTTTGGAGATAATTTGACCATGTAATTTTCCTTTTATAAATTCAAAAAATATTTTTTTAGATTAATTGAAATGCCAAATTTCTTACATCTTATAAATATTTCATACAGGTGATATATTTGTTTTTCTTGCTTTTTAGAATGAAAATTTGAGGTCATCTAGGTATAACTGAATAAAGATGTTGATTAAGTCATCAAAATTAACTTGTATTTCTCTTTGGAAATTACCTCTACATGTGGTGAAAGTAGTTTTGTACCTATCTTCAGAATTTACAAAGATTTGAGTATAACTAGAAAATCCATCTAGTAAAGACACCATTTTAGATTTGGTGACCTGTTGTAAAATTTGATCTATACTTGATGAATGAAAACCATATTTGGTACTTTCATGATTTAAATATCTAAATTCAATACATAAATAAATATATCCATTCATTTTATGAACTAGCACAAGGTTTCCTACCTAATCAGAGTATCTGACTGGATAAATTACACCACCATCTAAAATTTTGTTAAACTCCTTGTTGATGATGTCTTTCAGAAAAAATCTTATTTTTGAGGTTTCTATCTAAGATAATTTATGCTAGGATTTATAGGAATATCATGTTGGAAAATATAAATATCACAACCTTTAAGATATTTTTAGGAACATGTAAAAATATCAATAAATTATTTGAAAAGTTTGATAAACAAGAAATTTTATTTAGTTGTATATTGAATGCCCAAATTAACATAATTAGGAACTATTTTCGTTCCTAAGAAAATTGGAATAATTTGTTCATTTATTCTTCTTAAAAAAAATTCCTCGATTCTATAAATTTTATGCTAGTCATGAGGAGCGAACATAGATTTGAGGCTTACAAGACCATAAGGCAGTTTGTTAATACTTAGTTAAAAATAATCTCTACAATTAAGTACATAATCATCATGATCAAAATAATTATCTTGAATAAAACTGTCTACATGATCATCACAGTAAAAAATAGGCCAACTATTTTCACAATTGGGTATATGATGTCTAAAAGATTTAGTGAAAGTATAGTCAACAATAAATTCTACATCACTCAAAATTAGACTATAAGAATGAAAAACAAGTTTGTACAATGCACATTAAATTCTCTAAGTATATGAACTTCAAATTAAAGTATTAATTTTTTCCATAAGAGACCAAACTTTTTGAGTATACTTATGCAAACATTATTGATTTATTTTGTAAATTTTTATACCCTCACTAATAACAAGTTAATAATAACCATAAACTTTTAAGTGCTTGATATTCAATTCAATATAAATTTTAATATTGACACAAGGATTAAAATACAACTATATTTTTTTTTTCAAAGGACAACTAGTAAGCATATCTAAAAACTTTTCCAATGGGAGAAGTGAGAATAACACTAACCCCAAAAACATGTTGATAACTTGATCCATCGAAATATAATGAACAAATGGTTTATTTAGGGACTGTTCTTTGTTCACAGAGGTTCCTGGGAAATTTCATAATATGTTAATTACAAGGATAGATTATGTAGTAAAGAAAAAATAAAAACTTGAAGTAGATAATTCATATTTAAAGACAAAGGCACACTTATTATTTGAAAACATAGAATTAAAAAAATATCGAACAATAGGCATGTGCATGATGAATCATATGTTTAAAGTAAAACATACTACTTACTGTGCATAATACAAAGGTGAAATATGTTTAGAAAAACCATCTCAAATATAGTATATTAATGTTTATCACACATCAAAACCGTATTAGATTATAAATAAGCACTTTATATAAAGTATTCCATAGTGATATCTCTTCATATTTTAGCTTTCCATATGCCATAAGGAAAGACTCTTCATATTATTCATTCCCTTTAATATGCTTACAAGGTTGCATACATACAAAATATTATAAAAAATACAAAATCATACATTCCACACATGTTTCCATTCAATATAATTTTGGGTTTTATTTCCCTTGTTATTTACCTAACACTTTCTTGGACTTAATCATTGTCTCATCTTGAGATAAAGTCATAAAAATAAAGTTTGATCTAAAGCTAAAAAGCTGAGCCAAAAATAATACATGCAGTTATCACTCTAGGTGCCATTTACCAGTTTTCACTCTTGATGCACTACTTAGCCACCCTTTTGGGTTTTCAACTAATTAACATACTAGTCTACCTCCCTCTCGATTTGTCAATGGACTAACATAACCAAGTGTCTACCCTTTATGGGGTTTAAACTAACCTAACCTCACTCTTAATGCTTAAGACTATCCTATCCACTTGGAGTAATTTGTAAAAACTAAAAATTTATGGTGTGTAGTACCTATTGGTTGGGTGGTGGCATGGTCTAAAGTGGCTATGATGGAATCTATTAGATCTACTTCTACTGAGGCTACATTAGTTGAGTGCACATGATCTGATGATGGGGTTTGTTACTATTGGGTATGTATTTATGTCTACATAGTTATATTCTTTTGTTATAAGATTTGTTGGATTTGCTACAGTGGAATAAATTAAGGTTCTTCCATAAGTTGAAAAATGGAACCATTAATCTATGAAAGATATTGCTTCAACATTTTAGAATTTGTTAGCATTTTACACACTAGGGAAAGTAAGATGTGTAATGGAATCTAAATAAACATCAATTTTTACACATCATCATATTTTACAATGGTGATGAGTGCTTTAGAATTTTATAGCTTTTGTTGAATATCCAATACCAACTTGTCTAGTTGATCCACAACCTGTGAGCTTGAATGCCTGTTAATGTATTGTGCATAATTTCATTGTGCCAAGCTTGTAATTTTTTCATGGTATTATCCCTTAAATCTAATTTTTTTCAAGGGAACTACCCATTGATTACACATTAGATGTTTGGTCATCCATTATAGATTTGGATTTATCGATTGTTACAAACTCAAGTTTAGTAGTAGCCAAGAAATTGTTGAGATGTTGTCTCTAGTTTAGCATTATTTGAGCTATTTTCTTGGCCTGTTGTGCATTGGTATCCAAAATATAATCATATTATTCAAGTATCTCATATATCACCTCTATTTTTCCCCTTATACCCTACCCTTAGAATTTTAGTGTTTGTAATCATTGCACATTAAACTAATCCTTTATGAGTTGCTTCAATAGGGCAATGAGTTGTTTATCCTTAAACATTACCTAGTCACCGAGCACTTATGTAACTAGTGTGGGGAAAGTGATATTGATAAATTGATACACATTAGTAACTTGGGTGAATAATTATACATTATCCTCTCTTAGTAAAAAAACTTCCTATTCCAAGTCCAAGGTCTTATGTGAAATTGAATCTTTGAACATAACTACACCTTCAATTTACTTGGATAGCAATAATTATGTAACATCTAAAGTTATTTCGAGTGAAGTAGTGGTAGGTGTCATGGATGTCATAGGGGTTATTAATGGAGACAATGTGAATTATGCTAAAGGAAGTGTAAAAGTGGTACACCAAGTGGATGTTGTGGGAACATCTCATAAGCACTAGATAGTAATATGAGGTTTTAATTGTGAAGCCTCATCCCGTGTACCTGATTGTGTTGCTAGCTTATGTTGTGATGCTTGCTCTACTTAATCCTTAGCTTGGGCCTCATTTTATTTTATAGCTTTAGATTTATCCTTAGCATCTACCTCAACTTGAGATTTGGATTGTACCTCAACCTTAGCCTTAGATTCAATGTTAACTTAGACTTTAGCTTCTACCTCAGCCCTAGATTTATCTCTAGCTACTTGATCATTAGTTGATTTCTTGGATTGATCCCCTTTGGCATTTTTTTCTTCTTGATCCTTGACTATTACTTCTAATTCATCCTTATTTCATCATGTAACCTAAACTTCTTATTTTTTTCTCTCTACTTCCACCTATTCATTTTTATTTACCTCCAATTCTTTGGCTTGCTTCCTATGAGCCTCTTATTCCTAGGCTTACTTTTTCATAGCCTCTATCTCTTTCACCTACTTCTTCATAGCCTCAGATTCTTCATCTTACTTTTGGTTCTTCTCTTCCATAGCTTGTTATTTTTATTTTTATTCCTAAAAAGCTTCTTATTACATGTATTACACCTCCTATGCATCTAATTATTATTATGCTTATTATTTATTTTACTTTTCCTCTTTATTTATCTTTTTCTTTTCAGCATTCTTTTGTTGGTCCTCTAATTAATATTTAGCTTCTATTTGTGGCTCAATCTGAGGTAAAGTTGTTTCTTTAAGCACCTCCATGAGTTATAATGCATCATGATTAGTGACTAATGGGGTATCCTTCGAGGAAGCTAATTATATCATCATACTTTTATGTACAAGTGTATTATTCCTAGAAATGGGTAGAGGAATGAGTGTTTGTTTGAGTTTTTTCATCAACTAGGCTTATGGTTGTGGCTGAGTTTGTGTTACTTATTGCACACCCCTTTATTTTGCCTATTCTCTAAAGGAGACCATTATTTCTTTTGTTGTTTGATATGGCCTTGTCGAAGGATGAGTACTTAGATTTCAAATTAAGATTTGAGGTGGAATCTCCTTTGTAGGTTATGTTTTTTGGTGTACAATGAAAGATCCTACAATTGAATTTTTATAGAATATTTTAGTAGCCAATTTATTTTGAGCTACGGGAGGTTGAGTGATGTCAACCTAGAGGTCTTGCCTTACCTAATGTTGTAATTATGAGGTATGCAATGCTTTCTATAAGAATAATTATTTCTTCTCCTTATTATAAAATTCACTACTGATGTCCTTCAACAATGTATTAAATATTTCTTTCTCCTTTCCTCCTAAATCTGGTAAGTCACACTCACCTTCTATCTTTATAACATTTAGATTATCCATTTTGGACTTTATATGATGCATCCTCTTCTTGGGTGGTGGAGGCGAGGCTCACTTGGAAGGTACCTTTACTTTTCCTTCATCTTGCTATGATAAATCTGTTGATGTTTGTAGTGGAGATTACAACTATGTTTGTCATTATCCTTGTGCTTATTCTAGTGCTATATATTATCCTTCTGGGGTAATAGATCAAAAAGGTGGCATGATCTATGCAACTATATATTTTTTCCTCCACACTTATACTTGCACATGTAACATTGTGATGAATAATAATATTACAGTTGTAGTTGGAGTTACTAACTCATTCAATTTGATTTGAACTCTATTGTGAAATTTTGTTACCGATGTATGTTTCCATAGATACTTCAGACATACTAAGGTATTCAGGGGTGAAAATTGATTAAGGCTAGGGATTCAATACACCATGCATTGAATCTACCTAGATATTCATAACATTATCATATTCTTGTCCATGTAATGTTTGTGAAGGCAATATTAGGCCAAAAATATGTAAAGACATTAATTTCTCCTTTTAATGATTTCCACTACATGAAACACAAAATTAATGCCAATAACTGATACTAAATTTTTTGGGAGGTACCTACAAGTATCTTTTCAATATTAGTGCTAAACTCTGATGGTAGAAACTCAGGCCAATTAAAGTCTTTATGTAGGAGGATAATGCAATATGTAATATCAATCATCCCTTTTGTTACTTTCTTAGCTTACTTGGTTATTTTATAAAATCATTTAGTAATGCACTTAATGAGGATGTATATTGAAGCATCATTGATTTAATCAATTGGTATCCCTCTTCTTGCCCTAGTTGTATACTTCTCTTTAGTGTCAAAATGAATGGGTGGAGTGGTAGACTTGTATGAGAAAAGGGATTTGCCATGATTTGTGAGGCCTTAGCTTGTGCTATAGTTTGAGGATTGATTCAAATTATGATCCCCTAAAAAAAATGAATCACCCCTTGATTATACCTACTCAAAAAGGTAAACATTACCTCATCAAGTTTCTAAATATGGTAGATTAATCAATCTTTTAGATCTAAACCTCACAATGGAAGTGGGATCACTAGGGCTCCAACTTGTATAGCTTCTTATGGCCCAAGAGAAAATAAGGTGGCTTCTGCTTGATTAATGAAGTTAAAAGGATTAGGGTCATTTTATTTATTTTGCCATAGACCCAATCTAATCCCCATTTCATCTTGTGCATTTGTAAACAGAATCAATAGTGGGGCTCTCTCTATTATTGCTAATATAGGTTGAATCAAAGACTTGTTTGGATTATTTTGGTTCTAGTTTCTACATGGTGCTCACAAAGTTGTTTTAAAGGCATAATGTAGAATTCACTTATTATCTAAAGTATGTAATGTTTATGTGTTATCTATGCCCCTTATTATGTGTATTTTTGGCACTAAAATTTGTCTTGTTGACTTATTTAAATACACTACCTAGTTACACATGTATTTTATTCCTCTCATTAATATCTCTCGGTGAAATTTGATCTAAAAAATATCATTTTGTTTACAAAATAATTGATTTATCCCTTGATAGTTATTTGATATTATGTGATATCCTTTTTCTATCCCATTTATTTTATGATGCCACCTATCAATTAGTTACATAATCCATCTTGAGAATAATGAAATATATTCAAATGCCTTGTCATTATTATTATTGAATAACCCTTATCCATATTTTTACTATAACTATCTTATCATTGCCACCTTCTCAATATTATTTCTTGTTCTTCGGTAGTTGGTTCTAGCTATCCTTAATCCAAATATATAATTTGATCACACCTTATGATAATAAATTTTCCTTGTCATTATGATGTGTTGTGATGAAAATATCACACTATACAAACATATTATCCTAACAAAAAAAATAAAACTAAAAATAAACAACATTAAATAATAAACCTAACTACATGGTACTACTCAACACGTACTCATGTTATTTGTAAGAATGATAGAGATTAAAGGTGATAAAGCTTAAGCCTAAAACCATTTATTCATCATAGAAATATGGTTACCTATATATATTTTAACACAATAATACCCTATTGTGAGACTTCATGTATAATGTAGGGTCCCTTCCATAGGATGCAAAATTTTCCTAGGAAAACCTTAAAACCTTATATCATAAAGTAATATTTCTTGCTTTGGGTAGATTATTTAGATCATAAGTTATGATCTTACCATACATTATAACTTAACTTGTGTATCTTCCATGTTTATAGTGTCCTTTGTTGACTTTCCTTAATTTTAGTGAAGTCCATTAATCATTTATTCTGAGAGTCTTGATCACCTAGCCTCATAATCATTGTAATGAACAAGATTGGAATAATGTACCCCATACATATTAATGCTTCAAGCACATAAAAAAGTTAAAAGGGAGTGAAACTTGTGGTGTGATTGTAATTTGTTTGTATGCCCAAAGAATCATAGGAATGTGAACCTCCCAATAATCCCTCTGTACATTATATATTTTTGTTAGCATTTTCTCCAAGACCTTGTTCGATGCTTCAGCCTGTCCCTTTACTTGAGGGTGATAAGTTATGATTTTGTGGTGTGATATCATAAAATATTCAAATAGTTTTGATAGTATTATTGATAAAATGTGTTCCTCTATCTCTGATCAACTTGATTGGACATCCAAACCTTGTAATAATATTTTCATATAGGAATTTGGTAGACTCTTTTGTACCATAATTTGGATTTACCACCTCTTTCACCCACTTGGTGAAGTAGTTTTTGTAGTAATAATGTACTTCACATGATTTAATTTGATTAGAGGAGCTATATGCCTAATAAAATCAATTCCCCATTATTCAAATGGTTATTCTATGAACACTAGAACCAAAGGCATCTTGTCATGTTGATTTGGATTTCTTATTCACTGGTAGACATTGTAATGCTTAGCTACTCTCTGCATATATTTAAATAATGTCAGCCACCAAAGACCACTTTGTATAATTTTTTTTACAATAAATTCACCTGTGAAGTGACCTCCTACAATTACTTGATGATATTTTTAAAGAATCTATGGTCGTTCATGTTTTAATACTACTCTACACAACACATCATCTTTGCCTAGATTGTATAAGAACCCATTGATAAGGCTATATGGTCTAGTTTAGGTGACCATTTAATTTTTGTCCCTTTCAAAATAGAGTGTATGGAAAGTTCCTAGATATAATAAGTTAAAAATATCCTCCATATTATCTAGTATTACACAAATCTTGAATAAGTGCACATCTAGGGGTTCGTCTTCTATTTATTTTATAGATCTTTACTATTGTGTAACTAACAAGATGATCTAGTCTGACATTTTTCTCATCCTGACTTTACATTGATTTTAAATTGAAATTATTGAAACAACATAATCTACCTAGATATTTAATCTCTCAACATCAACTTGTTAATTAGATATTGTAATGCCTAGTGATTTGTAAAGAACTCAAATGGTGTATCCAAAAAGTAATGTTGAAACTTTTATAATGAAAACACCATGGATAAGGCCTCTCTCTCCATAGTTGTATAGTTATTTTATGTTGTTGATAGATTAATACTAGTGAAATTTATAGGATGATCCAACCCACCTTCATTTGGTTACGCTAAGATAGTTTCTACTATGGTACCAGAAGCATTGACATGTACATAAAATTACTTTTCCAATTAGGAAAAACTAGAATCAATGCTACTAATAACCTTTGATTATGATTAATAAATGATTCTTGGCATTCTATGGTCCATTCAAACCTTGTATAATTACATAATAGTTTCTCCATTAGTGAAGATATGGCTACATACCCTTTGATAATTTTTGGTAGTATCCCATATGATTAAGAAAAGTGCACACTTATATAGAGTTGGCTATAGGTGGAATTCATACTATAAAAACAATCTTAGCTATATCCACATAGATACCATTGCCACATATTACATGGCCCAAAAAAACATGAAAAGGTGTAAAGAACAAACAATTATTTAAGTTCAAAGTAATGTGAAAATCTTGATACCATTCTAGCATTAGTTACAACTTTGATAGGTGATCCTTAAACAAGGAGAACACAACCCAATCATCTAGATACACTTCATAAAGTCATGAATGAAGTCTTTAAATGCATTAACTATAACTCTAGAGAAAACTACTAGTGTATTATTTAGGCCAAAAGGCATTACCTTATGTGTGAATGACCCCCATTTAGTTACAAATGTAGTCTTAGCTTGGTCCTCTTATGCAATCAGAATCTAATGATACCCACTAAATCCATATATGAATACACTTTATTCCCTATGATATAATGAAGGACTTCATCTATGAATGGTATTAAAAATGGGTCATTGATCAAAGCATCATTGAGTGCATGGTCATCTCCATAAACCCAAATTTCTCTTGTCCTCTTTGGTTACACAACAATGGGACTTACCCATTCTAATTTTTTCAATGGATAAATAAAAATGGATAAATAATTTTGGCTTCTTGAATTAAACATAGTTCAAATTTTACTTTGATATTCATAGTAGGATTGAGCTTTTATGGGTGATTTTTAATGGGCTGAGAGCATTATTTCAATTTTATATGAATTTACCCAATGATGGATATATACCTTTTTCTTGAGACAATTTAGTTTGAAACACATATTGATAATCTCATAGCAGTTGTAAAGCCTTTGAAATTTGTTCTTGCTTATAATAACATCCCATAGTTTCAAACTTAAGAGATGACTCTATTCTAATGTTTTCTTTAATCTTTTTCAGAGGGTTTTGATACACTTTTCTTGATCCACTGGGTAGAGATTCTTATAGAATGTACTTTACTTCATATTGTGGAATGTTTATGTTGCACAATCTCTCCTCTTTAACTTATTATGTGCTTTGTACTGGTATAGTTTTATCTTGCTTCTCAAGTTCAAATAATCCTTCTAAATCCAAATATTTGTCACTATCCTTGGATTCCATCAGCCTGTCTATTATTATATTGAAATGCTTAATACAAGTTTATTCTTGTTTAGAGGCATTATAATTGTGAAGCACTAGATTCAAATCCTACACTACTTCCTACTGGGATAATGATTATGTTGGAGTTCCTATATATTCTACTCATCCATAGAATATAAAGATTTTGAATTTATATAATACATTATACACTAGTGGATTATCATCCTCAAACATAAAAGATTGAATGAAGTATTAATGCACTTATGCCCAATGTATAGTTTTTATCCTTCACACTTGGTGTATGTACCAAGCCATTGGCAAGGGTGCTTGTATATGATTGAAGGTGTGTACCCAATACCTTGGATCTATTCCTTTCATAATTTATATATTCACACATTGGTGAATGTGTAGCTTAGGGCATTGGCCTTCTTGAAAGAATGGCCATTCTTATTTCATAGTAGGTAGTATCTATCATTATGCACATAAAAACTCACATGCTTCCTCCCAATGAATTTTTAAGTTCCTATGCACAACCAACCAAGTCACAATAGTTATTTTAAATGAAAAATTAAGTGTGTTGACCCTTTGATCCACCTATAACACATGGTGTTTGAGTGTTAAAATGAATTTATCAAGGTCATATATTGTAAATTATTGAGGTATCTGATGTTCAAAAATGAACACCATGCATAGAGGTCGTATCTCATGATCTCTCCTAGCCTAGTTCAACATATGTGTGTTTGAATCCCCAATGATAGAAGATGTTATTTCTCAAGGTTGAACACCCTTTGGAGTAGGTTTAATAGAATCCATCATTTATACACCTATATTCTACAAAAATCTTCTTTGGACTTGGTCAAAGATCGCACTGAGGGGAAACACATCCTTCTATCTAAACTTGGAAGGTTGGAGACTTTGTTATTAATAGCTTGTATACTAGTTGCTATTATTATTATAAAAGATGTGGTTTCCAGACTTGATACTCTATAGGTCATAAATCACTTTGATTTTCATTTTTATCAATCTTAAACTAACTATTCCCATAATAGGCATAAGAAGACTCTGATTCTTTTGGAATGATATACAGTTTTTGATTATATTTAGTAAGGGGCATGACCATTATCTTATCCCATTGATACACCTCTATCTAATTACACATAGTGTTAATGGTAATTTGGCCATCATAAACCCATTTATTAACAATTAAGGTAGGATAATGGGTTTCTAATGTCTTCATATCAATAACCTCAAAATATCCATGCAAACTAAACCCAACCATTTTAATATCAACATTTTCTAATCTCCTAATGGGTTCTAATATGCAAGACTAAGAGTAAAAAAGATGTAACTCAAAGCCATTCGACCAATATATTCCAAAGTTGATCACATAATCATGTTAACCATGATACCAAAGTTAAATAAAATATTCAAGATCTCATATCCTACTATCTCAATGTCCATACAAGAATCCACATCCTGTGGTTTCTTAGTCTTAGCATACCATACTAATTTATGAATATTTTGTTGATATTTTAGTGTGCACTACAAAAGATTATGATGGATAATAGTAATATTTTGTGAAATATCTTCATTGCATAGTGTTATAATAAATTGTAACAAGTCTATCAGAATAGTCATAATGCCCTATTGTCTCATGATCCTTAGAATTTGTCTATAAATTTGAGCATTAATGGTTGTAGTATCACCTTCTAACATTGTTTATTCTTTTATCTCTTATATAACTTATGTATCTTAGTGTATCAAATTATTTTTAGTATAATGATTGAGGTATCTATCCTAATGTACTTTTCTAATCCCTTGATCTTGTGACATTTCTAATGGCAGTAGCCCCTATTTTGATATTTTTTACTTGGTAAATATTTTTTTAAACACATTATCCTTTGGTTTCACATTGATCATGTTTACATTTTTTAGTGGCTTCTCCTTTCTTTGCTTCTCAAGCACTAGACAATCTTCTGTTTGATGTTGACCTTTAATTATATAATATACATAGTATGTCTATCTCTATGGATTAAAATGGAAATTCTTCATATAATGTATGTATTCTCCACATAAATAACATTGAATAGGAGGTTGTATTTTTTGATTGTTATTGTTATGACCTCTTTGATATCCTACACAATATCCTCCCCTATAACCTCCTCTATATTTACCTCTTTGATTATTGTCCAATGTACCCTCCTTTTTGGGTTTACTATGCATCATACCCTAAATATTAGTGTTGTGGTGAAATTGGAGCCCAATTAGATTACTATTATCATACCCATTTATTTTTATTCTGAAAAAAAAGAATCATACACCATAACATAAAAAAACCACCAAAATTAAACCTACACAAGCACAACATGCAATTATCATATTGTACTTATGCAAATGGTCTTCAATAAATTATTCAACATCGTACTTGAATCCACTCACTATAATTTCCCAAACATTTTCTATGCACTTGACATCGATAAGGTCACCAATTTTAACCTAGACTATTGCTGATGTAATCGACACCATGTGGTAGCCTCAGGCCTAAAATGGCCTAAGATAATAGGGCTATGTATGAATCATGTGTCACAAGAATGGGCCCAAAAAATACATTGATCCTATATCAAATTTTAAACCTTTGAGTCTTGGGATACTATCATGTGGTATCATCTCAAGATCTTGAGCCTTTGATGACATTGTCCCTAAGCCTGCCCCAAAACAAGTCTTCCAAGATGTTAGGGTGATTCCACATGGTAGCATCCCATTCCTTTACTAGCATAAAGGTAAGATATTAATATGACCCTCTTCAAGATTTTGGGTCACCAAGATGAAGTCATGTGGTAGCATCTTGCAAGCCCATTATCTTGACACCAACCATTTATCATACCACATTAACGTCCCCCTTGGGTTCATAAGAAAGTGACATGTGGCTTCCTTTGATCCACTCATCCATGTCAAGAAATCTAAATGGATAATATAGAAATGGGCATGAACATATCTTTATTAAAAATGTCTAAGGCAACCACCACGCATTCAAACACTATGCAATGTAACTTGTATAGCTAGCTAAGGCTTAAAGGCTGAAAGAAAGATTTATCTTGAAAGCATAAGGTAAAAAGTATAGGGAAAACATGAAGGTATTTGAGATTTATTCTCATAGAATTTATCTTAACAAATTTTTGATAAAACTTTTGAATACTTAAGATAAATATCTATACCTTTGACATTCTTGTTTGTGATAATAACATAATAATTTCTATGAAGGCTTCAATACTTAGCCAATACACTATAGCTTTAAAATTTTTGTCTTGGTGAAAAGTTATGGATAATTATCTAATCACAAAACTTATAACAAACACATTTATCAAAGAAGAGAGGTTATCTTCATTCAAAACTATGCTATCTTTTTAGCAAAGACTTAGCCCTTATCTGACTAAGTTCACTATGTAATGTGCAAACACACTGACTATGAAGCTTAAAACTATGATTTTCTAAAGGCACAAGCCTAAGTTGTTTAAAAAAATATTTTTTATGGATCTTGACTCAAATATCCTCTCTTTTATAAAATTTGTTCCAAACATTTATCATGAAAACCTAAGTCTTGAACAAATCTGTCGATGTCTTCAAAACTATTGTTCATGAAAATTGCTTTGATAATTTTGCAATAATATATTTGAATACCTAAGAAATTAAATGAAAGCTTTGAGATTTTAGAACTTTTTCTGAAGGCCAAAATTTTCAGAAATACACTAAGCTAAAGACTTAGCTATTTCTATTGAACTTCAAAATAAGCATGAAGCTTCATCAAAGACACATGCTAAAAGTTCAACTTTAAATAAGCTAAGGTAGGAAAGCATTCAAGCAAACTAAAGGTTTCAACTTGGCTAATATTAATTAAAAAATCTAGCTTATTAAAACTTCAGCAACTTTATAAAATGATTAACTGAAGAAAAGACACAAAATAGGTAATTAATCAACTGCTAAGGCCTAAAGGATTATTTTACATAGGTCCATTTGATTCTTGACATCATAATAAAATTTTACACTTAAATTCAATTATTATTTACAAATAACAATCTAAGATCTAATAACTATGTTTAACTTAGGATTTACTCAAGTTTAATCCCATTATATTAACTAGGAATACTTCAAGGGGAGAAAAAGACCTATATGAGGAACTGCATTCATCAACTAGAATTAAACACAATTAAACATCATTTTTGTAAGAAATATCATAAATAAAAAATGATCTATCCTTTGTGTGAAGACTCCTTCTCAAGTGTTTACATATACTAGAACATAACTAGAGTACATCATTAGTTATCTCATTTTAATAGACTATAGGATTATTTTCAATAACAATCTTATAGTATCTATCTAAATTCATTTCATTCAGATAAATCATGATGTTTAAATCTTAACAAGTTTACCCAACCAAGATTTAAGTAATTATATCAAGCTACCAACTTTATTAAAAGAGCCTTATAGGTGGAATTTTTTTGATACATATAGGACTATTCCAAAGATCCTATGATCTAAAACTTATTACAAAAACATCTCGGCTTCACTCTAAGGAATTTATAAGTTACACAAAAGTCTTAACCCATATTTGGAATGATGCCTAAGATTTATTCCTTTTTAAGAATATTATAAACATTCTACATTTTAAGCATTAAATATACATCAGATTAATCACTTTATTATTTAAAATAGATACACATCTCTTAGTCTAATCCAATGAAGAAAACCAAGTAGTATTCAACGGTGCTTCACATCCACTCCCAAGCATCTGCTACCCATAAGAAGGAAGGCTCACTACCCAAAATTTTGTCATCATCAAGATACTACTCTAAACACCCCTTAAATTGAGACTCCTAGCTCTAAGAATGTTTATATCACTTGGATAAGGCAAGGATGGGTATCTATCAAGGGTATTTGACATAAGGAAGGACCATACAACACCTATAGTCTTATTCCCAATTCTTACCTAAATATATTTCAACCTTAATAAAAGCAATCAACTTTCAAATGAACATTCAAGTGAAGTTAAGCATTCAAGAATATAATATAAGTAGAAATATTTTTATAACAAGTCCCACTGAATTTTGGGGTAGTAAGAGGATACCATCACTCTATTGCTTCCATCTAAAAGTTATAGTAGGGTTAAACAGTCTACCATCATATTTGTTAAAATAATTAATATAGCTTAATTATCTTAACTAAGCTTGTTTAGGGTGTGCATATGCCTAAGTGCTTAGTGGGCCACACTAGTTCCTTAGTAGGGGACAATATCCACACCACTTAGTCCTTAGTGGGAGACAATGATCTCACCATTCACTTAGTGGGAGGGTAACCTAATTTTCCTCCACTCACCTCTTACTCTCTCTTATATTATGAGCACCCTTGGAGATCATTTATAAGCAAGAAGGAATCAAGTAATAAAGAAAGGAAGCTAAGAAAAGTAAGCTATAAATAAGTAAGCTAGCCAGTGAGAGAGAGAGGTGAGAAACATGGAGACATAGAAAGCCTTTGCATTATAATATATTTTTAAATAATAAATAACTTTGTGTTGTGTGTAATACACTAATGATAATGGCATGCCTATATGATCTTGGTTAGAGTGTTGATCACTCTAATATGATATCATAACAAGATATGACAACCATTATTCAACATTGATTTTTGATTAGATTTATGATTCAAAAGTTAAAAATTAATTTTTTCAATTATTTAGATCTATTAAAGTTTTGGGACTATAATATGTAATTTGAGATTGAAGTGCTTAGGCCTACCTAGATCCAAAGTTGATAAGAGCCTAGGATAGGTAGAAGAAGCCTCATATGATCATATATTATTTGTCTCAACCTTATTAGAAGAATTTTCTTTAGATTTGAAGAGGTTATTACCTGACTAGATCTTAGAGGATTGGCAAAAGAACCCTAATTGGATTATATATTGCATTAGTTTCAATCCTCTGACCACATTTTTGTTAGTTTTTTTGTGAATAAATTAAAGTCTAAAGTCCATATGGTACATGGCTTATACACCACCATTTGAAGCTGATCCACATAGTTTTGTTTCATGGAAGTAAGACACAAAGGTGGTGTTATCTACTTGTCTAGAAAAAATAATCAAAAGTTCCTCCACTATGGCTCTTTTCTCCAAGGTGTCATGGAAATTGGTCCATACACATCCTCCATCTGATTTTTTTGACTAGTTATTTAAACTGCTCATAGCTACCCCCACTTTTTATTTGCACACCAAGCCTCCACTAATTCACTTGGTTTTAACACTTGAGATCCTTGGTAATTAGTTTCAAGACTACCTTGAACACTTATAAATTTAATGGGACATTCATTCCATAGTCTTTGACCAATGTTCAACCTTTGCATGTTAGTTTTTGAAATAGCCATATACCATTGAAGCCCACTGCCATTTCAAACTTTGTCTTAGGTCTTCTACATTAAGTGGATATTTGTTCCAAGCATGGCATTATATTTGCCTAAGGACTTCTATGGTAAGCCCTCCATAGTAAGCATTGGTAGGAATACTAGTCATAGGCTGATAAATTAAGCACATCCAACTTCTCAGGCCATTATGCATACTACAATTCACTACTTGGTCAACACTAGGCACTGCCTCTCCTCTCCTTCCCATGTGGCCATAATCAATAATTTTCAAAGTTAAAAAGTTATTTGTATAAAAAAATGATATTACTTTACTTTTTTTTTATCAATCATTTATATATGTTAAAGATTTTATTGTAAAGTCATTAACAAACTTTTAGTGACGAAATATTAATGGTGAGGTGATTTAAAGAGGGGAGACATTTTTTTAGTGGGTGATAAAATATTTAAAATTGGGGACACAGAAAAATGTTGGGGAAGAATTTTTTAATATCACACATGTGCATAGTGGAGGTATTATAAGTAGGGTTATTGATAATGTGGATCTTAAATATTAAAGTGGGGGATATCATAAAAAAGTGGTAGAGCATTTTTAATTAGCGAGGATAATTTTTTTAAGTAGGGTAATTATTTAAGTGAGACATAATTATCAAATGGGTCAAAATTGTAAAAGGTATGAGCACTATTATAAATTGAAAAAGTATTGTTTTTTGTATTAAAATTTACTATCAAAGATAGAGAGTGAGGTCTAGTCTGATAGGGGGTCAGACCCCCTCAAAATCAAAACAATGATTTTCTTACTTTGAACTTCATTTATGGAGGTTGTTGGTATTTCTACCTTCTTGACCCACATATTCTTCTCATAGATACATTTTTGGTGTTAACTAACGTCTATTATGGGAGGCATTTTTAATGCTAAATTGAGTGTTTTTTGGAACCCCAAACCCTTGCACCCTAACCCATTATCATTGGTATACTTGTGGATTTATTTTTGGTAGATCCAAGTGCCCCACATTGATTGTATATGTTTTTTCCCTTTCTAGTTGTCAGACATGATCACCCTAACACACATTTAGATGCTTTTATAGGTATACATTTCACCATCCATATTCATTTGGGATGAATTTCACATCACTTGTGATGTTAACATTAACATTCTTGTGAGATTTTTATTAGATTGGTTCTTTTAAGTTTTAGCTTCATTTTCCACACACAACTCTGTATTTAAAGAGCAAATATCTTCTTCTTCAGAGATATTTGATCTGTATCATCAGTAGTTTTTAGATAGTTGGTAGTTTCTCACATCTTGAAAATTATCTATTCTGGTGAATCCTAATGTCATATTATTTTCTTTGATATTTCAAAAATCTCTTTCAACATGACATGGAGATATATAATATAAAATTATTAGTGTTCAAGTAATGGATTCAGTCCACTCATATAAAATTTTTCACATCGCTCCACCCAATCAACAATATGGGGCGTATAATATAGATCCTAATTATTTGGTTGTCATGTTTCTTGTTACTCCTTAGCACACTACATATTCTGGTAGTAGATCAAATTCATTCCTACTTTTTTAGTTATTTTGTTCCTTACTAACCCTTGGTGTACCACATCTTTTGGTAGTAGAACAAATTTAGTTGGTGAAATTTTTTGCACTATCAACACCTTTGACAATATCTTTTTATAAGATCTATTATGATGAATTTTAGTGTCAGCTAATTTTCAATGATCAAGTAGTGGATCTAGATCACTCATGCATATTTGAGTTCCATTGAGAATTTTGAGTCTATGGAGTGCATCTAGTGCACCTACTTCAATATTGTGTTTTTTTGAGTCATGCTTCTTAGGACACCTTGCAACATAATTTCTCTCTCCACTTTCATTATGGTTTCTTTATCAGTATTTTTTGAGTGAGCCACATACAAAGTACCAGTTCCTATTTGACTTGGTGGTTAAAATGACTCAACATCCATGTATTCTAGTAATATGGATTAGTTACCATAGGGACACTTAGTATTTCACTATGTATTTATACATGGGTAACTCATCGGGCCTAGTAGTCTGGACCCATTTTTGTTTTATATTAACTCCATAACCTTATCTTAAGGGAGGGTATTAGATTAATTAATTTAACTTAATTATATTAATTAAGATTACTTAAGGTGTGCACATGCCTAAGTGCTTAGCGGGCCACATTGGATCTTTAGTGGGGGACAATGGCCTCACCACTTAGTCCTTAGTGGGAAAATATGGTCTCACCACTCAATTAGTGGGATATCCATCTACTTATCCTCCACTCACCTCTTAATCTCTCTTAAATTATGAGCACCCTTGGAGTGCATTTTTAAGTAAGAAGGAATAAAAAAAGCTAAGAAAAACAAGCTATCTAGTGAGAGAGAGGTGAGAAGCATGGAGACATAGAGAACCTTTACATTGTAATATATTTTTGAATAATAGATAGCTTTATGTTGTGTATAATGCATTAATTATAATGGCATGCCTGCATAATCCTAGTTAGAGTGTTTATCACTCCAATAATGTCTCATTATGAAAGAGGCTTAACATCTTATACTATGACATTCATATGAGGGTAAAACATTCTACCACCATGACCAACACAGGAGGACTTAACATTATTCCAATATGAAGATGCTTCTCATAGACCACTACCACTTAGTGTTATAATAACATATCAAAACATGCATAAGATCAAAAAACTTAATTCAAATAAGGAGGCACAACCATTTATAAAGTCCTCAAAGGACAAGCACAACATGATGGCCAATGCTCAATCATGGAAAAATAATAAAAAATGTAGAATAAACCAAGTGGTTGTATTCTTATAGAAGCACACATCAAGAAAAACATAGATCATTTAATTATAAGAAATAAACTAGAAGCATAAGTTAAATAGATCAACCACTTATTAAATACTAGCACTATCATCTAGACATCTAGATTCAACTTCCCTAACTCATTCCTCTTATATTTAAATTATTCTCTGTAGCTTGCTATATCTAAATTCTTATCCAAAAATTGGTAAAAGTTTTTTTAAAAAAAGTCATGAGCTAAGGGAAATTGACTTATATATAAAGATTTTCAAGGATTAACCAAACACCATTCACTTGCCAACCCATGCCTCATTAAGGGACATTATTTTCCATGTTTAGTTAAGGTGCATGACAAATCTTACAAATATATGGTTAGTTCTAGGGTTCACTAACCTATAACTTGACTTGATTTTAGCCTAAGGTAATCAATAAAAGATATGTCAGTCAGAAACTAGACAATTTAGAGGTTGGTTACAAGATCTTAAGGACAAGCAATGACAAGTTTCACCAACCTAGATTAAAGTCTAGCCACCTAAAACATAAGCTAATTCAGGAAAGGTGGTTGATTAGGCATTTGATTACATAACAAGAGATTAGGAAAGGTTTAGGTAACTTGATAAGTGATAAAACCATGCTTAACATAGTTTTTTGACTTAATTGGCCCTTTTCCTATTCCTACACACTCGATGCACACATAAAATTATTCTAACCTAATAGCCAAAGCTATAAAATTTAATAAAAAAGTCAATTTCACTCAATTATTCATAGTTAAACATTCATAGAATATCACATTCACATAGTTAATTTCATGTGATTTAATATATAATTAATTTCCAATTTATCAACTTAAGAGTAATAGTTCAAACATGATATAAGTCAATATATATCATAGACATAATCAATTTTCATAAGGATACATAAGCATAGTATCATACTTTCATAAGTGAGCAATCAAAACATGATTGATAATAGTCTTTCCCATGGTTCCCAACACATGAAAAGCCTTCTTAAATCCTTTAACATCTCAGTTGGATGTGAATTAAAAGCATAATTGAGTAATCAAAACATATAAGTCATAGTTCCATAGTCATCCTTCCCAAATATGAACACTATGCGAAATGGGGTCTTACATCCCCCTCCCCTTAAACTTATACCTAGACGTCACTGAAAGAGGTGAGGATGCTAAATCCTGAAAGGTGTAACATCTTCCCAAGTTGATGCCTTTTCATTATATTTATCCCATTAGATCTTGACCTGATCCAAATCTCTACCTCAAAGTGCTAGTGTTCTATGGGCTAAAATCTTGATGGGCTCCAAGGTCATATCCCCATTGGTCTCAACTTTCAAGGTCATCCAATCCAATACATGAGTAATGTCAGCAACATACTGATGTAAAATAGAAACATGAAATACATTGTGAACACTAGATAGGTTGGGTGGTAATGCCAGTATATAAGCTAGTAGTCCAAATGTTTCCAATATCTCAAATGGTCTAATAAAATGAGGTGTCAACTTTGACCCTTTTCCATAACAAATGGGGATTTTGTTGGGTCTCACCCTGAATAAAACTTTATCACCATCATTAAAATTTTGATCAATTCTCTTTTCATCTACATACTTCTACTGATCTATGTTAGTCTCAAGATGCTGCTAATCATAACCATTTGCTGCTATTTGTCTTCTAACATGGTAGGGCCAATCACAACTCTATCTTCAAGCTAGTACCAAATCGATGGGGTTCTATAGGATCAACCATACAAATCTTGGAAATGTGTCATCTTAATTGAACTATGATAGCTATTATTATAAGAAAATTTAACAAGATATAAATAATCTTCCCAATGAGATTACTGGTCCATATCATATATGGCAACATGTCTTCCAAGACTTGATCGACTCTCCTTGTCTCACCATCAATCTTAGGGTGATATTAGGTAATAAAATTGAGTCGAGTACCTAGTGCCTTCTATAGACATCTAACATTTTCCACCAATGGATTTATACCTAACTTTACAAAAATTATTACCAACCTATGAAAATATAGCCTAAGAATCTCTAAATGTCTCAAATTTGGCTTCATAAAAAGAAATTAAATCAGTTTGGCCTAAAAATTGATTAAATGAGACAAATACACACATAATTTAAATCAAATCTTGCACAAATGGTTAAATTCCTAAAAGGGATTAATTACCATGTTAAAATAAATCAAATTCCTAATTTGAATTCATCCATGAGTAATTAAATGAATTATCAAAAAGGGAAATTCAAAAATCAATAAATATCCTAGGATTTCATCATTAGCTTTTATGATTTGTCTAAAATGCAAAATATCCCACCCATGATTATTCCATGATAATCATGACCAGTTGACACCTTTAAACCCTACTGGGGTTAACTAAGCCAACCAAGGTTAGGATTTAACTCATTCCAAGTGATTTTAAAGCCTATAAAAGTAAGCCTAGAGCTCTTTATTTAGATAGCTTGGAACATAGTAGAGTTATAATGCATGATTTAGGGCATGAAGCAAATTCATAGTGATATAATGTCAAAATTGAACCAAGCCAAGCCATTTTTTAAGTGAAATCAAGCTAAAGCCAAGATAAGCATGGTGCCAAGAGGAGATGGAGATAGTGAAACCCCATTGATGAAGACTTCTTGAGCAAAATCCGATCAAGCCAATGAACACATCATTTGGAGCATTCAAGGAAGGTAAGGAAGGTATGTTTTATTGCATTTTAGTTGAGATTTTTCATTTGTTGTTTAATCACCAAGATCCCCCTATGATCTAGGCATGGAGGTGTTATGCTTTGTTAGTGTGTTTTTGTCATTTTAATTTCATTTTAAGACTAACACTTGATCTAACCTCCCCTCCATCATAAAATTCATAGAATCACACCTTATACAAATAAGTATATAAGTGAGAAGTAAAAACTCTATCTTGACCTAAAATAATCTTACGGGGAATCCCATGCAATCTAATAACATCATCCATAAAGACCTTTTCCACTGAATCAACATTATAAGAGGTCTTTATGGGAGAAACATGGGTAACTTTATTCCAATTGTCCAAAATGACCATGATCACATCATGATGATATAATTAGGTAGGAAAGACTAATATAAAATCCATGGAGATGGTATCCCATTTCCATTCTAGAACCTCATGAGGATATATCAATCCTGTTGGATGCTGGTGCTTAGCCTTAAACCTATGACAATCCAAAAAATGAGTTACAAATGCAAAAATATCATGTCTCATACTAGACCAATGACATACTCTCCTTAATTTAACATGCATCTTCTTAACTCCAGGGTGTGCTTGGTAAAGATCTATATGAGCCTCAGATATAATTAGCTTACACAAGCCACCTATTACAAGAACATAGACATGCTCTTTATGGAATAAAAAACCATCCAAATTAAGAGAATAGCCTTCAAAATTAAATTTAAAATTAATACTAGAGTCTAAAAATATCCTTACTTCCTTATAGAGGTCATCTTCTAGAAGCTACTTTAAAATATGACTTTTGAAGTCAATTTTCAAACTCATTATTTCCAACTCATGGTGCCTTTAGCTCAAGTCATTGACAACTACATTATTTTTTACCTTTATATATAAGATATCAGAATAATATTCACACAACAATTCCATCCAACACATTTGATATTCATTGAGGTTAGGTTGATTGAATAGGTGCTATAGACTTAAGTGATCATTTCTTGAAATAAAATGATGACCAAGAAAGAAGTGTCACCACCTTAAAGACATATGGATAATTGATAAAAATTAAAAATCATGCATAAGATAGCCTAACTGATAAGATTTGAGTTTATGAGACTCATATGTTATCACTTTGCCTTCTTGCAAGAGTAAAGCTCGTAATACTTCCTTTGCTACATTTGTGTAAATAAGGAATTCTCCCATAGTATTAGGTACGACTAAAATTGGTACACTAGTGAGTCACTCTTTCAACAAGTGGAAAGATTATTCACACCTTTTTGACCAAGCAAAATTTTTCATTTTCTTCTAAAGTGAAGTGATGGGATTCCTAATTCAAGAGAAATTCTCAACAAAATGTCTATAGTAACCTGCCAATCCCATGAAATTGCACACCTATGCAAAATTTTTGGGTGATGGCCATTCCAAAATGGATCAAATATTTGAGGAATACATAGAGATTACTTCTCATAAAATGATGTCCAAGGTATTTTACCTCTGACTGTGTCAAAGAGCACTTCTCCAAGTTGCCAAATAACTAGTTTTCTCATAAAACCTACATGACTTGTCTCAAGTGGTGCCCATGTTCCTCTTCATTCTATGAATAAATTAAATTTCCATCTAGAAACACTAACATGAATTGGTCTAGGAATGTGTGAAACACACCATTCATAAGACTCATGAACACTACTAGAGCATTAATCAACCCAAAAGGTACAACTATGAATTTGTAATGATCATCAACATCTAAAATTCAGTCTTATGAATATTAGGCTTTGTGATACGTAAATGGTGTTACACATATTTCAAATCATTCTTGGATAACACCTTAGCTCACTGAATCTAATCAAATAAATCATCAATCCTAGACAAGGGATAATAATTCTTAATTGTTACCTTATTCAATTGGCATTAACCCACACACAGTCAAATTTATCCATCATTATTCTTCACAAATATAATTAGTGCTCCCCACAGGGACACACTAAGACAAATCAATCCTTTCTCAAGGAGTTTTTCAAGCTACATCTTGATTTCACACAATTTAGGTATGGTCATTTGATAAGGTGCCTTTAAGATGGGTTCATCTCTAGGCACTAAGTCAATCCAAAAATCCATCTCTTATTAAGGAGGCACACCTGGTAATTATTCAAGAAATACATCAAGAAATTTCCATATAACAATATGGTCATATAGAGAAGACTTATCAACTCATCTAACCTATCATTCACCATGATAGAAAACATATGAAAACCTTTAATTAAGTGTATCTTAATCTGAATCATAGTGATCATGCAAAGGTAGATAAGTTTCTTAACTTTAGATATTACCATGTAAGTCCCAAGGTCATCCTCACACTTAATAACCTTGTCATGATAATTTAACTTGGCTTCATGAGCTGAAAGCTAATCCATTACCAAGATAATGTCATGTGTTACCAAGGGAATTATGCACAAGTCCATGGTAGTGAAAAAGACACCCTAGTCTAAAGCATAACTACTCACCAAGAAACTAAAAAAAATCTTATCCCTTGAGGCCAACTCAACTTCCCAAATCTCTAACTTCCTATCAACCACCAACCCATAATGGTCCATGATAGAAGGAGAAATAAAGGAGTCTGAAGCTCTTAAATAAAAAAAACTATAAATTAAAATTCCTTATATCTTACCTATGGTCATAATGACCATTTCTTGGTGCTCATCTTGGTGGGCATCCACTACTACATAGATCCTATGTCCTCGAACCACATCATCCATTATTTACTCTAACATTGAGGCCTTCTACCTACTAGTAATTGATGGTCCAAGAGAAAATTTCATGCAAAGTGATCAAAATATCCACACATGAAACAAATAACCTTATATAGGTCTTACCCTAAGGGATTTCCAATTATTTTAGGTCCAAATGAAGTAGTTGACCTTGAAGGTCTCACCTAATTGAACTAGGGAGCCCACAAGTCCTATATTGTTAATGATTTGAGACCTAGTCTCACATCACCTCTAGTAGTATTCATTAATTTTATTCCTACTCCTACTCCATATAGAGTGGTTTATCTCTTTCTGAGGTTGTTAAGTGGGTCTAAAGTTAGGTTGAGAAGCTTTTCAACCTCCTTTAGGTGTAGTTTACACACCTTGTGACCTTGAGTCGTGCTGAGATTTAAATTTTCTTAAAAAATTATCTTGAACTTCATGAGTCTTCCCATGAGACTTCTTAGCTAAGTAGGCCTTATCAACTACCATTTATAAGTTAGTGGGAGCCAAAATGTGCATTGTGCTAGTCATCTCAATATTCAGGCCTCTGATAAACCTATTTACTTGGATCATCTTATATATGTAACCTTGCACATATTTGATCAAATCAAGAAAATGGAACTCATACTATGCGACTATGATAATACCTTGTCAAAGGTCATGGAACTCATCCATATTCCTTTGAACATAATGGGGTGATAATTAGAGTGCTCTAAAATACTCCTTAAACAATTCCCAAGTGAGGGAAACTAGTGTCAAGTGGATTTTTTACTTCTCAGTTTCCAACCACATATTAACCACATCATGAAGTAGGTGAGTTCCCAAATGGGCCTTCCCATTGGAATCATGGTAATATAATGTAAAACACCCCCTCATTATTTCCAATTAGGCCTATACTATAAATCCTTCTTGAGTACCATCAAAAGTAAGGGGTGTAATCTAATAAAATATTTTACCAAATCACCACATGTAGGTCTAAGAGGAGGGTCCATATTTTTCCTCTCATGATGTTCACCATGGTGATGAAATTTAGATTTATCACCTCTATAATGGTGATGAAGAGGACTTTTAGACCTTTCTCTTTCTACTAATTTTTTATCATCCTAGAAATGTCATGGAGAGTGATTCTCTACCTCATGCTACACTACAGACAGTCTCTCCTATAAGACATATCTCATCTATTGCATGGATAGGATGAGTTGTGGCCCAAAATAATTTAGTCCTAGCTGATTGGGAGGCTCATGCTCTCCAAGGGGATCCACCTCATGATGTTCTCAATTTTATCCTCTCATCTTACCTATCAACATCAAGTCATTAGCAACCAAGTGGAAACTAGAAAGCCATAACAATAAAAAAATCACCTATAGCTCTTGGTGTTGTAACTGTGCTATGATACCAAAATGTCATGCATATTTATTTTAAAAAAAAGGAATTACACACCATAATGAAAATAAACCACTAAAAATAAACCTCTACAAGCACATTCTATAATTCTCATAATGCACTTATGCAAATGGTCATCAATAAATTTTTGGCATTATACTCAAATCCACTTGATACACTTGCCCAAACTTTTTCTATGCACTTGACATTGAGACAACCACCAATTTTAACCCAAAACATTGTTGACATAGTTCACACCATGTGGTAGTCTTGAGACTACAATGAGATAAGATAATGGGGTTATGGATGTACCATGTGTCTCAAGAATTCCCCTCCCCCTCCACCACCCGCACCCCCTGCCCCGCCCACCCAAATCCATTGCTCCTATCTTGACTTTTAGACCTTTGATCCTTATGATACTATCATGTGGTGACATCTTAGATTCTTAGGCCTTTAAACACATTAGACCTAATCCTTCCCCAAAGTAAGTATTTTAAGATGTTATGGTGATGCCACATGGTAACATCCCACTCATTCACTAGTCTTAAGGGAGGCTCTTAGTATAACCTTGTCTAGCATTGTAGGTTTCCAAGATGATTCCACATGGTAGCATCCTATGAGCCTGGTATCTTGACACCAATTATATGTCAGACTACACTGACATCACTCCTAGGTTCATGGGAATGTGAAAATTGGCCTCCTTAAGTCCACTCATACAAGTCAATAAATTTAAATGACTAAGGTAAAATGGGGTGTGAAAATATATTTATTTAGAATGGATAAGGAAAGCACCACACATTCAAACTTGTCTAGACAATTCATTGAGTAAATTAAGACAAATAATATGCAAGGTAACTTGCACAACCAATTAAGGATTAAAGGTTGAAGGAGAGCTTTAACTCAAAATCACAAGGTAAAAAGTATAGGGAAAACATGCAGGTCTTTAGGATTTCTACTTACAACATTTGTCTTAACAAATTTATGACAAAACTTTCAAAGACTTAAGATAAAGATCGATACCTTCAACATTATTGATCTAAAATTGCATAATAATTTATCAAAGGATTCAAGACTTAGCCAATGCACTATAGCTTCAAAAATTTTGTCTTCAGAAAAATTTATGACTAATCATTTAATTTTAAAAATTTAGATAAACTTTTTTGCCAAAAAAGAGTGGTTATCTTCATTCAAAACTATGTTAAGTATTTTTACAAAAGACTTAGTCCTTCTCTGACTAAGATCACTATTTAATGTGCAAACACATTGACTGTACAACTTCTAACTACATGTTTACAAAGGTACAATCCTAAGTCATTTGCAAAAAAATATTTCATAGATCTTGCTTCAAAGATCCTATTTTTCATAAAATTTATTCTAAACATTTATCTTGAAGACCCAAGTCTTGAACAAATCTATCGATGTCTTCAAAACTATTATTTATGACAATTGATTTGATAATTTCATAATAATATATATGAATACCTAAAGACTTAAATGAAAGCTTTTGAGACTTCACTTTTTTTTGAAGGCAAACATTTTTGGAAATAAGCTATCTTTTGCTAAAGACTTAGCCATTTATACCAAACTTCAAAACAAACATGAAACTTCATTAAAGATAAAGGTTGAAAGGTCAACTTTAAATAGGCCAAGGTAAGAAAACATTTGACCAAACTAAATGTTACAACTTGTCTAATATTAAATAGAGAATCAAAATAATGAAAATTTAATAGATTTATAAAATGATCTATCTAAAATAAGGGAAAAAAATAGGTAGTTACTCAACTACTAAGGCATAAATGATTTTTTTATAGATATCCATCTGATTCTTGACATCTTAATAATATTTTATGATTAAATTCAATTGTTATTTCTAAATAACAATCTAGGAACCAATAACTATGTTCAAATCATGCTTTGCTCATGTTCAATCCCATTAAATTAACCATGATAATTTCATTGGGAGACAAAGACCTATTTGAAGGATTGCATTCATAAACTAGAATTAAACATAATTGACCCATCATTTTTATAAGAAATATCATAAGGAAAAAGGATATTTTCTTTGCACGAAGATTCCTTCTCAAGGGTTTACATATACTAAAACATAAAAAAATACATAATTGGTTTGCTTATTTTAATAGACTATATTGTTATTTCCACTAACAATCTTATAGCTTCTATCTAAGTTCCTTACATTTAGATAAATAGTGATGCTTAAAGCTTAACAAGTTTACCCAACTAGGATTTAAGTCATTAAATAAAGCTTCCAACTTTATTAGAAATAACCTCATAGGTTGAACGTTTTTGATACATATAGGACTCTTCCAAAGATCCTATGATATATAAATTATTACAACATCTCAGCTTCACTATGATTAATCCATAAGTTACACAAAAATATTAATCCATATTTTGAATGATGCCTAAGATCTATTCCTTTTTAATAATATTACAAGCAGTCTAAATTTCAAGCATTAATGATACATCAGAATCATCAATTTATTAATTAATGGAGATACATGTCTCTTAGCCTAATCTAATGTATAAAACCAAGTAGTCTTCAACAATGATCCACAACATCTGCTAGCAATATGAAGGAAGGCTCACCACCCAACCTTTTATCATCATCAAGTTGATACTCTAGACACCCCTAAGCTGATGATTTTTAACTCTCAAAATGTTTATATTACTTGTTTTAGGCAAGAATGGGTATCTAATAAGGTTATTTGACATAAGGGAAGATCATGCAACACCTACAATCCTATTCCTAATTCTTACCCTAAGATATTTCAACTTTAATATAAGTAATCAACATTCAAATAAACATTCAAGTGAAGTTAAGCATTCAAGAATATAATATAAGTAGACATATTTTTATAATAAGTCTCGTTGAAGTTTGGGGTAGCAAGAGGATACCATCACTCTATTGCTTCCACCTAAAATTCATAGGAGGGTTAAGCGGTCTACCATCATGTCTCATCATAAGAGGGGCTTAACATATTATACTTTAACATTAATAGGAGGGTCAAACATTCTGCCACCATGTTTAACACAAGAGGACTTGACATTCTTCCACTGTGAAGATGCTAATCACAGACACCTACCACTCAATGTCACAAAAACATATCAATACATGCATAATATCATAAAATTTAATGCAAATAAGGAGGCAAAACCCTATCCAAAGTCCTCAAAGGATAAGAATAACATGGTAGCTAAAGCTTAGCCATGGATAAATAATAAAACATGTAGAATAAATCAAGTGGTATTATTCTCTTGGAAACATACATAAAGTAAAACACAAAATAATTTCACTACAAGAAAATAATTTAAATCCCAACTCAAATAGATCACCCACCTATTGACTCCAAGATCACCTGGGCACTATCCTCTAGATGTCTAGGTTCATCTTCCCTAACTTGTTCATCCTATCTTTTGATTATTTTCCTTAGCTTGTTATATATAACTTCTTGTCCAAAAATTCATAATTTTTTTTTAAAGTTATAAACTAAGGAAACTCAACTTATATATAAATATGTTCAAGGATCAACCAACCACCATCCACTTACCAACCCATGTCTCATTAAGGGACATTCTTTTTCATGTTTAGTTAAGGTACATGGCAGATCTTGTAGACTCTATGGTTGTTTTTAGGGTTCACTAACCTTTAATCCCACTTGATTTAATCCTAAGACATTCAATGAAAGATATATAAGTCAACCACTAGATAATTTAGATATTGGCTACAAGATCTTAAGGCTAGATGACAAGTTTCAGCAACCTAGATTAAAGGTTAGCCACCTAAAACATAAGCTAAGTAAACAAAGTTAGTAGATTAGGCATATAATTACATAAAACATGTTTAGGAAAGGTTTAAGTAACTCGATAAGTGATAAAACCATTCTTAGTGTGATCTCTTTATTTCATTGGCCCTTTTTCTATTCTTGCACACTTGATGCACACATCAAATTCCTCTAACCGAATAGCTAAAGATACAAAATATAATCAAACAAGTCAATTTCAATCAATTGTTCATAGTCAAACATTCATGAAATATCACATTCACATGGGTAATTTCATGTGCATTAGTATATAATTGATTGATAATTTATAAAATTAGGAGAAATAATTAAAGCATGATTCAAGTCAATATATCTTATAAACATAATTAATTTTTGTAAGGAGACATAAACATAGTATCATACTTTCATAAGCAAGAAATCAAAATATGATTGATAATAGGTATTTAACATGGTTCCCAACACATGAAAAGCCTTATTAAACCCTTGTACATCTTAACTAGATGTAACTTAACAACATAAAACAATAATCATAACATATGAGTCATAGTTCCATAGTCATCTTTCCCAAAGATGAGCATTGTGGAAAATAGGGCCTTATAAATGTGGACTCACATTATTCTAGGAAGACTGATATGGTTATTATGGGAAAGATGGCATCCAACTAGCTAGACCTTGGGTTGTTACTACGGTGATAAAGGTATCCATTGGGGAATACTCTATCACACCTATCATGTCCACATCTGGTCCTGGGATACTCTACTTTGAGGTTGGTAACTACTATGCAGCAATTGTGAAGACATTCTTAGTAATATCTTCTTTTAGTTCTTATAAATATCAATAGCTCCTCTCATCTTGATTATTTGATTTGAAAAAATTACAATAAATGCTTTGTGACTTTTAAATATATTGTTACAAAATATGTCACTTTGAAGTAGGATGTCCAACTACCCTATAAATTTCACAAAATTTTATTTTAAGCTTTGAAAAATAATTTATATGGTGGCCTTCTCATCTACATTCTATAGACCATAAACCTAATTTAGGATTATAATTTTCATGTATATCATCCATATTTATCATAAAAACATCTAATTTTACTTGTACTTTAGAACCTACTATTGGAAGGTTACCATAATCTTTTATCTACTCCACTCATAGAGTAGTAGATCGAGCGTCAACCTTGGATATGAATTAGGTCTACACAATTTTAAATATAATTATTAGGCACAACCCTTTGACAAACCTAACAAACAAATCCTTGTATTTTATAATGAAATCAATTTTATTCATAACATCAGAAAACCTAAAATCATAATCTCCAACTGATTCTCTACATTTTTATCAAATGTCCTTTAAGTCTTGAATAGTTTGAATTGTACATTTCTTCAACTTAAAATTTATTACCAACAGGTATTTGACTTGTGTAAAATCAAGATTATTTATGTTTCTTTTATAAATGAACTCCAAGGCTCATCCTAATAAAGCCCTTATGAGTTCGCATTTTTTGACATCATTAGATGTTACCTCCTTAACATTTCATTTCATATTGTAGGTTACCATGTATTGCTTTGGATCGATAAACCCATCATATAGAATCAAAGAAATGAACATACCTACATTAATTAACATAGTTGGTACATGTGTAGTTTCCACCATTGGTTTTTAACCACTGATAACTATGACTATAGGTATATGCACACTGGTGACTATAACTAAGGACTTATATGCACTAGTCTTCTCAGGTGTCCTTAAAAGGAATCATGATTATTTTATTTCATTCTTATCTATTACCTACTTTATCTTCACACTTAACTTTCCAAAATTCTATGTAAAGGAATCAAACCAATTTTTATCTATTTCTCCTACACTTCTTCTTATCCCTAATAATATATTGGGATGGGGGGATGTGTACTCTTGAAATTAATGATCTCTATTTTTTTTTGAAATTGAACTTGAAATAGCTCTACATTCAAACCTAACTTCTTCCCAGAATATTTATTTTATAGATCTAGACAAAACCCCTTCATTATCTGTGATCTATTCCTACATTCTATCTGATTTTATACTAACTTACCTTCTTCCTGATACATCATCTCCATGTCATAATTATCTCTTATTTCTTATTTATTTGCATCAAGCCCTTTTACATATTCTATCCTTTCTTTGCTTCCAACATCTTTCATAGCCTCTCTCTACATATTTTCATTTCTAGCATCTTCTACCTTACCCCTACTCCTATTTGTAGTAAATTTTATTTTTCTTGTTTTATTCTACCATCTCTATTGTCAAAGTTCCCTTTATAATCCCATAATGTTCTTTTCACTTTGGATCTTCTCACCTTTCATTCTCTGGGGTTAGGTTCAATTTTATTTTACTCAACTCTACATCATTCACTTATATCTTTCATATACCCCCATGGTACCCAAAGTGACTACTCCATGTTAGATGGAGTATGCACCATGGCCTTTTCTACAACTAACATTTTATCAACATAGGTAGTCACTAAAGAAACTTACCATAGATTATTATAACAAATAGGTTTTGTGTAGCTTCAAAATTTAGGTATCCTTGCATTGTAAATTTTATGATATACCTATCAACTATAGTATTTATCCAAAATTCTATTATAGGAGTATAATATATATCTAGATTATGAAGTCTATCTAACTTCTCTTGTGTCCAAACTATAAGTTCTATCCCTCTTGGATTAAAGAAATAATATTCCAACCTAGATAACCATGTAACTAACACTCTAGGAAATTCACACCAAAATATTTCATAGATTTCACCATATATGTGATTTTGGATTACTTCCTTTGCACTTATCCTAGCTCTCCTTGCCTTTTCTTCTAAAAAATTATGGATTCTATCATAAAACCATGTTGCAGTTTAATTGGGTTTTAATTCATTTAATTTGTCCAACACTTATCTAGTTTTCCAAGTCAGTTCTAAACTTATTATGACTAAGCACACACAAGGTATGTTTCCATATCACTCAACAGTGATGGCATCAATTCACATAAGGAAAAATCCTTATGTGCTCACATGAAGCACAATAAAGAAATAACTTGGGCTCACATTGAGCTAGTTTTGCTATGGTGCAACTCATTATTTACAGGACTTGGTCATTGCAATAATGACATTGGTAAGTTTATTGGCACAAGCCATTCTAAGTGGAGTCTGATGTCATGTAGGTGTAAATCATATTTAGGGAAATCATTATGGTCATAGGGGTGCAAGCTTATATTTGGTGGTTTTATTATCTCAAGGGCACAAAACTTTATTTTACTAGGATTAACACCATTCGATGTTAATATGGTTTAATAGAATGCCTTAGATCAAGTTCATTCTAGGCTCGTGCTTTGTGTAAGAGTAACATCACTAGGCATGGGTTCTTATTTATACTTAGGCCATTTTTACAAATTAGGTTTATGTCATCATAAATTACAGAGATACCATGATCACTGTGAATTGAAAGATTGAAAATAACATTCTTAGCATTCAAATAAAATTTATAATACTAAAAGCATTGCATTCATTATGCATTTCAATAACAAAGCTAAAGACATTAAAATCTATAACAACATGAATTACTTCAACTAATCTTATTCATTACTCAAAGTTTAAATATAGAATAGAGTCCATGTTATGTAAAACAAAGTAAAGGCTAGTTAAGCTACTACATGGCCCAAAGGCTCACAGGTAATCTTGGCACTAAAATGTGGATCCTTAGAGACATCCATGCTAAAAATTATACTAATGAAATCTATGATATATAGAGTCAATTATAAAGAGCTTCATTACTTCAATTATTGTCTCTTTACTAACGAGATTGAGTTCAACTTTATAACACTTAGGAACATATCCATATCAGGGTGGAGGGCACATACTAGGGGTAAGCTGGAGCCTCAGTTGATCATTACACTAGCTCCATCACCTTGCACCCTTTACACTATGGTCATCATGTGAGACTTACTCAAGAATATGCCCTAATAAACTAGGTGCTAGATAACTATCTACCATCTAGTGCTAAGTCGACGATGATTCCTCTAGCTAGTGCAAAAGATGCCAAAACAACAATCATACTAAGTGATTGACTCACACTGATGTATCTATTTAGTTTGTGTGCACCTGTACTTAGATTAATTAGGGGCCTAACATTAACCCATATAAAATTGATAGTTTTCCCTTGGACTAGTCTTTCAACTGTCTCAAAGCGTATAACTTGGGCATGCTCTCTTTTAGCTTAACAATAAAGTAATCAAACCCCTTTATGGTGAGCTTGAGTTCTTCAATGGTGTTATCTATCTCCATGAAGGTGGTATTGAGTGCAAGCACATATATATTCTCCAATTAATTTTGGAAGGCCTTGAGTTTTTCCACTCCCCTATCTAGGATTTCTCCTTTTTTGGATGCCTTAGTTTACAAGGCACAAAAGAGTGCTTCCAGGCTTTCTTCCAAGTCTCTGATCTAGGTTATTAAGGAATCAACCTTCCACATTATTTGGATGCACTTTAACCTAATTTTAGTGTATACCTATTCCATCAGCTCCTCATACTCCCCCTTAACCTACTTAAGGCATGTGTCTATGACTAATGCTTGGTTGGAGAAGTTACATACAATGGAATCAACTGTATTTGTGCCCTATTGAATTTATATGAAGAGGTCTTCCACCTCTTCAAACTTTATAACTACTCCTATTTTAGAATGGTGCATGGGTCCTCCTCTTATTCTAGCATTGGATCTACCTTCAAATTTAGGAACACTGCTCTAGTAGCACTCATACCTTGTCAACCTTCAAGAGGTTAAAAGTGTCAATGCCATATAAGAGGGATGGCTTGGCTACTTTGATGCACTCAGCTAATTGATACAACTTAAAATTCATGGACATTGCTTCATCTTCTACATACATCATGATCTTATTCCATTTTGAAGCCTGAACTTCATTGATGATGTTCTTTTGTGCTACTTTAGATGTCATCCAAATGAATACATTTGATAACCTGACAAGGTTCTTTGCATGAGAGTTTATGAGAAGGGAATCATGCCCTTTTTTTGGTTTCTCTACACCTAGTATGGCCTTCTATGGCACCTTGAAATGAAGCTCATCCATATAACTATCAAAAGCAAATGATAACTATTGGCATGTCCTAGTATTGGTAGCTATGGGGGGTATGTACTCAAACATGTAGAAATATTCATCCATCTACCCCTTCTTTGCCTTTTCTCTTAGGCTTGTATTTATACCTTCTTCTTTTGGGATGAACAACTCTATTTGTTCTTCTTCCTCTTCACCAACACTACCATTAACTTTAATGTTTTCCTATAAGGTTCTTTCTTCTCACTCCTATAGGGGTTCTTCTTTGAAATTGTCCCCTTTGTCCACTTCTTCTTCTTCCTCAGTACCAAATTTTCCCTCCTATTTCTATTGGGTCTCATCAACACTATTTTTTTGTTTTTTAAAGGAGATATTGGTGCCTTCCTTATCTTTAAGTGATCCTTCACTACTTAGGTGAACTTGTGGTACAAATTTTTATACTATGCTGGTGGAGGCACTAGGTGCCTTTTCTAATACTTTCTTAGTAGGTTCCACATTTTCAGCCACCTCTTTTTATTCCTTATCTTCCTTGGCCTTTTCTTCCTCAGCATTCTTCTTTCTCTTGGCCTTCCTCTTATTTACTAGTGCTAAGGACTTTTCTTCCTCATCTTTCATTTCCTTGACCTCAATCTTCTCAATCTCCTCCTGGTTCATGCCTTTTTCCTTCTTGGCATCCCTTTTATTCTCCAACATCAATGCCTTCAAAATTTATACCTTGCTCATCCCAAATTTCCTTCATGCCTCTCTTTTTCCCCTCAATTAGTGAAGGCTGTGTGGTGGGTTTTTTTGGTGAGGTAATTGCTAGATTCTATGCTTTTCCAAGCACATTATTAGTGCTACCTTTGGAGGGCCTCCTAAACTTATTTGGTACTAGTATCTTCTTCTACTTATTCTTCCATAATGTAAACCTTCATTGCTACTTCTTCCTCCTCCATCTCTTCATGTGCCTTTTTTGCCTCCATTTCCTCATGTGCCTCTTGTGCCTCCATCTTCATCAAGGTTATTTTGGGCATTGAAATGGCCCATTTGGAATTATTATTCTTCTTCTCCTTCTTTCTTGGAGAAGTAGTTACTTACATGAAGGTCACACACTTTTTCTTTAGGGTTGATGCAGTAACTTCATCATTAGAGGCAATCTTCAACTTTATGCACTCTTGAATTTATTCAAGTGTTTCTCCTCACTTTTTTTGGGGAGATTTATTTTGTGTTACTAACAATGGTTCCCTTTATCACTAATTTGAAGGGGGAAGTTATCATCTTTCTTAGTGCACATTCCCTTCTTTCTTGGCTTTATCTCATAAGATAACATGTGGATGTGCCCGAGTATGACTTCAATTTAGAGGGGATGGATGTCAATGAGATCCAAGTCATTTTCTCATATTTGGTAGCCTTACCTCTTGAGTTCATGTATTGGTACTGTTGACGCTAGAAAGTGCACCCTGCGGCAGGAAAATGGATTCCTGCCCTCTCCCCGCAACATGGAAACCCCTCTCTTGCCTGTGGGACGGCGAAGCAGGAGAGGAGAGTCTCTAGGTATGGGCTAGTTCCCTCTGATGTATCTTGTTTGTTTCAGGTAGTGCAAAATATAGGTATATAGGTATACTAGGGGGGATGAAAAGAGATAGAGAAAAAGCATGAAAAACAAATAGCCTACTCTAAAAGAGGTGATACACCAAAAATAGGTTGACCTTCCACATTCACACTCAGGATCAGGGAAAAACATACATACACTCAGATCTGGCAGAAAAAACCAGGTCTCTGGGATGAAAGGGAGGTTCTTATGGAAAGCACAAGAAATAGGGACTCACCAAGGTGCTGAGAAATACACACTGTAAGTGACCTCACCTATTTTATACCTCCAAAACAGAACTCTACTCCTAGCAGCAGCAGACAGTGGCACTTTGTAGATCACAGGTTTGCTGGTGTTGAACCTGTGAGAGCATCAAGAGACAATGACTGGACACAGATTAACATTCAATGCATACAAAGAAAGATCCATCCAAATAGAGGTAAAATTGTCTTTTATTGATTCAGGTGGAAAATTTGGAGAGCAGTGCTCTTTACAAAAGTGGGGAAGATCTCTATAAAATGACCAAGTCTGCACATTTATAGGGAAAGAGTTAAGAGGAGTCAAGTGGCAGCTTGAGTCTCCATTGGGAAGATAGAAAACACTGTAGATGACATCACAAGTCTACCAAGACCATGCTTGTTGCCTCGTTTTACGTGCTGGTCTTCTCCTCTGGTAGCTGGGCAGGTTTTTTCCTGTGTTTTGCAAGTGTTTTTTGCTGCCTCATGTTGTGGGTGACAAATTTGCCACCCGCTACAGTGGATTGCATGTAGGAATTCTACCGACATTGGCCGATAAGCTACCAACCGTGGCAGTTTTGCCGATGTCGGCCTATGTAAGCTGTCGACGGCGATAGTTTTGCCGATGTCGGTCGATGTTAGTGGCCTCTTTTTCTCTGCCGACATTGTGGGTGGTGATTTTTTTGCCCTTTGCATTGCATGTAGGGGGGATCCTTTTACCCACCCGTGTTGTGGGCGGTGATTTTGCCACCCTCTGCATTTTGTCTGCCCTTCCTTTTTGCTAAGTGTCGAACGCCCTAGTTTTTTCCCTTCTTCTTGTGAATGTTTGAAGACTCTGCCTCTTGCTATTGTGAACGTCAACAAACGAGGCCGATGAACCAATGCTCTGAAATGGAGCTATTGAACCCTGAAGATGGACCTTGCAACTTGAAATGACTGGCCATGTAAAGCAGGTGTAGGAGGTGATCGAGATTTTGCCTGAGGGGCAAAATTAGGTTAACAAATTGGTGACTCACAGGGTAAGCGTGCCTGCTATGCTTAGAACCTAGTTGCCTTACATATCCATTGGGTGCGGAGTCAGATGGTAACTTTGAAGAGAGTTCACCATAGCTTTGAAGATCCCAGAATCAAATACACAAAATTTACCCCCAAACAAAGGGAAACACACAAAGCTAAAAACAACTAACTGTGCAACTGTACTTAGGGAAAATAGGAAGAAAAACTAAAAGCAAACTATTATATACAGCTAACCAGGAATGTTCGCATCCCTCCTGGATCGAAAGGAAAATTTTTCAAGTCCCCTTCCTGGTGAAGAGACTTATCATGACAGGCAAGTAGTTGAAAGAAAAAGAGAGATGGTGACTTGCTCTTCTTGCCTGTCACCTGAGTTGGCTGAGAACCGAGTGGATATTCAAACATGCTTATGATATATACGTACTCTGATTGTCCCTGGAGGCCTGTTAAATGCTGGTCCTTCAAATTGGTGCCCCTCACCAAGAAATTAATTACTATCGGTATATCACCGTAAGCCTTTTGATCTGCACAATTCTTCTGTAATGTATTATGGTCTGATTTGTTTCCCTCTGCTTCGCTGAAAAATCTGTCAGACTCATCCTCTACTTCCTCTTGGCCTTCTTGAAGAAGGGAAAATGTGGAAATGTCTAAAAGGGGCTCACAAAATGATTGCTCATCCCACAAGACTTCACTTATTTGTTTAAAGTTTAGTTCTTCAAGGTATTCCTCCACGAAGACAGACTTCTCTTTTTCCTCTTTGCTGATCAGGTTCTCTAGATTTTCAAAAATATTCCCCTGATCTTCCTCTTTCTCAGATTCTTCAATGTAGTCATCTTCATCAAAACAGCAAGGAAGTTCATCAAACAGAGGAGAAGAGAGCTTACTATGCATTTGTTCCTCTTCAAATTGTTGGAACATCTGCATATACGCAAGGCTTGTGTCTTCTCCACTGCTGATAAGGTCTTCACAAGGGGCATTAATGACGATTTCTTCTTCGTTGTCGCTCATGACAACCTCCTGAAGGACTGTAGATTGGATCTTTTGTTCCTCTCCTGCCTCTTGCAAAATAGGTTCTTCCTCGAGAAGGGGTGAAGTGGAGAAAGTAGGTGGAAGAGGGAACAATCCTTGAGCTAGAATCAAATGATTCTCCTCTCTCCACTTAATCAGTACTTCATCTATATCAGGCACAGCCTGATAACTCTCTTGGAAATGTGTAGGTGAGGTGTGTTCAGGCATGGAATGTGCTGTTTGGTCTGAACCATCCACCACACATTGGCTAAGGAATTTCTTTTTAGACTCCAACTCTATAATTCTCCTACTCAGATCTTCTTGGAAAAGCTTTTCTTGGAGGCTGCCAGTATCATCATAGGCAGGCACAGTTTCAGCTTCTTCAAGGTTTAGAGAAAAACCTTGCTTTTCTTCTTCCTCTTTGCTGCCCCATGATTCCACTATCTTCCCCCAATTCAGGATCTCTGAATTTGAATTCTGCTCCTGTGAACAGGCAGCAACTTTGTTCTCCACGAGGTCCTGAGGCTCTTCCGTAAGGTCTGAAAAAATTAACTCCCTTTCAAGGAGTAGCTTCATCCTAGCCTCTAAGTTTTTAATTTGTCTGGCTAGGTTTTCCTGGAAGAGTCTTTCTTGGAGGTGGCTAGCATGATCTTCTTCAAAGCTCTGAGCTGGTCCTTGGCATTCTTTCCTCCAACTTGAAATTTGCACATCATGCTGGAAAACTTGGGGAGGCTGAAGAATGCAAGGAAAACACTGTTGGTGTGTTGGAGGAGCCTCTAGAAGAGGGACGTGCTGGCTGGTGGTATTCTCGATGGAAGATTCCTGATCTAAAGAGTTGAAAAGATTGATCTCCATGGGGGGTTGCTCTGATGCCATTTGGTGTTGGAAAGCCAAGCACACGGGATTGGGAGCAACTGTATTTGATGAGTTGGAGTGAGCAAGTGCAATTTGATAAAATAGATTTGGTGCAAAAGAGGGGGTTTTCTTCAGGGTAGGAGGGGGTACGCAAGGCTGGCTACCTTGAAAAGATGGATTTCTCCATTTTGGCACCTCTTCCTTCATGGATTGTACAGCTTGTGCTTGCCTAAACAAGCACTCCTCTTTATACATCAGCTCTTGCTGATACTTGTGCTGCTCTTCCAATCTATCGATTTCTTTTGTCTGCTTCTCAAATTCCAATGCCACCTTCCTTATAGTTGTAGGGCAACTAGGAGAGCTACTTGAGGGGATTCCATAAATATTTTGAGTCTGATCGATATTATATGAAGGAGAACAAAATCCATGATTTTTTGCAAAAGAAGAATACATACAAGGAATTTTTTTTTTTGGATTTTTGAAGGCACCACGCTGCTTAACTAGTGGATCTAACTCAGAGTCGCCAGATGCTGAAGAAACTTGATTTGTTGTAACAGGACTAGCATCAATCCTGAAACCTTACTGCATTAAAAAATATAGTCCCATCAGGCGTGCCAAAACAGTTGACGCTAGAAAGTGCACCTTGCGGTAGGAAAATAGATTCCTGCCCTCTCTCCGCAACATGGAAACCCCTCTCTCGCCTATGGGATGGCGAAGCAGGAGAGGAGAGTCTCTAGGTATGGGCTAGTTCCCTCTGATGTATCTTGTTTGTTTTAGGTAGCACAAAATATAAGTATATAGGTATACTAGGGGGGATGAAAAGAGATAGAGAAAAAGCATGAAAAAAAAACAGCCTACTCTAAAAGAGGTGATACACCAAAAATAGGTTGAACTTCCACATCCACACTCAGGATCAGGGAAAAACATACATACACTCAGATCTGGCAGAAAAGACTAGGTCTCTGAGATGACAGGGAGGTTCTTATGGAAAGCACAAGAAACAGGGACTCGCCAAGGTGCTGAGAAATACACACTGTAAGTGACCTCACCTATTTTATACCTCCAAAATAGAACTCTACTCCTGGCAGTAGCAGACAGTGGCACTTTGTAGATCGCAGGTTTGCTGGTGTTAAACCTGTGAGAGCATCAAGAGACAATGACTAGACACATATTAACATTCAATGCATACACAGAAAGATCCATCCAAATAGAGGTAAAACTATCTTTTATTGATTCAAGTGGAAAATTCGGAGAGCAATGCTCTTTACAAAAGTGGGGAAGATCTCTATAAAATGACCAAGTCTGCACATTTATAGGGAAAGAGTCAAGAGGAGTCAAGTGGCAGCTTGAGTCTCCATTGGGAAGAGAGAAAACACTATAGATGACATCACAAGTCTGCCAAGACCATGCTTGTTGCCTCGTTTTGCATGTTGGTCTTCTCCTCTAGTGGCTGGGTGGGTTTTTTCCTATGTTTTGCAAGTGTTTTTTGCCACCTCATGTTGTGGGCGGCAAATTTGCCGCCCGCTGCAGTGGATTGCATGTAGGACTTCTGCCGACGTCAGTCGATAAGCTGCCGACTGCAGTAATTTTTCCAACATCGGCCTATGTAAGCTACCGACGGTGGTAGTTTTGCCGACGTCGGCCGATGTTAGTGGCCTCTTTTTCTCCACCGGCATTGTGGGCGGTGATTTTGCTGCCCTCTGCATTGCGTGTAGGGGGCTCCTTTTACCCACCCGTGTTGTGGGCAGTGATTTTGCCACCCTCTGCATTTTGTCTACCCTTCCATTTTGCTAAGTGTCGAATGCCCTAGTTTTTTCCCTTCTTCTTGTGAACGTTTGAAGACTCTGCCTCTTGCTACTGTGAATGTCAATGAATGAGGCCGATGAACCAATGCTCTGAAATGGAGCTGTTGAACCCTGAAGATGGACCTTGCAACCTGAAATGACTGGCCATGTAAAGCAGGTGTAGGAGGTGACCGAGATTTTGCTTGAGGGGCAAAATTGGGTCAACAGGTACCACAACCTACTTCTTTCCAAATCCATGGCCTTCATTGGGATGTCCAACTACTGTGCATTTGGAATTCTCCTTAGTGCATCCCTAAAGTACTTGGTGGAAAATGAATAAGGGAGTTTTAGTTATCCCAATTAATTATAATCTATGAGTGATAAGTGAATTACATAAAAGTGTTACATAATGATAAAGGTCACCATTCCAAACATGTTTTGAGGTATCTCCTTAAGGATGCACCTTCCATCCTAAATGCATCTATGTACTGTGCATACCACCCCATCACTTGGGTCTTGTACTTTTGGGAGAATGTGGTGGGGGGGGGTAGGTGAAGTTCTAGTAATTTTATGCCAGGGAGTCCTTGTGTATTGGGAAGACCCAAATGTTGTCCTCATCACCATCAAGCATGCCAATCTCCTCCATCATAATTAAATTCAACGTCGACCCCTATCGAAAGGTCTCTCATATTGTGTGACACTTAAGTGAATTTTTCACCATATATTTTATGATTAACTTTGATATATTAAACTTGACCCCTTATTCCATGTGGTGGGCTATGCATAGGTGGGCCTTGGTGATGTCAATCCACCATCCATCAAGGCAAAGTTTTGAGCTTATGAGACACACTACCACTATTATTGTAGGGTCCTTGATATATTTTATAGGGAATGTGAACCCTCCATTATAGTACATAAGGAGTTTCATGATCCTTTCCACTTCAGCATCATCTACCATCATCTGATGGATTTCTACACTAGAGTTTAAGAGCTAGTGATTTTGCTAATAAGGCTTGCTGAAAACTTCATGTGCCTCCTCATAAAGTAGAATTAGTCTCTATAGATGTGTAATAAGAAGAACTACATGAGTTACTCTAGCATCCCAAAACATGGAAACTCATAGAGTTAAGTTGCACCAATTGTCACCAATCTATCCCAGATGGAGACATCAAATAATGCCATGCTCACTTATATCTTGGCCACTGTATCAACCAACCAGTCTTGCACTAGATCTTGTACATTTATTGAGGTACAATGGTTGTATCAGGTTAGTAGGTATGTGTGAATGACGTCCAATTTTCTCCTACCAAGACCTCTATGGGAAACTACATTTCCTAGTAGGACATCTTTACAAGCACCTCAGGATTAACTGATGTGATGCTAACCCTTTCCACTGGCTATGCTTTATTATTTGTAGTTTCTATATCTTCCATTATCCACACCTATTTGACATCCTTTTACACATGTGGTGGATCATAACTCATATATTTATCCCTTTACTGAATCGACTAGTGTTGAAGCATGGTCTATTTAACTTGCCAAAGCTTATAATATTTGTTATTGCTCTTCATAGTCATGAAGTTTATGACTATAAATTTGGATCTTAAGATTTTATTGCTATTAATGGTGGCCTCTACATCACTCCACTTTTTTATTGTCTAGTTTTTTTACAATTCATGCCCCACACTTCTCTACACCAATCTCAAAGGGAATGCAATTCCTTTTTCCATTCAATCATTCTTTTTTTGCATCTATGAGTGCTCAATGTTTCATTATGGTAGCATTTTCTTGCTTTGGCTCTATTTCTATGCTCTAAATTCTTAGTTCAAATTAACTTGAGGTTTGTAACCTAAACTAGTTGACCTTTCATTGATTTATACCCTTAATTTAGTTACCTTCTTAATTACAGGTGATTAATGGTATGGTGGTACCTAGATTTCTTAGAATTCAATAAAACCCATGAAATCTATGAAAATCCATTTCCACCTACACATTAAATGTAGATATTTATGCCTCCACCATCACCTTAATAAATTCTCCTAATGGTATTTTCAATGAAGTGCCATGTAATTCAAATGATCACTTCCTACCTCACTTTGAGTGGATTCTAGCTTGTCTTAATGATCTTTCTCCTACATTTTATTCACTTGGTATGACCTTCACCTTCCTTATGGAAACCTAGGTGAAACACCTCACATGTACATGATTCAATATCCATGGTTCCATCTTCTCTTCCTGTTATGCTTTCATTTCAAGTGTGATTTCCTATCTTGGTCAATTTTCTATGCTTTTATCTCTTACCTTAGCCTATCTAACCCCATACAAATCCCTTGTACTATTCCTCAAGTGTTTCATGCTTCAAGTGTCTTGCACACTTAGCACCTTGTATACCTCTCTCTCATCTTATATGTACTTAACATCTTGTGTGCCTCTCTTCGTTACTTGGTACTCATATTTTCAAAGTTTAGCAAGTTCCATGCACTTAGAAAATTAGGTGTCTAGCCTTAGGTGATTAGATATCAACCTTAACTTATTTGATTGGTATTATACATGAAAGTGATAGAATAGCTCTTTTATAGGACTAAAATCACCTCACTTCTTAAATCTTGCTCATGAGGATTTGATGCACCAATTTTTTGAATATAACAAACTTCATGCACCCATAACTTAGGTGTCTAGCCTCAAGTGCTTAGAAAGTGTCCATGCTTGACTAACTTGACTGGATTTATATGTGAAAGTTCTAGAAGATTTTATTAATGGGACTAAAAGTGTTGCTTATTTACTCAACAATAATAACAACACAAAATACAAGGAAATGTTTGGCTTACACCAAACATCATTCAGGTGAACACAACATAATCAACTTGTGACTAGGAAGTTGATGTTTAATGATGTTAGTGCAATCCTATTGTTAATAAGGCTTAAATTAATTACCATTAAAATGCCCATAAAGCATTTCACCAAACAATGTGTGCAGATTACATGTGCTATTTTCTAATATGATGTGGATGACATATGGACCCATCTACCTAATTTTTAGCTTTCCTAGGTGCTTGATGTACTTGGAGTCATAGAGTAAGACCAATGATCCTTTAGTTAGTACCTTGCACTTAATATTCTTATCATGCCATAAATTTTGGCATGCCTTTTCTATCTATTGGTCTACCTTGTTTGGGTGTACAAGTCATCCAAGTGCTTTAAGTCCTTAAGACTTACACTCAATATTTCTTGGTCATCCAAATGACCAATACATACAATGCATAATGATGGCACTAAAAAATCTATTGGTAGAACTACCTCTATGATAAAAACCAATTGGAATGGTGTAACTTTGTTCAAGTACTTGTAGGTGGTGCGATATGCCTATACTACTACCGACACTTGATCATCCCATTCTTTGTGACCAATGTAACATATCTTCATGAGGTATGTTCCTAGTATCTTATTGAATGCCTTAGTGGTGATATTCACTTATGGATGATAAGGCATTGTCTTATGGTGCACCACCATATATTTGGTCAACATTATCTACATCATTTCATTGATGAAGTGCATGCCTCTATCTCTAGTACAATTGAGTGGGCACCCATAATGACTTATGATGTTCTACCATATGAAACTTATAGCTATCAGAATATATCTTGCACTTGTGCACCTTGATGTAGGAGTGATTGGCCCAATAAAATCCATGGACCATTTTTCAAATGGTACCTAGGTACAAATGGGTATGAGAGGCATCTCATCTAAATGGTTGGGTTTCCCTATATGATGGCATATGTTACATGATTTTTCATAATCTTTTGCATCTTGGAATAGGCTTGGCCAGCACAAGCCTAATTACAATACCTTACACACCATTATGTCTCTAGTACAATGGCCACCTACTATCCCTTCATGTGCCTCACATAAAATGGAGTTCTTTTTATGTTCTAAGACACATCATCATAGGAATTCATCTTGGCTTAGTTTGTATAGTTCCCAATTGATGAGTTGAAAAATGGTAGTGCAAATTATGAGCTATTTTTAATCTTTGGTTATCATAGTCTAGGGTACAAATCTAGATGTTAGAAAAGTAGCTATCTCTACCAAGTATTTAGGAACATGATGGTCTCTATAGATTTATTATCTAGTATGTCATCCTCAATAGGAACTACTATATCACTAGAGATGATGTAGGACAAATGGTCTATGCCATTTTTCTATTTTTTAGGCTTGATGATAACTAAGAACTAGAATGATTGAAACATAACTATCTATCTACAAATGTGCCCATGGATAATGGGTTTGTTTACAAGGTACTTAATCACCTCATGATCCATGAAGAAGATGAATGGTGTTGCCAATAAGTATTTCTTGGATTTTTCTAAGGTGTGGACCATGGCTAATGATTTAAGCTTAGTTATTGTATAGTTTTACTCTGCTTGGGTCAATTTTCTACTTGTGAAGGAGATTGGATAATCCATTTAGCATTTGTTGGGTTATACTAGAATAATGCTAATTATAAATATAAATGCATTAACATGGACATGGGATGGGGTCATCTAGTTGGGAAATTATAGAATAGGTGTGCTAGCCAACTTGAGTTTTAGAGTTTTAAAGGCATCTTATACTGTGCCCTTATGTAATGGGCCATCCTTGTGCAAGATCTTCTCTAAAAATGACACAATATTTGCATATCTCCTTATGAACTTTATATAATATCCATAATTGTTAAGAGAGGTGTGAACATCTCTCTATATAGGAGTCTAAAGCTGAATTATTATTACAATCTTTAGAAGATTGATGAGCAAACCATCTTTGTAGATGATGTGCCTGAGCAAGGTGCCAAAAGGTGTCATAAAAATGCAATTATTGAGGTTCAAAGATATTTTTAACTTTCAACACCTCTTAAACATGAGGTGTGAGTTATCATAATGGTCTTTCACAATCCCATACATAGTCCAATCATCAAGGTATGCCTAAAGGAACTTATGCATAAAATCCTTAAATGTGATGATGACCACTCTAGAGAATACAACTAGCACATTATTGAGTTCAAAGGGAATCACATTATCAGCAAAATAAACCCATTCGATTGTAAAGGTTATTTAAGGCCTATCCTCCTCTTCAATTTAGACTTGATGATATCTTGAGAAATCATTAGTGAAAGTATAGATTTTGCATCTTGTGATGCCATCCAAGACTTCATCAGTGAATGGAGTTAAGAAGGGTTCAATGATACAAGAGGCATTTAAAATTATATAATTAATGCAAATGCAAATGAACTCATCCTTATTGATGATAATCACCATGGGGTTCACCCATTTAGATTCCTAAATTAGATAGATAAGTCTTGTGACTAGTGTACTATCAATCTCCATTTTAACCTTAGTATAGATATTGGGGTTCATTATATAGGGGTGATTCCTGATAGGTCATGTACTATCCAATATATTTATGATCATTTTTATAAGGGATTGGTGGGTACCCTTCATGTATTGATAATTTAATGGGAATAAATCTTGAAACTCCTTTAGGAGATCCACAATTCATACCAGCTCTGTATCAAACCAATATACACCTAGAATATCCACCTTTGGTTCCCCCTTTGAGCTAATGTCTACCTAGGTGGTTTTGAGTGGTGTATGATAGGGTTCATTCCTCTCTTGATGTGTGTCCTCAACTTGCCTAATCCCCTCAATTTTTTTGATGTCGAGATAAGAAGGATCTTCCTTGTTAGGGGAACTATAATCCACTTGGTGCATGAGATTCCTCTTTCTTATCAAGGATGTCTAATTATGTGCTTTCTAGATATCCATATCTTCATCACTCAAGTCACTATTGAGTTCTTATTCCTTAAATGAAGTTGGGAGCACTAATCCTTTCTCCTAAAACATATATTTTGGGCACTCCTCTAGGATAGTAGTGTCCTCAAACACTACCCTTTGAATTACTTGCAATGTCTTGATCAAGTCTAGGTTATGTGAGGAAAAGGAGGTGTGCATAAAATTCTCCTTCAAGACACCCCAATTGGCTATCTCATGGTGCATTTAATTGACAACATACTAAGCTAGAGCCCATGTCTTCAGAGTTTTGTAGAAGGCATGCACATATAGGTTACTTAGGGTGTTTGCACTACAATTAATCCATTTTTCTTCACATAAGTGTATGTGCATTACTGGGTTTGAATCACTAGAGTATGTAGAAATGTCCAGGTCCTTGTTGATTTTTCCAAATTTGGTGTAAATGCCTACTTTTATATCTTGCCAAGTTGGTAAGCTAATCCTCTACACTACCCACCAATGAGTGGTAGTGATTTTCAAAGTATACACTAGTGTGCCCATCATATTTAACTCCTTTGGGATACATGACTTTAGTCATGGACATATTATTCCATAAGATTTCTCCCCTCATATCATGGGGTGTGGCAAGTTTACCTTTTCTTAAGCAAAATGCTATCTTCTCCTTATTTCTATTATAAGAAACCCATCTCTTCTAAGTGAAATCAATTTGGACCCATCTAATCCTCATAGGTTTTGGCACCTTCACACTCACTAAGCGACACCTTTGACCAGTTGTCTCATAAGCTTCTTTGACCCATCAATCACAAGAAACATTGGTGGTGTCTAAGGTTGACTATCCATATTCCTAAGAAAGCACTCATTGGTCATTAGGGTTAATATTCTTGATGCCTTGCACTATGATTTTATAGATATGGTTGATCTCATCCTCTAGATCAACATTATCTACATAGGGGGTCCTTGGTCATTTGAGAGCGGGATCACTACCCTCTCCTTGCCATTTTCAAAGGTCATCTAACACTTATTAAAGTGCACATCCTAATTATTTTCATATCAACATGGCCTTCCCAAGAGCACTAGATAATTATCTTGTTTAACCAATTTAATTACCTCAAAGTTAGCACATAATTTGGCACCCATGATATCTATAATGATGCTTTTTAGAATCTTGATTAGTTGCATCTTGGATTTATTAGCCATGAAAATTACATGAGGGAAAGGCCTCAAGGCTAGCCTACCCATCTTCTCCCATGCATTATTTATCAAGATATTAACCTCAGTGCCTATGTATATAAGGACCTCGTATATAGACCACCCATCAATGGTGGCATTTACTAGGAGTTCTTGATTGTACTTTGCATTCTAGGTATGCCTAACTTCTCATGCCTTTTTCATGTGTGGTGTATCAACTTCAACTAGATTCTACCCTACATGATCTAAAAGCAATTTCTTCAATAGGGGAAACATCCATTATATTTTTAGGAGGCACAAGATGTATTTAGCTCCTGTACCTTAGCCTCTTGACCATATTTCTTCTTGCGAGAGGTGATAGCTTGCACCTCTAGGTCTCATACCAATTGGATCTCTCCTTGTAGGTTCTAAATCACACTCATAGCCTAATGTAATACATATTTATATCATGTATGGTATGGGTAAGACATAAATTTGGGTTTAATCCACTTTATGCACTCAGTATGGATCTATTCCCCATATTCTAGGTGTAACTCTAGTATTGGTATAACTAGAAGCTAACTGGTGAATCCGCTATGAGTAGTTTCCTATAATTTAATTGGATCCATGAGGGTTGGTTACACCTTTAAAGTCCACTTATCCACTTTAGGATTATGCCTAATCATTCTTATGCCCTTGTCTACACCAGGCCTACCTTAGTTTAATTTCTTATACAAGTCTGGGCATTCCTTGACCTTATGTGTTCCTTGACAATACTCATATGTTAGATGTGTAGGGTAGCCATGCTGATAGTGATCATTCAAACCATACTCATAACATGATTATGGTGGGAATATTCCTCCACTAAATCATCCACCTCAATCTATGGTACCTCTTTACATCTCATAAACTACATTCTACTAGCCATATACTTCATTGCCTTGATTAGCTTGCCCCCTGATTGCTACAGTGGCCTATCATGCACCTCTCTCCATGTTATCATGAATCTCATGAATCACTCGGTAGTTAGCTATGGTATGAGTGTAAACATCACACACTGATAATAGATGGTTGTGGTAACTTGATTTTCATGTTTCAACAAAGGGTAGTTGTGAACATCATGCACCTCACATCTTAGAAGCAATGTGCGCACATTCCTTTTAGGGTATTTATTCCTATTATGGAATTTTATCTCATAATCAGTGCACCATAATCCAATTTGAGTATCTTTCCATGAATTAACTATTAGTTTTTAAAGTTAGCTAATCATGGATGTAATCTACACCTCTATGAATGGGCTGATTCTAGTGTTAGTGCTTCTAACTGCCTTGGCTCTAAACATGGCTTCAAGTTCTTCATGAGGGTATATAAATGTATTCATGGAAAAATATCTTTTTAATGGTGCTAACAATCCCCTAAAAAGCCATTACACATACTAGGAGGGTTAATATCATAAACAAGCTTGGAAATAAGAGTTTTGAATCTGACATCATATAGGCACACACTCTTTGATAGTCCTTGGTTAATTTCCTTAAGCATAATGATGCTCTACTATTTAAACTTAGGTATATCAAATTGTTTAAAGAATTCTTCCTTCAAGGTGTTGTAATCAACCATAACCTGGTTAGGATCAAATTTCCTATACCAAGTATGGGCATGAAAAAGCAAAGTTGTCATGAACTGGGTTGCCTTGCACTTAGATTGGGTTATATCCCAAGTATGCTATTATAGTTCACATTTTATCACATTCTCTATGGCATTCTCTATGTCACATTACTATAGCAAGTGCATGGCCATTTTATAATAGATTTGTGGTGGGGGGTAACTAGCATTTGAGGCACTTGTCCTCCTAGCACTTATCTTGGTGGTGGCCCTCCAACACCTCCTACCAGTGGGTTAGGCATTGGCCCTATTATTACTGATGGTGCCAATATCATGAAGGAACTATAATACTAAATTATGGTGCTAGGGCATTTCTTGTGGGCTATTACCCAGTATGCATAGCTAACATTGGCTGAAATAGAATGCTTGTGCTTATGTTCTATGTTGTGGAACTAGCATCCAAACATCTAGAGGTATCCTAACTTAAATATTTATAAGTAACAACTTATTAAATCATAAAATTATAGTACAAGTCTATAAAATGGTCAAAGTTTATGTGGATAGTAGTGTTATTTATCACTCTTCTTTATTCATGTGGGGAATCTAGTACATGAGCTAGTACCATAGGTTCAAAGGGGTTAGGCACTTTTGTGCATCTTTAATGGTCAAATTCTGTATGGACCCAACATAATATTCACCCATCAATAGTTTATATTAATATCTAGATTCATTTTCCCTCTCTTTGCACTATTGTAATTAAGTATATCCTTCCCCATGCCCCTCTCACTCACTACGAGTTCTCTCAACACTTGTAGGTTCTAGATATTCCATCAGCCTGTACCTCCTATTGTTATAATTTTATCTCCTGAGCTCTTAGGTTTCAATTTTCTCATTCCTTTCCATTGCAATTCACCTACACATCCCCTTCTACCCTCCTATGTTGATCATACATGAAAGGACTTTAGCCTTCCATTATTAGAGTTTTAAATCCATAATCCACCATTAGTTTCATAAGCTGTGCACACAACTCTTTCACAAACATGCCTGTGGGTTCATGCAAAAATTGATACTCTACTTCCTCAGGGTAGGAGTATGTCAACATAATTAACTCAAGTATATAACTGTTTAATGCTCCTTTTCACCATTTTTCTACTTCTCTATTCTAAGTGGCATCTAGGTTTTCAAGCCTTTCTAGGCTCTCTTTCATCCACTCAAGGCACTATCTATAGCTTCAAATTCTATGGGTCACATAAGTAGCTAACCATCGATACACATAATTAGGTAGTTTGAAAAATAATACCTCATATAAAGCATCTTATAGGTTATTCTAGACCCACTTCCTCAGCCTCTATCCTTATAAGATGGATGCTTCAACATAAAGCTATTTTACACCTATTGTATCCAATGCTTGATGTTCTTGAGGGAGAGTTTAAGAATTATTTTGTCACACCATTGAAACAATAAAATTCAACATGGATCTTGACAATAGAACAAAATGTTGTAGTTTAATTAGGGTTTTAATTCATTTACTCTATCTAGCACTTATCTAGTTATCCAAGTTAGTTCTAATCTTATTACGACTAGGTGCACACAAGGTATATTCCCATAATGCTCAACATTTATCACTTGGATACACTGGAATCAATTCACATAAGACACAAGCCTTATGTGCTCACCTAAAACATAATAGAGAAATAAATGGGGCCCACTTTGGGCTAGTTATGTCATGGCACAACTCATTATTCATAGGACCTAGTCATTACAACAATGACATTGGTAGGTTAATTGGTTTAAGCCATTCTAGGTGGATTCTGATGGTCTATAGACATAAAGCCTATTTGAGGAAATCATTCTGGTCATAGGGGATCAAGTTTATATTTGGTGGTTCTATTGTCTCAAGGGTGAAGTCATTTGTTTTACTAGGCTTAGTGCCATTCAATGCTAAAATGGGTTAATAAAATGCTTTAGATCAAGTTCATTCTTGGCTCATGCTTTGTGCAAGAGTAAAATCAATGGTTTTGGGCTATTATTTATACTACTGGGTTTGGGTTATTATTTATACTTAGGCCATTTCTACAAAGTAGGATGGTGTCATCACAAATTATAGAGATGCCATGATAATTATGAATCAAAAGATTGAAAACAACATTATTAACATTCAAACAAAGTTTATAATACTAAAAACATCACATTAATTACACATTTTAATAACAAATCTAAAGACATTATACCCAAAAACACCATGAATTATTGCAACTGATCTTATTCATTACTCAAAGTTTAAATGTATAACAAAGTCCATGTTATGTAAAACAAAGTAAAGTCTAGCTAAGTGACTACATACCCTAGAGGCTCACAAGCAAGCTTCAACACTATAATGTGGATCTTCAAAATCATCCATGCTAAAACTTATACTAATGATGTCCATGATATGTAGAGTCAATTATATATATCTCCACTCCTTTAATTCTCATCTCTCTACTGATTAAATTGAGCTTGGATTTATATTATTTATGAGCATCTTTATGCCAAGGTGGAGGGCACATGCTAGGTGATGAGTTGGAGCCTTGGTTGATCAATTTACCAGTTCTATCACCTTGTACCCTTTGCACCATAGTTACCATGTACAACTTACTAAAGAAGATGCCCTAAAAAACTAGGTGCTAGATAACTACCTGCCAGTTGGTGTTAGGTCTATGATGATTCCTCCAGCTAGCACAAAAATGCCAAAACATCAATCATACTAAGTGATTGCCTCATACTGAGGTGTATGTTGAGTTGGTGTGGATCCATACTTAGATGAATTAGGGGCCCAACAAATCATCTCTCTATATCCCTCTATCTTGTAAACCATCTCAACATATTTCCACTAAATGGTTCCATGCTCATTGTACCATTATTCATAGAGGTTGATAGAAAATTCTATAACATATTAATTATAGGGATAACTTGTGCATAAAATAACAAAGTATAACCCAAATTTGATAATACATATTTAAATAACATTCTTTAAATACAAAAACACACTTATTATATGAAAACATAGAATTAAAAAATACTAAATAGTAGACATGTGCACAATGAATCACATGTTTAAAGTAAAATAAATTACTCACTATGCACAATACAAAGGTAAAAATATTTAGGTAAACTATCTAATAAATAGTATATTAATCTATATCACATAGCAAAACCATATTCAATTACAAATAAATGATATATATAGCATATTCCAGAGTGCTATCTCTTCATATTCTCTCCTTTCAATATACTAAAAGGAAAGAATCTTCATATTCTTCATACTCTTTCATATTATTACAAGGTCATATGCATATAAAATATTATAGAAAAGATAAAATCATACACTGCACACATGTGTCCATTTAATATACTTTACGGTTTTATTGCCTTTATTCTTTACCCAACATTTTTGCATGTAGTTGATCTGGTTCATCTAAAGTAAGGACACCATAGGTTCCAATTGTAGTTCAACAAAGATAACATTTGATGGGATAGGCTTAATAGGTGTACCATTCTAGTCTACTCTATGCATGAAAATAATCTTATTTACAATAGGGACCTAAGTTGTGTCTTTAAAAAAAAATCACTAGTAGATTTATACCAGCCCCTTTCAATTGTCATAACATATTTGGTCACATTATCAAAAAAATTAACAATACTATACATTTGATTCTTTCATCTCGATGTTTTTAAATGAATATATCACAAAACTTACCACAACTCTTGGTTTAAAAAGAATCAAAACCAATAAGATTTTGATTATGTGTTTTTATATGCGACACATATTTGATTAGTAATAAACATAGACATTATATTGTTTGAGCATCATGTATCAGGGAATACAATTGTCTATTATTTTATCAACAATCTTTACATGTATAATCAGAGGTTGGGTCATTGTATTGAGAAAAAATATGTTTAGGCTATTCTTCAGGTGTTTCTTCTTGTAAACCAAAAAAATTTATTTGGATCAATGTTTTGATAGCTACATTGATGTTATATAATTGACAAGGAATATTAGTTGCCTGTAAAAAACATACACCAAAATTTGTATTGGCTAAATCATTTACAATGTTATAAGGTCTACTATTAGTATTAGTTCAATTAAAAAAGTTAAAGGTTTGTAATATGAATGATACTATGCATTATTATACCCAATAGACAGAAGATGTATCCATTTTGAATTATCTATATGGTTATCTATGATAGTAATGTTTGGACTAAAATTTATCTTTATCTCCAGGCGAAGGTTTTGAGGAAGATGGCTGATTATCGATAGATTTTGTAATATTGGTATTAACATTAGGAAAAGCATTGTAATATTTCTTCTTATTTTAAATAGAATAACCATTATTAGTATTGAATTCACCCAAAAGTTTATCATAACTATGTAAATTTATGTTATCAACTAAGTTGATATAAATGCTATCTTTTCCTTTGATTAATTTCTTAAACTTCTGAACATCAATATAAGTATTCAGATCATGGTCAAATTCATAAATAAAATAATAATGAGTTTTAAATTCAAACTTACCTTGATGTATTCAAAATTTTACTTGATGAATAAGGTTGATCATTTAATTTCCATTTAATGGTGACCAATTCATTACCAATAATGTGAATGGATTTTAAAAAAATTACGTTATTAGAGCTTAGACTTGTAGAAGCTATATCTTTAAATATGATTATTTTAAGCTTATTTTTGTATTCAATAAAAGGTAATAAAAACATCATATTCTACAATATATTTATATTTTAAGGTCATTTTGTATCTAATAAGTAGTGCATTTCAATAATAGAACCTTACTAATTTATTAGGAGGCCCTAAGTCTAGCAAAATCTTTTACCTAAGTCTAGTAAATCTAGTCGTGAAATGGTAAATTATCTCATTAGGATTTATAGATATTGTAGTGAGTTCATTAACCAAATCTAAATATTATTTTAGTTTTCTAAAACACAATTTAAGTGTATCTTCAATGTCTTTCCACTCTCTAATGACTTTAGAAAGTAAACTAATAAAGATTTGATAGGATTTACCTTCTAAAGTTTGAGAAAATATCCCAAGTGATATATTTTTTTAGTGATACTAAGAGTAACGCAAATAATTTTTAAAGAATCAAGATGATCTTCCCAATATTTTCCTATATCTATTAAAAATTTAGGTACATTTACTCATTTCAAGGAAGGGGGTTTAGCATAATGATTTCTAATATTAATTGGATTGCCTATGATTGACCTATTACACATCCTAAATATCATAATCATTTTCATTATCAGTTAGTTCATCTCATTATCTATCTTCTTAAAAATTAGAAATGACATCCCTAATTTTATTTGTAAATTAGTCTACCATATAATAATATTTAGCTAATAATATTTTGGTGGTTTATCAAAGATAAACCTGATAATTGATCAAGGGTTCGTGGCTAAAATTGATTCTATTTATTCTCTCTGACGTAAGTTACCTTGGACTTTATCATTTTTCATTTGACACATGATGAAATAAATCCTCTTTATTTCAAAAGATTCCTCTTCTTTAGAACTAATGACCCTAATAATATGTTGGTTTTTTTTAGGGTGGTTATACTAGCTAAAATGAACCACGTCTAATGCAAGATTAACTTGTTGTTCGACCAAATCAATATCATATTGAATGATAGGTTGAGGGCCAACAATGGTTATATATAAATAATAGAATGAATGAAAAATAATAATTACTTGAAAGAATGGTTTATTGTGATGATCCTTAGTGGAGTTTCTAAAATTTTCAACGGTTAAAAATATCATGTCATTTAATCTATGTCTTCGCCTATCACAAATGTTAGATTAGAATCATAATAGTGTAATCGACATAACATTTTGATTAAGTATTTAGTTATAATACTTGAAAAATGGTTATTTTAGTAGTCAAACATAAATATTTAAGAATTTTTGAAGTCTTTCCAATTCTTGGAATCAACACATTTAATTTAAGAAAAAATATTTTTATTTGAAAATGTCAAAGAATTATGGGAACAAATAATGTTTAAGTGGTGATATTTACCCTTAACATTATTCAATAGTTAGTAAATAAAATAAAAATATTTAATTCATTAACATGAGGTAATTTCATGTAAATAAATTAAATATATTTTAATTTTGGGGTTGCTCGAGCAGAGGTTGGACCTGTTGATTACAACAATCCACCTCCACACCCCATTATATAAAGACATTTTACCCTTGGTAAATATCACATTGATATTCATGAACTTTGTGAATAATATTATTTATATTTATATGTGGAAAATACTATATATAGAGTTTTGTGAATGTTTATCAGAGGAGTGAGAGGAATAGGATTTGTATATTGGGGTTTTTCTCATTAATGAATATCAATTATGGGTTTTTTCACCTCTATTGTAGCTTTTCACACCTATATACTATGTCATTAGTCTATATATTTTCTTATTAATTATGCATCTATATCTCTTATGTGTGTGATCTCTCTCTCTCTCTCTCTCTCTCTCTCTCTCTCACACACACACACACACACACACACACACACACACACACACACACACACACACACACACACACACACACACACACACACACACACACACACACACACACACACACACACACACACACACACACACACACACACACACACACACAAAACATGAATTTTATCATGGTAGTAGAGCATGGTGATGAATAATTGACAATTGGAAGGATGCGGTGAGAGGAGACAAAGACCAAATTCAAATAATTTTTTTGGTTTTTCATACCTATAAAACAAGTGGTATGACTTTGGAAGCAAATTATTTTGTTATAAATCCATATTGCTTCATTTTTGATGCTATGGAGTCAAATATATGTTTACATTCTCCATTTAAGATGTTCAAATTTCTTTTTAAGCAACCAATTTTTTTTGAAGATTTATGTTGCCTAGACATGGCTTTATGACCTTGTGTTATTAAAAAAAATCAAAAATAATTTGTTTGGCTTCAAAAATTTTAAGGCTTTGGTTGCATCATTGTGGAGTTTGAATGTATTTTATAAAATTTTAGACCTTGAGAAGGTGATTTCAAATGTTTGACATTTTTTCCTCTCCACTTATGGTGCCTCTATACTGTTTGGAAATTCAAATAATAGTTTTAGTCATCAAAATTCTATTTTCAAGGGTTTATTGATGTCTACATATATTTTCAAGATGTTTGAAAAAGATTTATGGATTTGGTGGTATGTACAAGATTTTGTATTGAATCAGGGCCTTTCATGTTTTCCATAATCAACTATAGGTAAGTTCATAGTCTATAAAATATTTAAAAACTAATTAATTTTTTAAATCATCAAATTTAATTCAAACAAGAAGTGGCCCCCACCTTCCTTGTTTAGTTTTTCACCTAAAAGTCATTTGTATGAAAAAAAATTAATATTGAATTCACATGCACCATATACATATTAAAAATTAGTTGAAAAAGATTTAAAAATAAATTAGTGCATGTAAAATATTAAGCAATCTACTAAATGAGTTGGTAGTTATTTTTTTGGTAAAAAATTGTAAAGAAGAGGTACAATGTTCAAAACAAACTAACACATTTATTTTATTTTTAAATTTGATTTATTCAATTCTTTTTTTTAAAATTAGTAATTAGATTTTTTTGAATTTTTTGCTTAGTATCTCACATTTAAAACCCTAGTTGTTGTCAACATTTTGTGACACTTGAAATCGATAATTTTTTGTCAACCATGGTCATGTGACTAGTCGATTTATATGTTTTTGGACATTTTGGATGCATTGAAATGGTAATTTTTTAATTTAAATCTTAATTATTCATTTTTACATCTTTTTAGTGTTCAAGTTGTTTTTTAGCACTTGCATTTTTTTTGACACTTACAACTTTCATTTGTGTTAATTTTATTTATATTTTGTGAATTATTTTGAAATCAAATAAGTGAATATTATTTTTTAAACCATAGAATATTTATTTTTATTACAAAATAAAGTATAAATTCACATTAAAAGATCATTTTAAAGTTTTTTTAGTGTCAGAGTGTCCAATTTTAAGATAAGTTAATGGCTTTTCCTAACTTCGTGCTTGATAAATATCAAAATGATTAAATGGTATAACTATAATATATTTAAAATTTACATTAAATTATAATTTATGGCTCAAAATACATGGAAAATTATTATTGGGATGGAAAAACCCCTATTAGAATGACATATTACACTTGAGCTTACAAATGCATTTCAACAAAAATCGTAAGAAACCATCTTAATTATTATGAGTGTTAAGTATCATTTCCTACTCCATATTGATAATAAAGAGTCTCTAGAGATACCTATAAAATATTTGATTCTATACATGAGGACACTCATATCTTTAAGATAATTAAGCTTATTTTTGAAATGCTAACTACACATATGAAAAGTAATGAATAAGTCGTTAATTTTATTACTAAAATTAAAAACATTAAATCTCATGTATATGTTGTGACTGTGATATTATTCAAGATAAGATTTTATATTTCATTATTCACCTTAATGTTCATGAAAAGTTTCACAATTTTTTTCTATTCTTAACTCAAAATACTAAATAGAGTAAGATATCATTGACCTCACTACTATATTTGCACTTATGATTCATTAAGAACAAGTGATGTCAATTTTTGATTCTAATGAGAATGCGCTTAGGCATTTATTTCTCTCAATATTATTTTTCAGAATAATAATAACTAAAAATTTAATTCTAATTTTATAAATAGAAAAAATGGGAGCAAAAAATTTGATAATAAGAATCACAAACTTAAGTTTAATAGAAATTATAATTTGTGTGGTAAATTTAGTCATAAAAATAAAAATTGTTATATAAAAAAAGATAGAGTTAATCATAAACCTTTAAAATAACAAAGGGGATAAATCTAATCAAAACCATAAAAAGAATTGAAATTATAATCAAAACAATAATCAAGAATATAATTCTAATGTTATTGTTTTATACAATACCTTATTTGCTTATAATAAGAATGAATGGATTTTAGATAGTGACGCATCACATCATATGAATTTTTTATCTCATATTTTAATTGATATTAGAGATACATATGTAAATATTTACTTACATGATATTTCAGTTATAAAATCTACCAAAGAAAATAAAATTTTATAAAGGTTATTATTAAAGATGTTTTTATGTGCCTAAACCTAAGTAAAATTTGGTATCCTATTTTCAACTTAGAAATGCTAATTTTATTTTAACTTTTCTTAAGGATACATTAGAAACAAATCTAGTTCTTTGATTGTTGAAGGTTTTCAACTAAATAGTTTATACATATTTTATGCTTCTTCTACATGTTGTCTTTCATTGCATAGAATGAATCACAATTATGGAATGAAATATTAGGACACATTAATTTTATAATTTTATATGATATGTATTCTCATAAAATTTTTATGGGTCTTCCTTCTATCTCTTATCATCATGAAACTTGTGAAGATTGCTTATGTGGTGAGTAACATACTAATCGATTTCACAAGAATCATGATGCAAATTCTTCACATCCTTCAGAGCTAATTCATAGTGATGTTATATGATATATTGAAGTTGTATATTTTAATGGTTCTTTATATACTATTATTTTTATATATGATCATACTATAATGATTTGGTCATATTTTATAAAAAATAAATCTGAAGTATTATCTAAATTCAAAGAATTTAAATTTGTTATAAAAAATAATTATATTTTTTTATTAAGAGATTAGCAACTAATAATGGTGGTGAATATATTAGTAAAGAATTTGATTCTTTTGACATTAGTTGTGGTATTTAAAGGGAATTAACAATTTCCTCTTCCCCACAACAAAATGATATTTTTGAAAGGAAAAATCGCACCATTATTGAAATAGATAGAATAATGTTCCATTCTACAAATATTTCTAGGTTCTTATGGGCTGAAGCCAATAAATAATATTGTGAATATTCTAAATAGAGTCCCTAATAAAGCTTTGCATATTTATACCACTTCAGAAATGTGGTCTAAAAATAAACCTAGTGTGGTTTATCTTAAGATCTTTGGTAGCCTGTTTCTATCTTTGTTTTTAAATCTAAAAGAAAGAAACTTGATCCTACCTTCTATTCATTCATATTTAAAGATAATGAAGATAAAAATAAATGATTAATATTGTATGGTCTATTTAAAATAAAAATCATGCATTACACACATTTTTAAATAGAAAATCAAGGTGGAGCTCTATAATGGGGAGACAAATAATCACCCTCCATTTTTAGTGCTTCATGTTTTATTCCTTCTTCCTTGGTCCCGTTTGATTCCTTAGTAATTGTGTGGTTATTTTTTATGTAGATGAAAAAGGTTTTTTGTTAACATTTATTTATTTAATGTATCTTAGTTATTTTAATTTTAATTGTTGTTATGCTTGGCTATGTGTTTATTTCCCTATATAGTGTACTGGTCATGTGTCATTCTAGTCTTGTTGTGCATGTCACTTGTGCTCCCTCTTCTTTCCCTTGATACTTTGATAAGTGATAGATGGTTGATGTTAAGTACAATTAGTGGTATTTTCCTGTATAAGGTATGGAAATTGAAATGAAAAAGTAGAAAATAATGAATGCCTTGAATCTTGCAGCTCACAACCTCATATTGAGAAGGGTAGTGGAAAAATTGATGAAAATAAAAAGTTATTCAATGAAGTCCTCTAATAAAAAGTTTTTTAAAGCCATTCACAAGGTGTAGAGTTCATTGATGGTTTGAGCAATGCATTTGAGGATGGATTTGTAAATAGTAGTAAAGGATAAAAAGGTATGTGACTTGGTGATAGTAAAACCTTTTTTCTACACCCTAATATATATATGGAAAAAAGAGGTGTCTTGACTTAAAAAAGTTGGGATTTTATTTTTCTGTTTGAATAGAAATTCTTTCCCCTTAATAATTTTATTGATAACTGGTTAAATTCAATTTGGGGAAAGAAAATGGGTATTTATGTCAGTAATTACAAAATGTTTCAAAGAATTTTTTTGATCCTATTTAAAAATTCCAATATGCAAAGAAGAGTCCCATAAATGGGTCAATATCAAAAATGTTCCCCTTCAGTTGTGGAATTTTATCCCTCAAACACTTCATCCTCTTGGTGAAGTTCTTAGGTTTGAAGACACCAGACAGTCTTTGGCCCATATGAATGTGAGGGTTATAATATATTTAGACCCATTGGATACATTTCTTGAATCCTTTATATTTGAATTCATTGAGAATTACTATATATGCCCTATCCAAGGATTGGGTGGTTTGAACACTTGTTTTTTTTTATAAAAAAGATGGTGACATGAGGAAAAACTACCCTCTACTTCCTACTAATAAAAAAAATGATATTGTTTCCATGTGAGGAACTAAAATCAGTAGCAAATATTTTCTTTTTAATCCCCTCTCACCTTGAAGGAGTACCTAGAAAGCATTAAAAACCTAGTATTAAACTTTGAATTTGAGGAAGGCAAAACATCCCTTGTAATGGCCTTGGTATTACAATAGGATTAAAACTTGGTGAGAGTGGTTCTACTTCTAATGTGATTGATAGTGGGGAACCTATAATAACTTATAATCCTACACCTAAATTTTTTATGTTATGGTTATTAAGGAACATGGTAAATAAGTTGAGTTGGAAGAACAAGCCAAAATTCCCTTTGAGTTAGGAAATGAGCTAGTCCTACATGATGAGGTAATTATAGATGTTGATCCCATCTCTAAAGGGGAAACCTTGGTGGATTTGAAGGTCAATCTAAATTATCATAAGAATGCATATGAGGAGAGGGTGTATAATGAAATAGTGTTTTTTCCTTATAATCTCTTTGAGTAGATAAAACCCCTAATGGACATTTCTCCTAATAAGGAGGATTTAAAGGTTCTATCCAATGGTGATATAGAAAAATCTAATCCCTCCAATCATGATAAAGGGGAAAAATAGACCCCCAAAGGCTCTAGAAAAAGATTGAAAAATGTTGTTAATGAAAATATTCCCCTAAACTGCCCTAGTGTCAAAGAGGGAAGAGAGATATAAGTGGGGTTTTGGAAGATAGTGATAATAACAGTAAAAAAAGGAATAAGGAAAATAGGATCCCTAAATGTTTTTACAGATTGTATCAAAATAAAGGGGGAAGTAAGTCCTCTAATAAAACCAAGTAATACCATACTTGATTATGCAGATTATAAGTTAGAATGTATGGGGGCTTGAATCCCTAGATAGGAAACATATTGTTAGATAATTCAAGAATTCTAGAGCTAATCTTGATTTTATCCTTCTTCATGAGGTCAAAACTATAGGCACAATCCTCTCTTTCACCCTAAAATTTATTTGTCCTAATGTAATTATCTTCTCAACTAATCACAATAGAGGTAAAGGGGGTGCCTCTATTTTGATTATCTAGTATTAGAAGGACAATATTTTAGAACATGGTGTTTCTCCTTGTAATAAGGTGGTATGATTTATTATAAACAAGTAGGATAAGAGTTTTTGGATTTGGATTATATATGCTCCTAATGACTACAGAGAAAGAAAAAACTATGGAAATGGGTCACATCTAATTTGAAAGACATTTTGTGGATATTCAGAGGTAACTTTAATATGATTAAAAAAAGATAGGATAAACTAGGAGGAGATATTCATATATGGGAAGGAAATGATTTATTTTTATGGTCCAAATTCAAAATATTTCACAAATTGGTAGACCCCTTATATAAAGGTAAATCTCAAAGTAAAGGAATATGGTGTACTTGATGTAACAACCATGCTAGGTATAGAAGACTGTACTCCAAACTTGATAGATTATATTTGAGTAAAGATGCCTTTGAGATTTGCCCTGAAGGTGGTGATAATGTATTAAATGTTTATCTTTTCACCATATCAGACCATCACCCCATTGAGTTAAAGTTTTTTCTCACTAATGATGAAAAAGATGAGAAGACCACCTTGAAAGGTTTGTATAAACTCAATGTTTCCCACCTTGAGGATAGAGATTTTTTGGATGGTTCTTGTTCATCCTAGAATGTAACAATTTTTTTCCTTATATTTTGACTCTAAAATTGATACCTAATATAATTATATGGACTTATCTAAAAGAATTTCTAGGTCTTATGGGTAAATTAAAGTGAAGAGGAAAAGAAAATCTTTTAGAATTACCCAAGATCAATTTATCAGGTTGGAAGGTGACCTTTAAAGGGACCTGGAATATGTATCCTTACTCAATATATTATTCTCTACCAAGCATGATTTAAGGCACCATCAAATTTACTATGCTAGGGGTGCCCCAATTTGGTCCATGCTCAATTGGCTCAAATTGGGTGATAAGGGTTCTAAATTTTTATTTCATTTTCTAAATCCAAACATCAAAAATAGAAAATCATAAGAATTAAAGATAATGATAATATGTTAGAAGATCAAGACTTGATCAAAATATCCTTTTTTAAATTCTACTTAAACTTGTTTTTAACTGAGGGATTGAATGAATAAATAGAATAGAGCAGGGTGTTATGTGAGAAGGTTAATCCAATGAAAATCTTCTCAGTTCAAGCATATTTTTTAGATAGTGAATTCTCTTTAGATGAGATCAGGAATGTGATTGACTCTTTGAAATTTGACAAGGCCCCTAGTATTGATGGATTCCCAATGGAATTCTATAAATTAAATAAAGACTGGATATCTTCAAACTACTTGGAAATGTATAAATAAATAATTGGGGTGGGCTCTCTTGGTTTTGAGATCAATAAATGGGATATTTATCTCATTATAAAATAAGGAAATCCATCCCTTGTTAAAAATTGGTGTCCAATTACACTGCTCAATGTTTTTTTTATAAAATCTTGGTTAAGATTTTGGTAAAGAGGCTATCCCCATTGCTACCCTAGGTGATAACTAAAATTTAGACAGGATTTGTGGAAGGAAGATATATAATTAATAATCTCATTTCAAGCTAGGAAGGAATGTATTGGGAAAGAAATTCTTAGTAAGATATTGGAATGATTCTTTTATACTTTGAAAACTTAGATGATAGAATAGAGTGGCCCTTTATTGAAAGAATGATAACGGCTTTTGGATGTTAGGACATGTTTTATAGGATGATTTATATTTTATTCAAATATGCTTCTATAATTGTGGAGGTAAATTTATAAATTACAAAATCTATGCCCCTTCAAAGATCTATCAAGCAAGGGTGTCTACTTGCTCCTTTTCTCTTTGTCTTGGTTGCATAAGAAATACATTATCTACTGAGAATGAATGACATTGCCCCCTATGAAAGGTATCCAAATTTATAATAAAAATGAAATGATTGATTTTTTGTTAATTGATGATTCCACTCTATTTTATAAACTCTCTAAGGATAACCTGTCACTAGTTAGAGATAGATTGAATATATATTGCCTAGACTCAGGATCTAAAATTACATATCACACATATTATATTATTAGATGGGAGGAGAATCAACATGAATGGATTGATAAATTTGGGTGGGGACCTAATTAGTTGGTTATATATTTTGGGATTCCATTTGATCTTAATCCTTCCCTCAAATAGATGTGGGAATGGGTTTACACCAAGATTAACAAGAAAATTGAAAAGTGGCATTGACACCTACTTTCCCTCTCAAGGAGAGTCCTAGTTTGGTAAAAATTTATCACTTCATACAGTCTATATTATGATTCATGTTAGCTCTTTAAAAAAATTTAGATCAATTTATTGCATATAATTATTAAAGATTTCCTATGGTTATATGGAAATGGTAATAGGAAAAGGCATGTAGTTGCTTGGAAATTTTATTGTAAATCAAGAAATCTTGGTGGTCTTGGTCTAAAATATCTACATATTCAAGGTATCACGATTGTGGTTAAGTGGATCATCATTGTATTTAATGGAGATAAACCTTGAAAAGTGTTGTTTAGAAATAGTATTTTGAGAAGATTTTCCAAAGGTAAATCTAGATGGAAATGTTTGCACATTGCTGACATTATGCTCTCTCATTATTTTAAAGTAGTTGGATCTCTTATATTTGCATTTATTTATAAGGAATAATACCTAGTGAAACATCTTGTAACTTCTAAACATGTTTTTAGCTGGATAGGATCTTGCTACCAAGGGTATAGATCAATATGGTGGAATATTCACTTCAATAACCATACATTGGCCCTTACTAAGGGATTTTCTACTTAAGAATGGCTCAAGAAAAGTCTTAGGGACTTCAAATATTTATTTGGGCCTAAGGGTTGGGCCTTCCAGAACATCATTAGACATAAGAATCATATTCCTACTACACATCATAGGATTTATTCCATGGTAAGGAAATCTCTCAGGGACTATAACTTAGTGAATCATATTGATAATGATAATGCATTCTAGGAAAATATCAAATGGATAAAAGGGCCTCCCGTTCATGAGTTCTTGACCAAGATGATCTACCTTAAATTTTACTCTACCCATCCTCTATACTTAATGCTTAATCATGTGTGGAAAATATGTGAATCCTACCATAGTTGGTCTTTTATATTTCGAGTGGTCTGGTCTTCCTGTATTAAACCAAAAAAACATGTTTTAGATGGTTGTTGTTGTATGATAATATATCTTTTGGTAAAGTGTTTTCTAAATGTGGAGACTTTACTCCTTTTTGTCTTATATGCAATGATGTTGAGTTGATTGAACATCTTTTCTTTTCTTTCTAATATGCTGCTAAGATTTGGAAATGTTGTCTTTATAGTTGGTCTATTATTTTTCACTATGAAATTAAGTGGTTTAATATAGCCTTTGGATATGTATATTCTAAAAATAAAATTTATCCTTTTATTCACAAATTTTGGCTAGTTTTATCCATTGAGATTCTATGGATTATATGGAAGAAAATGAACCATGAGATTTTTCAAGTTAGAACTGGGGTACTTACTAAATTCATAGTTGAATTCATTGTAATAATTATGGCTATGTATATTTATCTACAACTAAACATTCCATATATGAAACTAGAGTGCTTCTTGTAGATAGGGTTGTTGAAATTTACCTCTAATTACACCTTGGAAAATGTAGGTTATCTAAAATTGAGACCACATCTTAAATGGATCCTTTAACATCCTACTATAGTAGATGTATCTATTTTAGAATATGACTAGTCTTGTATTAAATAATCCTACTTTGAACAAGCAAAAAATCCTATTCTTTCCTAGATGTACTCTTTTGACTTTGATAATAACATCACCAAGTGTTGGATGGAAGATTAAAAAGACTGTATGGAACTCAGTTGAAGATCCAACATGACAAAATACAATTCTAGTGGTAAGATGTCATTTAGGGAAGAAATGGACTTGGACATTGGTGTTCTTGTGGTGGATAATTATCTCTTACAACATGCTCCTAGGGCTCATCTAGAATCTCATTTATTTCCAATTGAAGAAAAAAAATAGATTTGATAAACCTTTTACAAGAACTTTCAAGAATTGACTAACAAGTTATAAAAAATGGTAGACATAGGTGTTTTATAGGAGGCCAATGAAGTAATGAATTTTATCTATGATTGTTAGATAAGGTTGATAGGTAATTCCCACCTAGGATGCTACAAAAGAGAATTCTTATAATGGACTTGAGATGACACAGTAGTTAGGACATATTAGGGATAATATGGATTACATTATTGGAATCAATAAAAAATTTGAATGGTTAACTATTTATATGGGTGACTTTGTCATCCAATGGACATGCTAGTTTTTGTTGTTACCTCCTGTGCAAGGTTTTTTTATATTAACATATCATTTGATATTTTATAAAATTTGATATATAGTTGGTTAGTTTTATTTGACCACCTATATATTAGTACTACTATTTTCACCTTAGGGTGATTTAGTCTTTTGTGAATGATATTTCAATAAAAAAAGAAAAATCATTAAGAACATGAATGTTCTTATCCTTGAATTTTTTCTATGATCCCTTAATATAAATCCATAAATGTTAATCATTTAATGCACATGGATATCATATTTATTATTATGATGAAATAGAAACCCCAAAGGAAGTTGATCTTTTATGGGATAACTTAGAATCTAAGAAACCTTTTGAATTTCATGTTCAATCTAAAATACCTAAATGCGTAGAATCCCTAATCCATTATTTTAGTCTTGATAATCTTAATAATTAACTAGAATTCAACATTATTATCATGCTTTAATGACTATGTATGAATATGAGCCTCAATCTTTTTAGGAAGTTATTCAATATGATAGATGTAAAATTCAAGCTGAGTATAATGCTTAAATTAAAAATCAGACTTAGGATCTTATCCCACCATCAACTAAAAGGTATATTGTTGATTGTAGGTGACTTTATAAAATAAAATATAATTCAATTGATAAAATTAAAAAATTTAAATAAATATTAGTCACTCATATTTTTACTCAAAAACCTGAGATTGACTATGTTAAAAACTTTTGTCTTGTAGTGAAAATGAGTGGCATTAGACTAATTATTATTGTATCTTAGAATGGTTAGATTATACACTAAATTAATGTCAAAAATACATTCCTAAATGGTGATTTATAATAATAAATCTATATGACTCAACCTAGATATTTCACCAACCTTAATAAAGAGCATTTTGTTTGTAAGTTAAAGAAATCATTGTATGGTTTACAAAAATCTCCTTGAAATTTGGTATTCTAAAATCACTAGTTATTTAAAAAAAATAAGTTTCTCTAACTTTTATTCTGATAATGATATCTTTGTAAAAGTTGAAAATGGTCATGTTTTCTTAATTATTTTACATTTTGATGATCTTATTATTGTTGGTGATCTAATTAGCTTAATTCATAATATAAGGATAGACTAAGTCAAATTTTTGAAACAATTGATTTGGGCATTCTTCATCATTTTTTAGGAATGGTAATATTTTAGGATACAAAATTAATTACTGTATTACAATTTTAGTATGCAAATAATCTTCTTGTTAAGTTTAATATGTTTGATTCCTATATCTACTCATATTAAAGTTAGTATTAATATTGATCTAAAACCTACACATGGAAAATATAATCCTACACTTTATAAACAACTCATTGGTAGTTTAATCTATCTAACTATTACTAGGATAGATATTTCATTTTTTGTAGGTATTTATTTTATATTCATGAAGGATCCATATCTGGATCATTAGAAATTAGTAAATCATATTTTTTATTATATCAAATGAAAAATAAATTTTGTTTTATTTTATTCTTCTATTGATAATGCTAAATTAAATGGTTATTTTGATGATGACCATGCTGATGATACTATAGATCACAAATCTACTTCTAAATATGTGTTTAAGTTTGGTGCATGTGCTATCACTTAGATCAGTAAAAAGAAACCCACTGTCTCTATCTCTTATACTAAATTAAGGTACGTAAGTGCTATGGAATCTAATAAAGAAGCCATGTGGATATGAAATTTATTAGGAAAAATTCATTTGGATATTTATCACAGTACCACCCTTCATTTGATAATCAAAGTTGTATAGCTTTGGCAAAAAATCTAGTGCAACACTAAAAAATTAAGCATATTGAAGTTCATATGTATTTTATCTAAGAGAAAGTCCTCAATGGTGATATCGATTTATAGTTTTGGCCTACAGATGAATAAGTGGAAGATATATTCATAAAATCACTTGGTACTACCATGTTTTGTCATTTTCATGTAATGATAGGACTCTTAGAGTTTATATTAAGGGAGAGTGTGTATGAAAATGTCACTTCCTAACAACCATGTGATTCTTTCTTCTTATCTATAATTATTCTCATTGTAAAACATTGTAACACATCATGCTATGTGATTTTAGTAAACTTCATGTGGAATTTTTAATTTTATACCTAATACTTATAAACACATATTTTTATGGATGTCCTTATATTATGAAAGGCTTCAAATATGCTTGATTGATTATTCATGAGAAACTATGAGATGTAGTTTCATGATCATGTTAACTCAAACTTACTTTTAAGAGTTTATGGATTACAATCCATTTTGTCTCAAAATGTGATATTGGCATGATGAAGGCTTTTAAATCCTTAAAATTTTACATAGTATAATCCATTTATTAGGGTGACTATGGTATATATCTACTCAAAATTAAAGGGTAGTGTTGGAACAAAAAATGTTTAAGTGGTGATATTTACCTTTTACATTATTTAATGGTTGATAAATAAAATAAATATATTTAATTTATTAACATGAGGTAATCTCATGTAGATAAATTAAATTTATTTTACAATTGGGGTTCTTCGAGAAGAGTTTGGACCATTGGTTACAATGGTTTATGTCCACATCCCATTATATAAATATATATTTACCCTTGGTAAATGTCACA